>JABBOT010000014.1:15586930-16083494 GCA_016165875.1 Acanthopleura granulata | reverse complement strand
ATCCTTCACATGCTGGGGATTGTTTGGATTTTCGTTACAATGCAGAGCTGCAAGATGAGTTGGTAAAAAAAAAAATGAATTCACCTGAGAGCAATATATTGGTTAAAAAAAATAGCCTCCTGTCTATGGCCTGTGTACCTTGCTATATACATACCAATGTAAAGCAGGATCCAGAACACCAGCTATGCGATAGATGTTTATTTCAGCATGCGTGACAGTCACCGAAACCAACCCTGAATGGAACAAACAGAATGACCAGATTACAGTTAGTTTATAATATCACAAGCTTTTTACACAAACTACGAACCCATTCACATCTACAGCCACAGTTCCATACATATACTATGATAGCTAGGGCGGAATTCCACATTCGAGTGTCCTCATTGCGACAGTGTGAAACTGTAGAACTAACAACGTCAAAAGAAACTAATGCCTGAAACCAGACAACAACATCGGAAAGAGTGTTGACATATCAGTATTTTAGGGCCTAGGACTGCAGAGTACAAAAATAAAAAAAACCCACCCACCAACATTAATTTCACACGGTATGTACAACAGTCCAACAGAACATGTTATCAACACACCACAACCTATCTGCATGATCGCCAGCCCTTATATTGCTTAAGTTGCACAAAGGCTCACACCTCCCAATTTCATAACTAACGGGTAAGATCACGCGGTCCGTCACAGAACTCCACATGGTCAAAAATCACAGCAGCTTCGCAGCATACTTCTAAACAACTGAACACTATAACCATCTTACAATTATATTATTACAAATCTTACACCATGATGTATAAAACTTGAATCTTTACCTAGATTTTTTTCGTAGTGTTCTATTTCCTGTTTCCCTCGCTCACAAACATGGATGCCGTCTGGTCATGTGACCAGAGGCCGGTTGTATATAAAATCATATAAATTTATGACGCCAAAAGAAACGAACGCTAGGTCCGTAACTAGCTGTTTTAAAGCGTCGTATGCAACGAACACTAAAAATAGCATGTTGCACTAAGTATAAATAGCATTCAGACGATCCTGCTGCCTATGATTCAGTTGGGTCCTTGAACATGTGGCCAAATTAAAGAAGGGAGACTACTCTTCAACAGTTGGGGCTTACTATTATTACACCAAGATAAGCAAATTGTACAAATACATATTTACACTGGGCTACAGTACATGATCAGTGTTAATGGAGTTGTGCAGAGATGTACTAACTCGGTGAGCACAGAACTACAGCAGCCTTGTTAAATCTCAGAAGTGGTTGTGAAAAAAAACAAACAAACTAAGAGTGGAAGCTTGCTGGATTTGGATTCAGAGCCACCCATTTTTCTTTTTTTCAACCAGGGCTCTGTCTACCCGGTTTCATCCCATGATCCCACCATATAATGCTGGCTGCCCTCCTGTATACCCTAATTCTTCAACCTTTTCAACCCCCCAGCAACCAATATTTTGAAACATTCTGACAGAAGTATGGGTGTAGAGAAATAATTTGCACAGTTTTATGGGGCTGAAATATTTATAAGACAAATCATTCTTAACGTCATTTTCATGATCATTGTATGAATAAATTCCACAAAAATAGTTCCTTAGTAGTTGAAAGGGTTGAAAAGTTACAGTATTCTTGAGTACGGTGTGAAACATCAATCAAATAAATAGATAAATAATAATATATATGTAGGCCTGCCTCGTCCAATGCTACCATAAATTCCACTGAAAAAAGTTCCTTAGTGGTTGAAAAGGTTGAAAAGTTACAGTATTCTTGAGTACGGTGTGAAACACTAATCAAATAAATAGATAAATAATAATATATATGTAGGCTTGCCTCGTCCAATGCTACCATAAATCTGACACATTAAATTTATTCCATGGTGCTTGATCTGGTATATCTAGGACCCTTACACTTTGTACGCTCATTCATATATTTTGATACTCAGTGTATTAGAAGTTATATCATCACAGGCACTCAAATTCAAAATGTGTATCATGAGACAAATCTGATCACCATCTCCTGGACCTTGCCAAAATCCTACATTTATATATATATATATATATATATATATATTATTTATCCCGCATCAGACAAAATCCTCTACTTCTGATTGGACAGTAATGGCCACTTCATAGACGGGTATAACTCTACACCCTGCAGCAGATGCTATATCCATCTGATGACGCAACAGTCGGGAGAACGCCATGACATAACGGTTACAATGTGAGGCAACAAATGATACCAACGATGCAACAAATGATACCACGACACCACGACACCACGTCACAAAGGAATGCTGAATGAACACTGTCAATAACATGATGATGTCATAATTCCCAGATCACAGCCTGGTATAGTTCAAAGCTCCTAGACGCGATGGGAAATTACTGTTGAAGGTTTTTCAAGAAACAAATTTTCAGAGCAATTTTTCAATAAGCTTCAATAAGCCTCATATTGGGTTCGGCTGAGACAACATGAGGCTTACATATCCCGCATGGCTTCGTATCGTTTCATTCAGTAACTAATAATATTAACCAACATGGCCATTCACATGCTTGCAGGATAATACCTGAAACTTACATGTAACTCCTATTAATGGAAAGAGGCTTTAAGCTTAGGTTATTTCTAATTAAGCTTTCATATTCAACTTCCAGTCATCAACTCCTGTGCATATCTAGATACAGAACTGCACCTCTCCTTTTTATATCCTGGCTGCAGAAAACAACAAGAGTTCAGGTAAACACAATACACGACCAAACAAATACATTCATCTGAAATGTATATACGAATAGCAGCAGCATTGTGTTGAGTATAAAATGTTAGAGAAAGTACTTCATGGATTTTGATGAAAAGTGCACATCAAAAAATGAGTTTGGAAAGAAATGGTTTCAAAAATATGTGTATGTGAATGACATTTCTCATTCTGTTACAAGGTTCTGAGGTGGGGGCTCGAATCAGCATCTGCATACATTTGTATCACTTAAAAAAAAAATTGTATATGGAAAATGACTGGAGGCATAGCCCTGAGAAGAAATCATATCCATTTATAAAGTATTATATGTATGATAATGACAATTTGGTTACCATGGCAACAATGAAAATCAGCAAGGGTGAGTCACAATACATGATCACCAAGAAATAAATCTGAATGTGGAAAACAATTGTAGTTGTAGCCGGAACACATCATCACCATCAAGTCATATCTATTAATACAGCATATATTGGGGGAAAAATATTGATCTACTTACCATGACCATCACAGAAAAGGAACAAATGTAAGCTGCAACTCATCCTTACAACTGTATCTCTGTATCCTCCCAAATTTAATCTCCATATGCAAAACAATTGGAGTTGTCATATCTGTTTATATAGTTTATGTGTGGATAAGGGCAATCTGGTTACCCTGGCATCTGCGAAAACTGACACATGCGAGTTATGACAACAAGAATTAAAACTAAATATGGTCCAGACACAAATTCATACTTAACCATATAGTACTGTAAACCATATAATCACAGTCATGTCTATGGCACTAATTTCAAGTGTACATCTTTACATCATTTCCCATTAGCACTAATCATGTCATGTGACCATTTACACTTAATACAATAATCATGTACATGGTTATTGTCTGTCAAAGGCTATACATATACTATACATGTTATTCTTGCTGCATGTAGCTGCTAAAATGGGAGAAGTCAATGTACAGTAATATAATCAAGGGTCAGTCCAAACTCTTAATCAGTTACATTTAGAAAACATGAAGTGTACTTAAATTTGACTGGTCACTTGTAAGAGAAAAACTAAATTGCCCAAATCACAAACTCAAATTCAGCACTCTACAGCCAAACTGTAACTAAGACACATGAACACATGCCTGGTCACTGGTAAGAGATATATTAAATTGCTCAAATCCCAAACTCACCCACGAGAGTTACCCTGTCATGAAGTCCATTAGCATCACATTAAAATGAATGACAATCAAATCAATAAATACATGTACTAGTAAATCGTAGCCTAGAGTTATGCTGTCAATTTTGAGTGTAACTGTGATAATTTTGGAACAGATACAAGCAAGTTCTCTACTACTACCCTGTAGGACAATACAAGTATATTCATGTAAAGTATAAAACATGTAAGCTCCACATGTGAATACTAGTACAAGGCCATCATCAAATATATGTTTGTTGGATGTAATCCAACTAACCCTCCCAAAAAGGATCCTATTTTAAAGTTTTAATTATGACTTGGATCAGACTTAATTTCTCTTTTAATTTATACTTTTTTAAAATGCCTACATTTCTGATGGAATTTTTTCAGGATCACCTTATAAAATTTTATTTAAGGTGAAATTCCTTAGACCTCTCACTAAAATAACAACTATATGTATCAACACTTTGCTGTGCAATGACCTCCCTCTCTGTACAGCCAAAAACAGTACAAAACAAGGGTAAACATTAACATTAAAACATTAAAATGACACTAAAATGACAAAAAAAATTAAAAATGACTTTTAGATTAACACACAAGGATGCACTGGCAAAACCCCTCAGTTGTGGAAACCACACCTTTCACAACCCCACCTATGTTTAACCCCGTCCAACCCTACCCACATCCCACCTCACCTACTTTTAACATCTAACTCCAGGGCTAATGCTGCAGTGAAAGATGTCCTACACAAGTGGAATACAGTATGGCTCTGAGATCACTTACCAAATGATGTGAAGAAAACCAGGCTTGAGAAGACATAACCAACAACCAGTCCCACTTGGAGAACAGACAAGAGCAGGATTCCCAGGTTGTACCATAAGGCTGACCATGCCAGGCCTCCTAATAAACCAACAGCACTAGCCACCAATACCTGGCCTGAAACAGAGCACATATAACACCCTCAACACTGTGTGACTGATGATTTATTTATTTATTAATTTATTTGGGTTTTTATCAATATTTAACACATTCAAGAATTTTTCACTTTTAATATATTATGGCAGTCAGTTCCAAGCGTGTTTACAAGCCACATTAGAGGCAGACAAGAGGTCCACAATAGAGGTTAAGACTAAAGAAATGACCAGCACTGTTCTAATGACTATAAATTGTCACCATGGCCCTAGGAATAGTTAACGTGGGCAAATCCATAAATTCCCTTCCCAAGCCGAGGTGCAAACCACACCTTTTGTGCCAGTCTTTGGCGTCTTTGCCCTACCACTGGGTCATACCCCACAACTGTCCACCAGGTATACACCCTACAACTGCCGACAATTAGTTATCAGGTATATACTTTCCACCAGGTTACTTACTACACATCAAGCACAATCATCAACCCTTGGTTCTCAACCAGGGGTACACCCCAACTGCATTAATACACCTTGTATCTGTCATTCAATCTACATGTAATGTAAACTGTACACATACATATGTCAATATATAATCAGCGGATGATTATGTGCAGGGTGGGATAGAAGTTTCGTGCCACATTGCCTGCGAGAAGTTTGAATTCAAGACATGGCACACGTTGGGTCAAAAAGCCCAGTTCACCAGATTACCAGTGCTGGCTTTGCTATTTTTACAAACCAGTTGACTCAATAAATCTGGTCATACCACATGTAAGCTTTCTCACCTGTGACTTCCACGGGACTGCTGCTGGGAGCTATGGTAACATACATAGGCCACCCAACTAGCTGTGCTAAAGGTTGTGTACCAGTTTTCATAGTTCACATCAGCTGAGAATGAGTGTTTTGCTCATTTTATCAGGTTTATCGAATCTTATATCTGTGTTATTGACCATCAAGCAGGATATGTAGGATGACTGATGGTTGGAAATAATTATGTTTGCATTCACTGTGATTCTGTGCTCCATATGACCATTAAAAAAGTCTGAGTGTGCTTACCATTTACCAGTGAGAAATGTATATGCCATTAACTGAACAGTAAATATGTAACAACTTGAAAATACAATTTTTGGTTATGTGTTTAATCCAAGAATTTTATTTCACAGGAGTTTATCATGAAGTAATATAAATTAAAGCAGAAAAATGTCTGAAATTTAGAAATATCCAAAATAAATACAAAATTTAAAAAAACAAATAATTTTCCAGGGCAGTTAACTTTTTAGTCAGGTGCTACTTTAGAAGCTTTTTCACATTTCCGTTTACAATTATATATTTACTTGCTTCTTGTGAATTTATGGTGTATCCATAATTAAAAGTATTCTTAGGAGATGGTGGTCAGGTCAAAAGTGTTGAACTACCAGTAAAGCAGCAACTCTTTGGAAATCAGCAATCTTTACCAGGTAGAAAGACAGGCTTCAAATTTGTTCAGCAGAACATGAATTTGAGCATGCAAATTTCTTGAAATGGGATTGTTATTTCCAACAATAGCAACACTATATGTAGTCATATAAATAAAAAGAGGAAGTGGGGGGAAGTTTCCCAGATGTATTTATAATATTATAAGTGATGAATTATACACAAACATGGATTAAATACGCAGAAAATATATCAATGATGATGACTTTATAAACTTTTTAATCAATAAAATGATGTACTCTGAAGATTAATATTCTCTCGCTTTGATCTTTGCAAATTTTTTTCCCTGATTGTCTCTTGTATACACTCAACTGGGTCAGGATTTTCTGGCACACCCAGGTCATTGAGCTCTTCTTGTAGATCTTGGTGCTCAGTGATAAGCACAAATCAAAGTTGCAAGTTTTAAAAATAATCTCACCATTCTCCCAAAACTAACATTAGAACCATTGCTCATATGTTTACTTTAAGCTGAGTTTTAGCAATTCTGCATTGTAACTCATGCTTAATGAATACTGGCAAGGTCCATGAATGTTTACTTTTTTATTACATTTTTTATTGCACAATTAACTCTTTTCCCACAATGATTTTGTTTGTTTCCTTTGGTTTTGTCAAGACTCAACATGATTTTTTTTTATAATCACAGATTACAATCTTGCAGCAGTCTTGTTCAAAAAGCATTCAAATATTCATATATTGCCTAATCAATATCACACAGGTGCAACCACACATAGATCAACCCAAGCAATTAGCTACATCTCATAACACAATATACAGACATTCGCAGGGCCTTGCAGTACTTCGCACCCAAACACATGCTGCAGGTAACTTGCGACACAGGTCGGCCGACTCTCACTCTAACCGAGAAATCAACAACTCACCCTCCCCTCCAGAGCTTTTAACAGACAATTTCAAATGTTGGCACCTTAGCCAGTCCTGTTCGCAATGTATCACGGGTAATTATCAACAATTCCGACGGCATTCTCCCATACCCCCAGGCTATATCAACTATAGTACAAGTCCAAGCCACGGCACAATGTCAGCAATACTTCTACAGACGCATGTACCTTGAGTCATTACGAGCCCAATCAATGCAACTCTTACGGGCCAAATTCAATCGTTAAAGAAATATCATGGTCTCCAATTTTTCCAGGCCTAGATCATGCCCGTAAGGAAGAGACAGGCCTTAGGATGTCAAGCAAGAAAGCAACTACCAAACTGTACGCTATGACATTGAACTGGTGAACTGCTTTCATGAAAACAACACAAAACTCTGATGATTTCTTCTGGCTATTTAGACCACAATTTCATATGCTACGCGCACTTTGTCCTCACTCCTTCTCATAACTGAACTGGACCTTGGCAGTTCAGACTGGTTATTGGAGGGGCTGGCCGCACGTAATGAGTCAAGCAAACTGAAATGTACAGGTGCTCTGATCTCCAAGGCCTAAGACAGGCCAGACGCTATGCTGATCTTCAGTATATGATACCTACTAGGGTAGAGTTCAAATCCAGTTTATCAAGTTTCCTTTTTGTCACACTCTTTCTCACTTTTTGTTGCTTATTTCTTTTCCTCTGTATTTTCTATTACTATCACCAACACACTTTGCTCTTATGTGTACAACGATAACTACGACAAGAAAAGATGTGAACCCCGGCCGAAACTACTTTGCACTTCTAGTATTTTATTTCGTTTAGTCCAAGTTTCAGACTTTGTTTTCATTTTTACCATTCTTGCAAATTTGTTTTCCTAGACTCAGTTCTTTGTTTATATGACAAGTTAACATTTACTTAGTGAAAGACATATTTTTCTGTGAACACCAATATGTACACCAATATATCCTGACTCAGTGGACATTGATCCGTTATTTTTAGGTGGAATAAAAGTTCTTTAATCTTCGCGTCAGTCATACTTCTATTGTTTGCCCAAATCTGGAAGCTTTCTAATAAATTAGGGTAAAATTGTGCTAAAAATCAAAATCACACCATTTCCCCGCCAAACCATCAATTTTGAAATGCCAAAACGAGTCCAAATTCTTGGTAGCTGTTTGAGGCCAGGCCATATGGAGGCCATAAGTTTTCGTCCAAATCAGACAGCCAAATAATACGTTTTTGCTGAAGAAAATTTATTTAGTCTGCATACATGCTGTAGACTTTCATATTGTATGTCAGAGTAACCTCGTGATTGCGGACATACACACTGCTCAGACAACCAATTTAGTCCAAAGTTGTGACACGTATAGATTTAAATAAGGGATGAGCAACTGTTTGCAGAAGTCCATAATCCCTCCAGATTTAGGATGGATGGGTTGATTGATATTTTTTAAAATGTTAACCTCAAATGAAGTCAGACAATGATGCTAAAAAGGGATCTAACCTTGTAAAAAGTAACTTCTGCAAATAATGTGCATATATACTTGTAGTGCATGCACAGAGCAAAGTAATATGCAGGTATGCATATGAAATGTAATATGGTTTCAATGTACGCAAAGTGTATTTTGATGATCTGATACAATGAACAATTAATGTATCAGATCATTGCAAGTAATGTATAGAAATGTTTACGTTGCAATGTACAAATAGTATACATGTATAATGTAAAAAGAGTACAGTTATAGGGAATATTAATGTCCATAATGGCTGTGTACATATACAGTGCAGCAATAACATGTAGGTTTTCCGTTTTGGGGTGTGTTCATGCAGGTATATAACTTGGGTACAATTGTAAGTTGTCCAGTAGCATATAATTTTTGCAGTGTGTTAGCTCAGTCAGGCAAGGGGGTTCTTGAAAACTTTTAAAGTAGTCACATGGAATTCCTCTGACAGTTCTGATGACCTTGACCTTAACAACCCAATCCAAGAGCACCCATTACTTTCCAAACCAGATGTAGTCAGAAAGTCAACAGGTCATCAAGTGCCTAATGGCCAGTTTTCAAGGTTAGGCATGTAGAGTAAATACAATGTATTTATTAGAAATCTTCAAACTCAAGCTCACATGTTATGTCACCTACCTGAATCACATGATACAGGCATAAGGACCAAAACCTGCGATCCAAATTGGCTCTGTGCTAGCTCATTTTCATGACAGCTCACTGAAAACTGACATCCTGTGAAGTCATGTTCCGTAGATGATGAGAGAAGGAAAAAACATATGACATAAGTAGTTCAATAAAGAATATCATGTCCAGCTATATCTGCCATATTGCCCTTGAGGAGAACGTGACGCACATTAAAATCGCACCTCCCATGGCCAATTTTCAAGGGAAGTCCCTGAAAATCCACATGCCACTTTCCCTTGGTATGTATAACAAGGGAGAAGAAATCATCTTGGCATCAAGTCAGGTTTTATGCAAAAAATCTCCATTCATCTATGTCACCTACCTGGATAACATTTTCTTGGCATAGGGGCCAACACGCGCAATCAAAATTGGCTCTGTGCTTGATAGTGCTCCTCACAGCTCAGTGAAAACTGACATGCTGTCACATCATGTTATGTACAAAATATGAGAAGAAAAAATATCACATAAGTGGTTAAACAAAAAAAAAAAACAAGTTGAGCTATGTATCCCATCTTGTGACCAAAGGGGATGTAGCGCACATTAAAATCCCTTCTCTATTGCTCAGTTTTTATTAGAAGTCCCTAAAAAATCACATGCTAGTTTTTTTTGGTATGTAAAATATGGGAGAAAATACCATGTTGGCCTCATAGTAGGTCTTCTGAAAAAAACTCTGCATTCATCCGTGTGACCAATGCGATATACATTTAAGGGAAGACTTAATATCCTTGAATAGACTTCCACTTGCTCGTAATTAAAATTGCTGGCTACTTGTCCTCACAACTCATGCTGTGATGTCATCTTATGTACATTATGACATAATAAAAGAATATGGCATAAGAAGTTAAATAAAAAACAAATCAAGTTGAGCTTTGTCTCCCATACTGCAGTCAAGGAGGATGTGTCAGACATTCAAATCACTGCTCTAGTGGAAAGCTTTCGTGGGAAATCCCTGAAAATTCACATGCTAGTTTTTGTTGGTATCTATAATATGGGAGAAGAAACCATGTTGTCATCAACCCAGGTTTTGGGGAAAAAATCTCCATCCATCTATGTCACCTACCTCGATAACATGTTGTAACCATAGGGGCCTTTACTTGCAATCGATATTACATCTGTGCTTCTTAAGGCTCCATACAGCTCAGTAAAAACTGATAAGCTTTGATGTTATGTTATCTAGATGATGACAGAAGAAAAAAATATGGCAAAAGTGAGTGCAAAAAAAAAATCAAGGTGAGATATGTCTCCCACATTGCAGCCGGGCAGGGTGTGTCAGACATTCAAATCACTCCTGTAGTGGAAAGTTTAAGCGGGAAATCCCTGAAAATTGGCATACTAGTTTCTGTTGGTATCTATAACATGGTAGAAGAAATCATGTTGGCATCAAGTCAGTGTTTGTGAAAAATATCTGCATTCATCTGTGTCACCTACCTGAATAACATGCTGTAGACATGTGGGCCAAAACATCTAATCAAAACTGGCTCTGTACTGGCTAATTTTCATGACAGCTCAGTGAAACCTGACATCCTATGTCGTCATGTTATGATGATTAGAGAAGGAAACGAAACATGATATAAGTAGTGGAATACAAAAAATCATATCAAGCTATGTCTCTCATATTGCTCTCAAGGAGCACGTGGCACACATTAAAATCGCACCTCTAATGGCCAGCTTTAATGGGAAGTCCCTGAAAATCCACATGCCAGTTTCTCTTGGTATGTATAACATGGGAGAAGAAATCATGTTGGTATCAAGTCAGGTTTAGTGAGAAAAAAATCTCCATTCATCTATGTCACCTACCTCAATAACATTTTCTTGGCATAGGGAGCCAAAACGCGCAATCAAAATTGGCTCTGTGCTTCCTTGTGCTCCTCACACCTCAGTGAAAACTGACATGCTGTCATGCCATGTTATCTAGATGATGAGAGAAGAAAAAATATCAAGTGGTTAAACAAAAAAAAAAACAAGTTGAGCTATGTGTCTCATCTTGTAGCCAAAGGGGATGTAGCGCACAGGAATATTGCTTCCCTATTGCTCGGGTTTTTCCAGAAGTCCCTCAAAAACCACATGCTAGTTTCTGTTGGTATGTAAAATATGGGAGAAAAAACCATGTTGGCCTCATAGCAGGTCTTCTGAAAAAAAATCTGAAAATTGAATTAGTGTTTTTGTACCTTATGGCCAAAGTCACTACATTTTCACTACATACACGGAGTTACACACACTGATATAAATGTTCAGAAAGGCATAATAATACAACAGTTTATGAGAACCTTGGTCTGGCAAAACCTGGCAGTTGCCATCTACAAATCGCTGATTTGACGCACGGCGTCATGAATTTTTTCCATTTACCAATTACTTTTCAGAAAATATCAGACAAGTACCTGCACAAAATTTTGCTACAATGATTCTTATATTTGAAAAATTTATAAATAGATCCACATTTTAAATCTACGAACTTTATTACTGATTACAGAAAGAGTGACTGTATTAATGTTAACATAATTCTAAAATACAGAAAAAGCTATGGATCTGCTGGCATTATTAATTGTACCAACTTCATTACCGACTGTGAATGGTAACACATGCGCAGACAAGGCAAGGTAATTATCTGTGCTATTCTCAATAATAACAAAAGATCGACTGGCTACGCGCTAATCGATTTGTTGTTTTTCTTTTTCTTTTTTCTTCTTGTGTGCAGGGTGTTAAATATTTGTGTTTTAACAAGGCTTTCTTATATGTCCAGCCAGTTAATAAAAATTGCCAAACTATATGTAGAAAGCATGGAAAAGTCATTGTGTAAATTTCCATACAGTCAGATGACGTCTTATACGTTTAATTTGGAGCTGTTATACATGTAGTAAGGTCGTGTGTTTGATGTGCCAAACCGAATCATTGTTATCTCGTTATGTTGAAGGCAATAGAGAGTTTTATGCACCAGTAGACCTAACCTAATTCTTCTAATTTCTAGGAAACGTGATCTGCCATTTTTAGATATTGTACATGTAATTGAAACAGTAATACACAGTTTCTTTTTTCTCATGCGGTTAGTCTAATGAACAACATATCTATACCTTATGTGATTATGTGAGAGAAATGTGATATTCTTGATTTTAGAAGCACTGTTATCTGTTCCAAAAATTAGAAGCATGGAGGTATATGGGATTTTTTTACGTTGTACATGTAGCAAGTAGGATGTTTCCACTCTTGTTTCTGATCTCAATCTTTCCCCACTCTCCTGGTAATTTCCTCTACCAAACAAGAACCAAACTCCACATACTACCATTTACAGCTACCATGCCATCCTGTTATATTTCCTGATAATTTCTCAAGACGTGAATGCAATTAAAGGTACAGGAGCAAGAGCCCAAAAAAACAAACTGGTGTTTGTTTATTTAAAGAAATATATGTCTTGTGGTTGAGAGATAAAGAATGAATTTATCCCGTTACTTACATGAGAAAAGAGGAAAGGGGAGAACTAATTAAAGCATTCAATCATTTACTGTTTAGGTAAATAAGCTTCAGTGGTCCCTCTCTAGGTAAAGACTGTGATTAATGTTGTCATCGGGGTCACAACTGTGACGTATTACATGACGAAGATGAGCCTATTCACGGCTCAGTTGCTGGTATTGCCCATTCAAGGTGCCAACAAAAAGGAATAAACATCCATGCTATGTGAAAATGTGATTTTCGCTGAAGCTAGGCATAAACGCAATATCTTACATGCAGTGAAAATTAAATTATATTTTTCACCATGTGGCTTGATCTGAACTTGGAATATGGTCTAGCGGATGGCGTCTGTCATTCCGCCCATGCGTCTGTCTGGTTGCACGTCTGCCTTTTTCTTTGTATAAAAATTCTATCTCTTTGAAGGCTAATAACCAACCTTTCCATTCACGTACACTTCGTTTAAGCAATTGGAAAAACCCTATACTGACGAGCTATGGCCTTAGTCATTGTAGAGTAAGGGAAGCACAGGAACAACTACCTTGAATAAATGTTACATGAGAGGGTCTTTGGACTTTTGTGACGGGTTTTTAAACAGGATAATTCATTAGCTCTTTAATCTGATATTTTTATCAAATTGTACCACAGATTTACCTAATCGTGTTGAAAAAAAGCCCATCGTTTTCCCCGCCCTTGATCAGTTTTTTCATTCAAGGTCATTGCTCCTTTGTTTCCCTTATCTTCGACGGTTTTCGCTGACATGTATACTCAACTATCCTTGTTATACACCATATGTCATCTTTCCTCTCTCAATTCAGCATGCTTGCTTTTCCAAACTTATATATAAATGTTTGTGGACAGTTATCAATCAGAATCTAGAACCCTGTAGCAATGTAAGGACAAATTCTCACCAGGACCATCTGTTTCTTGGAATGTTGACGTATACACTTTAATCAAACATGTAAAAGTATACATGTATACTTGAAATTACCTCCAACTCTTCCCAATTATCTATATCCTCTATAGATGATAATTTATGAGGAAGGCTTCTAGAACTAACTTGAAATCTAAAAAGTGGCCGTTTATGCTGTCTTGGTTGCGTTGAAGATCACTTGCCTTCCACCAATATATGGTGTTCATATCGGCACGTTTTAATGAGGGAATGTCCGCCTGTACGTCGTCAATAGTGGGTGGTTTAATACGGCATGTTGGTTTCCTACACCTCTAACACTTACCGCCATTGTATAAATGAATAAAAGAAAAAAAGAAAAAAAAGGAAAGAAATATATGGAAGCGTAAGAATGAGGAACATAAGTAAAATGTTGACTTACAAGAATGGTGTCGTCGAAGTCTCCGTCACGTAACCGGTTGTGATTCAAATCTTTGGGAATTTGATGAGGACTGTTGTTTTTCTGATCGACAACGTGAAATGTAGCTTACACATTGTTACCTACGCGTCGACGGGTGATGTCACCTCTATGTAGCCCGGTCAGTTGTCATTTCCGGCAGAGTTTGAATTACATGATGACAGAGGGAAACAGGTGTGTGCGTCACTTGTTGGGAATGTAGTTCTGTTCCTTCCTGAAGGCTTGTGGTTTGCCGAAACTTGATCCTCGCGAGAAACCTGAATTCAATAAACAAGTAAACACAATGGTAAGATTTCAAATCGGACATTCCAGTTTTCTCCACCTCTAAAACTGACGCGATGTATAAGTGAATTAAAGGAAGGAAGAAAGATATGGAAGAGTGAGCGTGGGGAACGTAAATGAAATGTTGGCTTTCAAGAATGGTGTCGTCAAAGTCTCCTACACGTAACTGATTACGATTCTAAGAATGAACATTCACGTCTTTGGGAATTTGATGAGTTGTTTTTGTGGTCGACATGCAATATGAAATGTAACGTATGCATTGTAAATGGCCTCAACTGAAAGTTACTCTATGTAGCCAAGTCAGTTGTCAGATAGTCAGAGGTAGAGGCGTGTGCGTCACTTGTTGGGATGTCAGTCAGTTCCTTCCTTAAGGCTGGTGATTTACTGAAACTGACCCTCGTGAAAAACCTACATTTAATAAGCAAATAAAAACAGTAGTAAATTTTCATTGAGCATTCGACGAATGGCACACGCGATCATACCATTTCTCCGTCGATATATACTTTTTGATATGTATAAAGATATAGACATCTTATGTTTACTGATACGGGGTAAGGGTTTGTGTGGGTACTTGATCCGAGCGCAGAGTTTGTAGAGGAAGCATTTTGAGTGGAAGCGTTTTAGGGAAACCGTCACGATGGAGCCTATATAGTCTCTTCAGACACAAGTAGGTATCACAATGTGTAGAGCGTAAAGTATGCGCAGAGGTTGACACTAACTATAACCTTTATAAAACTATACAGTTTTATAGATAAACCCGTGCACAAAGTGACTACAACGACAAGGAGTTAAGTAACAAGAAAGGAGTTCTTTAATATATACTTACTACTTATACTTACCCGCTGTCCCAGGTTCAAAGTGCAGAGAGAGAGAGAACGTCAGCCAAAAAGTTGATCCAAGTTCAATTTAGTAAAGTCCGAAGGCAAAGGTGTATCCAAAGGAGAGAGGCTATAGTCCTAAACCGGGAGTATCAGGAAGTAACGTAGCGTGCGCGTGAGTGGCCAAAAGACTTCTTCATTAAAATTTGGAATTCGCTTATACAGCAGCGAACAAGTAAATCTTTTGTCTCTAAATCACCGGTCGTAAATTTTGAAGCTTGCGTTATCTTTCATGTATCGTCTTTCGCTCGTGCGCTCTTTCCGCTTTTGGGTGACATTAATGGGGACCAACGGCGAGAACCATCTTTGGCACATCTGTGGGAATTTCAGCTTGGGCTATGGTGTAGCATTGTTCCATCTGGACAATCAGCCACGCCAAACGGGCTTCCACCCGACCGTGAATTTCACCACCATGTGTGGGCCTTTTAACCCGGACACATGTAATCACGACATGTGCCTCGTAACATTACACATAATCAATTTTTGGCCAAGGTTGTTTCACTTTTGTTGATATAAATACAGTTAATAAATTATGTTAACTGTTACCACGTATTTTGTTTTTATCGATCATTGAAAAGTGTACATATGAAAACCACAGTTTCACTTTTATTGATATAAATACAGTTAATAAATAATTAGCACGTATTGTATTTTTACTGATCCTTGAAATAAACGTATGAAAACCACTGTTTGACTTTTAATTGATATAACTATAGTCAATAAATTATGTTAAGTGTTACCACTTATTGTGTGTTCATTGATCTGTCATTAAAATGATTAGTTGTCGCCGTATATACATGTACATTGTCATTGCCTGAATGCCATATCTTGAAGTCTTCAAATTTCAAGGGCAGTGAATTTCCTCGGGCTTGTAGCTCAGTTCCCAATAATCGTAGAAATTTACGCGCATTTGATGTGTTATTGTCATATTGCCCTCACCGGAACTGGGGAATATTATAACTTTCAGATAAATATACATTAAATCGCACGAGGCTTACCGGCCCTCCCCTCAATGCTTCAACATGCTGGACTACTATTACATGTATGTGGTTTGTGGCTTTAGTTTATATGCCTCTATGAGTGGCTAGTGTGAATTTCATCAATGCGGTCGCTGTGAGTCCAGCTCATGCTGTCTTCCTATCCGGCTATACGTGGGAAGGTCCGCCAGGAACCTGCGGATGGCCCTGAGTTTTCCCTCGGGCTTTGTAACTGAAATTGTGAACTGAAGTCACTAGACATTTCGAATGGTTAATCAAAACAAGCTTTAAATTAATTGCATCTTCAAAAGTAATGATTGATTTTTGTCATGTAAGTGAAATATTCTTGAGTATGGCTCTAAGCAGCAGCTGGCTATATAAATAAATAAATGAGTGTATATATATATATATACTCCACATTATAATAATGTCAATACCTCGAGGACATGTGGCTTGGGATAGTAAGATACAGAACAACAATGGCTGGTGATTCTTAACCATAACGTCTGGTTTCTGTAAGATTTGGGCTATAAATAGTATTCTCATTTTATAGAAATCGCTATTTAACGAAATATGTCGGTGTTTTCCACCACTTTGGATTTCGAGCATTACAGATGGCTGTATGAATAGCCTCTAAACAAATTAAGTTTACAAGCAATAAACTTGAGTAATATCAACAATAGCCCAAAACCATCAAGGGCCGCCACCAAATACTACAATGGCAATAACCTGACAGGACAGTTTAACCCAGTTTGGTGTATAACACTGATTTGTCATCTTTGGTTTTCTGGGATGGCACTCTTCGGCATTTGACTCACAACCTTTCCAAAAGGAAACTTTTAAATTTGCATGTAATTTTCATTTTAAAATTAATAGCAGTAAAGATGGATGGACGTAAAGAATGCATTTATTTTAATGATCCGTTGATTCTAGAAGCAATTAATGTACATGTATGACCATTTGCTGTTGGAGATGACACATCACAATACACGCAGAGCCTATTTCCGTTTGGTTGGGTTGTACGGAAAGTAAATATGTATAATTATGGAAGTGATCCACCAGCTAACATTGTGCCAAAGTGTCCTTGACTTAATGACCCGCCCCCAACACACTTTTTAGTAGTTTTCTATGCCCTGTGTAACACTCGCCGTCATGCCCACATGAACGATCGAGTGATCATTACCCTCTGAAAGCTTTGGTGCAGTTCATTGAGTGTTATCTACCCTGCATGTTGCCTCGTGAAATGTTGAAAAGCCCGGTCTTTGTTATATCAGTTAATAATAAGTACAGGTTAAAAATATTGTAAAAATATTGCATTATACTTTAACGGCTGGAAATTTTTGTAACGTAGTGTCTAGATTATACTTACGGTCAGAATGTTTTACACGTGCTTGATAGGTGGACATATAACACTCGGGAATCAACGTTCTACTCTATATGGAAGCAAAACAATGTGGACCCCAATTATTACAGTGTACCGCGACGGAACGTTGCTCAAATATATACATGTATATATAGGCTTAATTGTATCCGGCCATACGGATCTCCATCCGACCGGACGATATCAAGTGGCGTGGTATGATTAAATTTCAGAAAATTGTATAACAGTTTTCTTTAATTGTGTAAAATGCAATTTAATGCAGATGCTTTAATGAAGGCATGCGAACTATTTAGTACAAGACTGTTGCGTCAAATATAATACATGCATAGTGTGTACATTACAACCCAAATTTTATGCATAAGTCACGCACGGATTCAAAACTACTTCAAGGCTGCAATCCTGTGATGTACGAACAGGTTCTCTTCTGCCATTGTATATATACCAGGCCCATCGATTTCACTATGTGCATTCAACTAGGTTAGATGGACGTAGGCGTGTACCTGTCTGTGCCCAGTAAAGCACGTGGGTTTTCTGATTCATGGACAATTTATCTTTTTTACGACACGTACATACATATATTGGTTTACATGGCCACTCCATTCCATGGAATGATTTGCGCCAAGGCAATAGGGTGTGTTTTCAGGAATTTAGGCTGCTCTAATCAACCATAGTCAATCTACAGAGAACTACTGCCACAATGCTGTAGCCTAAAATCTGTGGATCCTACATAAATAATTCCCGACGGCTTTGAAAAGCAAACCTGCATTCCTCGGTGGACAGACCACAGTCCTCAGAGTTGGGCCAATAATTCCCACGGCTACAAGATCAGAAAAGAAGATTTGTCTCTGAGCAGTGTCCTGCGGACACACGAGTAAAACATGATGGATGGTTTCCTCAGCCTGACAAACATCACACAGACCTGAATCTCTTGTATTGAATCTTTTTAGTAGCTATTAACTGGGAGGTGTGCTGACCAGAGTCGGAAGCACAGGGTTTCTGCTTTTCTGCTAGAAAAGGAAAAAGGGAGGCTGATATGAAGTTTGACAACAGGGCTAAAGGAGTGACAAAAACGGCCCTTCTCTGACTTTTCTTCCTTTAGGGCCTCGGATATGATCAGTTTGAGATTAGAGGTGACATCACGCAGCCTGTGCCTGCCTGTGCCTAGTAAAGGACGTGGATTTTTCTGATTCATAAACAAATTATCTTTTTAACGATAGCTAGGATTGTCTTTATGCAAATCTCAGAGGTCAATCGCGGATTTTGTTTTATGGACAGCCGGTCAAAAATGTGCCTGGTTTCGGGTTGCCAAATGCTGTAAGGCCGTTTTTTATGAAAAGCTACCGACCCAAAATCGCATTGCCAGGCAGGACGAACAAAAGAGCTGGCAATGCGTGGGATGATCTCGAAAACTCCACCAGTGTAATCTAATACTAGGTGCCCTGTTAATTGTTTACTATTTCATACGAGTGGGTGGAGAAGTACGAAACGGTTTCAACTGGGAAATAGTGCGGCTAGTTCTGTACCAGTCAGGGGCACTCAACTTAGTGCCATCCAAGTTGCAAAATATCTGGTGGAAAATCTGTACATAGTCTGCGGAGTTTCCGGCGACTATAGATCGAGTTTGGGCTGTCACGCGGGCCACTGCCCTTGGCTGAAGCACAAGAGGTGTGACAAGATGCCAGTGTTTCATACGAAAACAATTGAGAGCATCTTGGAGCCTGTAGCGGTGCAGGTAAGCTTAACATGAATGACCCTCTAAGGGAAGATAGCCACTGTACAGACCGAGTCAAATTAACACTTCGGACGTGGTGTAGGGGTGGGGTTGGGGGATATGTTGTGACGTAGGGGGTGGGGGTGGGGTGTCTCCTGACTGCACACCTGTGCTGTGTGTTTGGAAGTCAGTTTATACAAGACAATTCTTGGCCATTGTTTTTGCTGTGAAACCGGTGTAAGCACCCACCCACCCACTTTTACCCTCCCCGGTACGGTAAACATAAATGGTCAATCCTTCCCCATTCACTCATCAAAATTAGCTCCTACACTACAGTTTCTGTAGGCTGCGTTAATATAGGCTGTACAAGTTATTTCAGCCTTTTTATTCTATGTGTGAACAAACTTTGATGGGGGGGGGGAATGCATGTAAAGTCAGTGACACTTAAATCTTTGTTTCCTGTGTGATTGATTTGAAGAATTGGTGAAGGCGGCAGAACAGTTTTCATTCCCTTTTCATTATTTTGGCAAAACTGTATACGAATCTCAGCTTTTTAACAATATTTGACAAAAAATGAAACAAATAATTCCCGGTGTGGGGAGTAAAATGACATTCCAGCGGTAAAAGGAAACAAGTAATCAAATGTGATTCTCCTCAGCAGAATTTTGTTCATCAACTTGACAGACATATGAGTTCATTTGGGTCTCCACCTCTACGGCATGTTTCTAGCGCCGATAACCAGGGCATGGACAATGGCAAAGCACTGCAAATTTGGACACCAACGACAACAGACAATAGTCCCCCAAACAATAGACGATGACGGAAAACCAGGAGCAAGTGAACCCGCCGCAGATACCGGAAGTCACACGGGAAGTGTCTTTGGAAAGGGTGACAGAATCGGCGGAGGAGACACCTAAGAGACAAAAAAACCCAAATAAAATAGCAGCCAGGCGTGTTGGGGCCGCTACCAGGAAGGCCAAATAAAAACGGCTGCTTGAAGGTTGCAGCCAACCCTTTTCATATGGAATGAGTGCATGGCACTCCGTGCTACGATACAACTATGACGATTCCAACTACCGAGGGGAAGATGCTCGTAAACGCCTTGTACCACAGCGCTGCTATGGGATATGCCAAGCTGGGCCCCCTGTCATCCACTTCTCGCTGAAGAGGTGCTGGTCATAGTCTGTCAGCAGTTCAACCTCTATCCCTTGAGGAGAGCATCCCAGGAGAGACTAAGGCTGGTGTAATAATCCGCAGGGTCTAGGCCATACTGTCGACGGCAGGTCTTCCGAAATGTCTCGAAGACATCTGTCAGCAGTAGGACATCAGTGCGGTTGTAGAGGTCGTGGCAGTCCCCAAGGGTTTGGCAGTCGAAGGCCTTCCAGACTCTTACTGCATGAGCATAATCCTCATCATTGATGTGTGTGTCCGATAGTTTGCTGTGGAAGGCCTTTATGGGAAACTTCGGCTCATCAAAGCGTTGCCAGGGGCTCATGTACTCATATGGGTAAACACCCTTGCGCATGAGCAGTTTACGTCTCTGCTGACTTGGTTCATACCACGCTGTGATCTGGAAAGCTACCAGATGGTCGAGAGATGCCAGCAAGAACTGGGCAAAGTCGATGAAGAGCAGCTGACCAAGGGAGAAGGAAATTTACTTCTCCGTATTCTTGGGAATGCAGGTCACCCTACCCTCTGTCTTTGAGATTGCTTGCATCCACAGTTGCGAGTCATCGCCCCTCAGGTTGTGGAGGACCATGGGGATGGTGGTAGTTTTGGGGCTTAAGCTTGCGGTTGCAGCCATTGTGGGCTGCCACTCTGTATTTCCCGGTGATGTGGCAGTGGTCATGTTGCATTGCAGCTACCAGCGGCTTATCACACACATAGCAGGTGGTAGCAGTGTTATACTCATGCCAGTCATCTTGCGTCAGTGCCATTGGTTTGTGGTTGGCCAGGACTGACTTTATTTTACGCTCCTCTTCCTGGAGCGTTTGGTGGAAATGCTCTGCTGCATCCGGGCCTCTGTAGTCAACTGGCTGCTCTGCATCTTACCCACAATGATGTAGCAGTAGCTGCATGCTTCATGGTGTTGCGTTTTCTGAGTGTTGCTTTTTGAGTGGTCCTGTACAGCACCTGCGATTTTTGTTACGAAAACCTCAAAATCTGCATAGATTATGTACGGTGCCGGCAGCTGTTTGTGGTGGTTATGGAAGGTCAGCTTGTTTTTCCCTCTTCGGGCATTTCAACCCGAACGGCAGTTTGGCCGATTCCCCGGCACTCGGGTTAATGAGCCTCGAGAAGGTCTTCTCGAGAATAGCCATGGAGGCATTGCTCACAGAGGAGGTTGCGATGTTGGTGCTTGCTCTAGTAATAGAGTAAGCGGTTTAGGTCTTTTATCCAGGTGTAGTGGAATTTCCCAGCCTTCCAAACCCAACAGAAGATTGATGAGGGGCGTGCCTGCCGGTTGCTTACTTAAGCTGTGAAAGATTACCCCTTTGTCCCAACCGAATACGCTAATGGCTAGGTTGTTTTGTTTCTCAACCTTCGAGATCTGGGAGATGGGAGTTGAGGAGTCAATGCCTTCAAAGTTTAGGACATCCTCAGTTGGGTACTTTGTGGGTCTGTCCACATGATTTTCAGGCGGGAAAAAGGCAGACCGAAAAACCCAACGCAGACAGTGGTCATCCTTGTTCTTTACATTCACATTTGCCTTCTTATTCCTCACGGCTGCTGGAAGTGGGATGTAAGATCCACTTCTTAGCGGCTGGTACCGAGCGATGTCCTGCCATAGAGCTTCCAGCCGATCGAGGGTCCATCCTGATCCTCTCTGGGTCCACTTTTCAAGAGTCTCCAGGATGTGAGAGAAAGCCTTGCCTAGTGCCTTGCTGATCTCACTGGCCTGTAGAACAGTCTCCTGCTTATGGCGGAGCACAGGATCGGTGTACTTCTCACCACCATCAGGCATGATTTTTCGGAGCTGAACCTTGAGGCTGAGTTTAAACTTTATGCCGCTGACGGCTCGGAGTTCTTCTTCGAGTTTTTTCGGATCTGCGGGCGTACACCCTCTAGGAAAGCTCTAGGGTCTCTACCATGGAGATGGCTTTCCAACACATCCATCTGCCAGCTAGGGAGATGCCTTCCGATTTCCCTGGAACGTGAGTTGGTCTGCCTTGGCAACCCAAACAGCTCTAGGACCTCCTTTTGGTAGTCCTTAGTGGTTCGGAAAGTTTTGGGGACTGGGTAAAATTCTTCCCCAATGGCCCTCCTCTTCCTACCCCTCTCCCTGCGTGGTGGAAGAAGAGGCTGATGTTTCGCAGGCTGTATGGGCTTTAGCAGACGTTCCTTGACTGCCTCAGGAATGGGCTCCTCCGGGATGTTTTGGACTACATCATGAAGAACTGTATTTTCTGCCAGTAGCTGGTCGATGTATTCATCTATAGTCGCCATGACGGTTATGGATAGATGTGGGGTAGACAAATGCTCCTGTAAATGGAAATTCGGTTTGCCACGATTAGTCGAAAAGAGGGCTGGGGGCTTACAGCCGTACAAACGCGGGCATCTTTTTTACCTGGGCTGACAAGCGTTGGAGCTCGCTCATAACAAGGGGTTGGATATGTCTTGCCCGGGGTTCGGCGCTAACGAGATATTTTTGAGCCCGATCGACCCGCATAGGAGAGCCTCTGACTGTGTCCCGATGTTACGCCTTCGACAGGGCGTTGGGATGGGTGAGTTCCTGCGTATGCGTGCAAGATGGATCCCGCAGAAATCGACAAGGCAGCTTTTTCCGTAGTGCTCTCGGGAGCCGACTAGAAGGCATTCACAATTACTCTGTCCTTTCTTGATCGTGGGTATACCATACCCACACTTTTCTCTAATTGGAGCGTCGGTTTGTGTTAGATTGGGCTGGCTGTTAGAAGCCATGGTTTTTCATCCGGTTGCAACTTCGCGCACAATTGGATCTGCGATGATCTCGCCGACGATCACATCGTGTTCGTGGATTCTCCTACGGAGAAGGTGTATGATTCGCTGAATGCGTTTGCGCCTGGTGGTGGGTATGGTGTCGCCGTATTCTTCAAGAACCATAAATAATCGCCAATTATTCATGTAGCTGGGAGCTCTGTAACTGTTTAATGACTGTAGATTAATGTTTAATGTAAAAAAAACTTTTGTTTGAAGTAGGCCTACTGTTTTCGCTGTGTCTGTACAGACCTCCACTTGGCCATGTATATGTAGAACTTGGACCTTCTACTGCCATCCACATTTTCCCATCTAGTCTCCATCGAATTTAAAAAAAAGAAGTTTTGTAGACTTTCAAGTGTGCATTTGGGCCATGTGGACGCTTGCCTTTCAGTCACAGGTAACACAAAATATATGTTCAATCCCATTCTACATTAAGACTTTCCCTTCAACTACAACTTATGATATTAACCCTGGTCCACGTTTCCAACAGTTCATTTTTATCTGAGTTTAATGATGGTTTTCTTGTGTGTTGCAGGATTCATCATCACCTCCGTGCTTGAAGGCTGCTGAACAAACCTGCTTCAAACATCATCAGTATTCTTTCTACAGAAGTGATCTATGCACAGTCAGACATATGTACTTAAAGGTCTGCCTGGTGAAGAAAGTGAGTACATGAAGTGTGCTATAAAATCATGACAGCATTTTTTCCCCAAAGACATCTTTATTGACAGATAATATTTACATGTACTATATGTGTCATCCTTACATTGTACATGCTTTTCATATACAGCATTACATATAGTCAAGTTGTTACTCTAGTTGTCTCCTTAATTTTCTGACACACAGCGTTATAGACAGTCAATACACTATTGGAGTTGTCTACTTACAGACTGCTCTAGGTTACTCCATCTTAGGTCATAACGAGTTACTGTGTCATATTTGACACTTATATATTTCTTAGAGTCTTAGGATATGATTCCATTCAAAAGGAAAGGAGGTCAAGCTAGCTTGGCTACTATTATGTTCACACACACACACACACACACACACACACACACACATATATATATATATATATATAAAGCAAAAGGGATGTTGCTACACTTTGGAGACTTTATGTCACAGACATCTATCACAAACTTTGATAATGGTAGCATTCTTGGCAGGAGATGTTGAGCTTAAAAGAAAAGAACGCATTTATACAACCTACACTCTATATGAAAGAGCTATACAAACTGTGTGGAAGAATACTTTTTTAGATTTTATAAAGGTTTCGTGAAAGAGACAAACTGTTTAAAACATCGTCATTTTTTACAAAATCCACCTATTCGGGGCACTTATAAAATTCCGCTATGTTTTAGGCTTGTCCAATGAAAATCCTCCTTTCCTCCTCTTGAATATTCATTGTGACGTCACTGTGCTTAAGGTTTTACTTGTACCATTTCATTAACATGTATTTCCAGTCTCAGTTAAATATGTTCGTACATCGTGATAATCGTGGATTTTAAGTTCTGTTAAAGCCAACTGTAAAAAGCAAGAGTTTGAGATGCACAGATGGCCACGTCATGCCTACATGCGTGGGTGTAGGCTGCCAAAATGGGTCTGAATTGCGATGTCCTGAAGACAGAGAGCGTAACCTGTCCTTTCACAAATTCCTCCTGTCAAAGCCAGAAATCCCTGTTCCCACTCACTTGAGCTTGATGCGTGGTCGGTCGAACTACTGCTCTCAGCCTCACTCCTCAGCCTTTCAAACTTGTAGCCTTGTAAGCCGAAAATACATTCACTATCATCAGAACGAGAGCATGGGGTCCCCATTGAAGCCCTCCATTAGGTTATCTACATGATTTTTGTTTTTATCTTCAAAGGCAGAAGATCTACTTTGCAAAGCTGAGCACGATGACGTAAGCAATTGGTTAAAATGGCGGCCTAAGAAGGCTTCTCAGTCTTAGATATTTAACTGTTAAATACTCAAATAACAAGCACTTCTGCCAGAAAATTGAGATTTTTATTTAACCATATGTAAAGCTCTTTCTTTTCAGGTATAGGTTGTATAAATGTGTTCTTTTCTTTTAACCCTGGCCCTTGAACAGTAAGTCCAACTTAATTCATTACTGTTAGTTATTGATTCAGGAGTTAAGCAGTTTATGGTCTCACTGAGAGCTGTAAAAAGTTGGTATGTGTTTTGCATCATGGAATATTTGTATCTTGATTACGAGATGCAGCTGATGCTCATTCATGGTTATGCATGTCATATGGGGGTCTTAAAGGACAGTGGTCAAGTTACAAAATCAGCACTTTAACCACTAACTTTGTTTACTTTCTTTTATTTCTGCAAACATGTTATGGATGACCTTTTTTTTCAAATCAGTTTGTTTTTTGTTTTTTAATATTTGCAGTATCCTTGCTGTTGGGAGGGATGTCCAGCTGTTCATCGCACCGTTCAAGAGTTAGCATGTGATGCTATTTGTCGTTGTTCAGGTGGACAGTTGTGTCAGTGGGCCAGTTGCGTTTTCCAATCGCCTGATGAGAGATACTTAGAGCGGCATATTTACAGGGTAAATATGTACATATTGATATATGAACGTGTATATTGTCATTCCTCCTGCTGACGCGTTGCTGGGGCCATCTCTACAGAGATGTGCCTCTTGATCTAGCTGGTTAAAAGAAAAGTAAAGACTCATACTTTTTATATAGTGGTAATAAAAGCACATTACCCAAAGTGTCTATAAGGGTAAGTTTTAAATTTCTTAGATTTTTTTCTGATGAATCTTGAAGGGCCCAAACTTCGAAAGAAGAGAAATTTTGTGACTGACAGTTGACATGTTGTGAATCTATAAATGTATCCCGAATCTATCGGCCAATGGCAAGCCGGCAGTCAGAGCGAATCCCCAAGTCACTATTTCGCATACGTCACTGGCTCATGTATTTATAGATGACAGTTAACAGGCAAGCTGCACGCTTGTGAGCTACATTTATGATGCAGAAGACATGCATGTACAACAAACACAGATTGACTGTGTTTTAGATCTGCAATCTTTCGTGCAATAACAGACTACATCCGTAACAAATGACGTAATCAGTTTGTGTGTTATGACGAAACTTGGCTTGCCCCACCCCATACACTATAGGAAAATAGCAATAATTAATCAATAATTGCACGCTTAAAATATATCGGAAAAAAATATGCACACCATCGCCAGAAACCTTGGACATTCCTCTTTGTGTGGGAGTTAACATCACATGAGCCTTTACTTTCCTTTTAATGACTATCTGTGTGTCATCCGTGTAAAGTTCGTAAGAGGTCGGTTTATACTCCAGAAGGTTGCCTCCACCCATAATACAGACTGCTGTCGTATAAGTGAAATATTTTTGACTGCGGCATAAAACGTATCAATCAATCAAATAAATACACTTCTCATTCCCGAACATTTATTTATCTTTTCGCGTAGAAATTTGAATTAAATTATTTCTTTCGTAGTTAAGTCAAAAAGCGCAAAGTATAAATATGAATATAAATTTAAGTTACACAACAAATAATTTATTTAAATTAGAGAAATCGAATGCAGAATCACCTAGTTTTGTGGCTCTGTGTGTATTTATGTAAGAAAATGGCATCTCTCTTTATTGGTTGTATGTTTGGATTGTAGAAGGAGTGTTATGCAGACGAGTTGACTAACATTGATCAGTGGGCTTCGAAATTGCCATTGGGGCGTTTTCATGAGATTTATACAGAGTTAAATCTATGTCCTCCTAAGATGGTAAGCATTGCTCTCATTTCATTTCTGATTGATGAAAAATATTTAACTGTGAAATATGAATCAATTCACATGTTTAAAGTGCTGTTTTTACTTCAGTACAGTTTTCTGTAAATTTATGATAGAATATGATTCAAATTTAAAGATGTTAGAGTAACTCTGTGTGCTTATTCTGAATATGTCACAATTCTTTTTATCCCATTTTCAAAAAAATCACATGATATTTGATTAGCCATCAGCCTTTTTGTGTGACAACTGTCAGAAAATAGTGTTATATGGTACATTTAAGATGCCAGGCTCAACGATGCATATCCAATCTAATACTTAAACAGATACACCTCAATTTTTTATAATTTAGAATGTTTCCTTACAAGGACACCATGGATTTGAATGATGATTTAATGGCCTGTTGGTCTAGGAGAATCTTCAGTTTTGCCATCAATCACAAGTGAACATTGCTCTATGAACTATACTTTTCCTTCACAAGTTAAGGTACTCATCGTTCAGCCACAATGTTGCACACAGTGTTCAGACTATCCCCGCCTTAAAACACAGGGTTTTCAACATGGTGCTGGGACTTGGTGGCGCTAAGTGGTCAGTGACATAAGTGAGACTACACTGTATTTACACAGCCACGCTTCTATTACAGACAACTTGTCTATCGCCATTGTGATCTTGCAGGCTAATGAAAATCTTCACATCAAAAGTGCAAAGTTCATCACTGACTTAACAAATTGGGGTGATTTACTACAGGCCTCTAGTTTCCTCCACCCATAAACCCAAAGTCGTATATGTTAAATATCCTTGAATACAATCATTATATAAGTTTACATGTACCCATATTTAAGTTCACTAGAATCCCTAAAAGATTCTAGACGTTAACAGCGACCTTGATTTCTTATGCTACTCACGTCTTAATATTATTACTTGTAACAAATGGAAATTACCAGGAACAGCCATAAATATGTAGGCTTAAATCAAATTTGAGATCCTGTAGTTAAAATAATCCCCAGTTTATAATCACATTAAATATAGTGTCATTTGAATTAATCAACTAAGATCGTTCAATGGTCTGCTTAATCTAGTTATGACATATATACATGTGTATATGTAATTGTATACAAATGGCATGAATTTACACCTCAGATTGTTTTACTTTCCTAATATTTATGTTATTGTGTCTTCTGTAGAGATATCATCTTGGATTCCTCTTATTTGTTGAAAAATTCCATATTCCCAACAATAGGAGTTACACTGTGCTGGACCATAAGCAGTGTCTGATGAAGTTACAACAAAATAACCCGGAGACGTTTTTCCAGAAGACTGAACATTTCCAGAAACATAGTGAGGAAAGTGGCTTGAACTTGCACTTCAACTCTGAAGTGTGGACCGTGATCACCACACATTCAAACGTAAATTACCTTTCACTTCTGACAGTGAAAAAACTGCTAAGACCAAGGATGGATATGTATTATGTGAAAACACCTGATAACAGCAAACTACCTCAACTGAGAGCTCCAGCAGAAGTTGCTAATCACAGTGGTCAAAATTTAGTATTACACCCTTTCCGAACAACAATTTAAAGCTCTGACGAACGAATGAGGAACGAATGAGGAGTGAAGTTCAATCTACAAAGCTGTCATGAATCATGAAATGCGTGTTATTTTGAATATGTTCGCAAGTGAATTCTTGCATCGGGTTTGATAATATGTGGTTTGTTCTAGCGGATTTTTTTTAAGAATAAAGAATACATATAAGAATAGATCATATTTTTTTCTTTCTGATATCTTGTTTTGTTATTTGAAACATGCTGAAGAACGCACCATATGTGGTGTGAATGCTGCTCTGACTGGGTAGCGAACCTACCTCGTTCGCTTCGGAAAGTCGGATCATCCTACTGAAGAGGCCGGTCAACCGGATTATACAGTAATAACTCTATCTATGTCCTTCACAAGGTGGAAGGGCATTCAAGGCACAATATTATGGTTAACTCCTGAGGTGTTTGCAGTTCTCTGACACGTCTGTCACATCCATTGTTGTATCATTCAAATATAAATGTTGAAATCCCAATGCCATGAGTTTTCTCTGACATTTGGTGAGAGGTTTTATCGGCTACACATGTACGCGCGTGTGTACCCGACCATATGAGACTGGGAAACCAGGCCACAAGGTCGCAGTATATGAGAGCAACATAAAATAAATAATTATACAGGTGTGCATTCCACGGGGTACTTCCAGCTATGTGTGACCCCTTAACACATCCAAATCATGGTTGATCCAGCCCTGTTGTTTCGATCCCATTTGGGCATATGCATGGGAGCATCTATGCAGTGGTCATGTTGTCGTGTTTTGCTTCCATGCAGATTTGATACTGCTCACAGGTTAGAAGAGTAGTTAAGGCGTTCGCCTTTCAATCACTAGTCGTGGGTTCAATCCCAAACTTGGACAGGGAACTTTTGAGGCCCCCCAGCGTCCAATGTTCGTGTGGCTTTGGCCACAACTAAGTGATGGGCGTTGGCCTCTGGTGTGTGGCATTACATGAAGTTCGATGAACATTTCCTGCCTTCCACAACTGACAAAGACAAAGAGTTCGTGGAATTAAGAGATCGTGTGGAACTCGTTAGTTTAAGTACTGATGCACCAGTGAAAGTGATTTGCACACAGTTTTTGTGGGGTAGGTGAGTTAGTAAGTGCTTGGTCTTTAACGTCGTAGTTAACAATTTTTAGTCTCATGACGAGGAGGAGTCATTAGGTTGTATGCAATTTTTACTGTGTCATATTGTGGCAGGGCGAATCCCATGCCCCCAAAATGCTCCTGTCACTGAGAATGAAGCGAAGACGCCAGGCGTAACATCCCACCCAGTCGCATTTTAAACTTACACCGTCCCGACCAGCCCTGATTCCTTGTTCTAGCCTCTCAGTGCTGAACGCCAAGCGAGGCGGCAACAGATACAATTTTAAAGTTTTTGATATGACCCAATCCAGGATTGAACCCGTCCTCGAGGCGAACGTTCTCACCATTAGGTCACCGAGGCGGTTCAATTTTTGGAGGGTGGACATTGAAACCAAAGCGGTTTCAGTGATATTGGGGGACAAGGGTTCATACTGGTATACCTTTACAATTGTGCCACTATAGAAAACATACCAGACTATATACGATGTCATTTAGAACATGATAAAGTATTGTTCAATGTTTTTGTTATTTGGGATAACACCGCCTTGGTATAGCACAGATACTGGTGCTGAAAAATTGTCAAAGAGCCGATCAGGTCTCAACTTTAGTAGGCCTATCTATGCTATACCAAGAAAATGTTAACCCAAATAAAGAAAAAAACTGTTACACAAAACATGCATATTGTTTTAGTCAAAGTTACCTATACAGAGTGTAACTAAATGTGTGTGTATCTCAATTTAACGACCAGTGTGTCCAAACTGAAGCTGACCCAGGGCTTATAATGACGTCACTGGCAAAGGCTATGCCAACCTGACCCATGGGTTGGAGCATGCCACTTATATCCTTGCATAGATATATCGGTATGCGCTCAGGACGACTAGGTGACTTATATACAGTTTCTCTATATAAAGTCACATATACCAAAGAGAAATATGCGTAAAATGTTCAGTAACATGAAAGTGACACAATTTGGGCTCAAACTCATATTCCATGCACATTTACCTCTATGAAAAAGACAATGAACATATTACAAAAATGGCAACATTGTCACCTGTTTTCAGAAACCATTATCGTTACTTGGAGCTTTGATCTTTGTGGCATATAGCGCAGATACTATACTTGTCAATTTGAAAAGACACGGCCGTGATTCGAACCATGCGGTAGCCTGTCCACCAGACTAAGGTATATTTCCATATACGACTTAAGATGGGCATATATGTCATAGCACAGTGAAATCAGCGCAATATTTCCATGCAGCAAAGTAAGGATTTGGGTTCGATTTTTGTTACACTACGATCACCGGCGCTGAAAAGGGTAATAAACATATTATCATATGATCACACATTTAAAAAATATATCGACGATTTTAGGATTTGATCCTTGTACATTGTATAACACGTATATTCATGTTTGGAAATTTGAAAAACAAAACCACGAAATTTGTCCACTTAAATAACATATCCAAACTGCATCCAAACACCATCATTTTCTTATATTTGTAATCAGAGTTCAGCCAAGTTTACTTGCAGTGTCCCTTTGGGCCAAAACAATTCAAAACGTGTGTGTATGGTCATGCCACATTATATATATATATATATACACACACACACACACACACGTTCGCGCGCACATATTATAGCTCACTGCGTGATGTGTGACGTATAGGTCACGATACAGCTTAATGTTGTTATATACTATGTTGATTTAATCCTCGTAGTAGGTTATACGCACTATACGCAAAGCCGGATTGAGTTTATTTCTGTACTGCCTGCATGTATTGTTTTGATGTTGATGTTTTGATTCTTGCTCTTTAATTGTAACTTATAACTCCTGCTTTTCTGTTTTACTGAAGTAAGTATGGCATTCGTTACCCATGGTTTATGATTTTTATGTAATTTATCAGTAGTGAAAAGGGGAAAACATCTATCGTATATATTACAGAAGGTATATGGAAAAATCTGATATGCTTCGTTAGAGTCGTATACATTAAGTACTTGTTGGCAGTTCCCGCTTGCTATGCCCAATTTATATTTTTCTCTTTGTTTGAAACAGGTATCATGAACGTGCATACTATTACTTTTACTTATATAGGTCTGAATTATTTAACATGGGTTTACTGAAATGAAAAATGGGTATTGCAAATTGTTAATATATGCACAAATATCTTCAATACGTTTCTGCACACTTCTTGCATTAATATGAAGCGTCGATTTGATACACTAGATTATTTGATAAATTCTTCCAAACTGTCGGTCTACTTAACCACATTACGCTGCTTTGCATCGACTCAACCACATGAGTTTTACATTTGTTGTTTGTCGTTGTTACTCTTTTATTTTCACATTTGTACATGTAACCCCTCTATAAGCTGACAATAAAGTTTTGCATTCTACCGATATATCCACAGTTATCAACAGTCCATGCAGATTTCATTACAATCGGTCTTGCGATATTTAATAACCAATTCGTGGCCGAAAGACGTTGCAGGCACAACAGCAAGTATGGCGCATGACTACATGTTTACAGGCGTACTTAACCATGTATGCCTTTATAAACGATTGGTTGATTGATTGGTTTGTTTTACGCCGACTGGAGAATATTTCATTTACACTATTCGGCTGCCGGGTTTATGTGTGCATGGAGGAAGCCGGTTTGGCCTATAGCCGGGAGGAACAGTTTATAGGTATATATTGACTAACCTTCAGACGAAAGGCCGTATATAGCTGATCCGCGTTGTCAACAATCTCATGATACAAATGAAACATCTATAGCTGCTACTACATAGCATACAGCTAAATCTTTCTGCCTGACGGTCGGTTGGTGGGTCGGTCAAATTTTTGAAACATCTCTTAACATGCTCAAAGGCCTATACAGTATACTGTAGCACAGGCTGGGCTTTGAGTCGCGGTTATTGCGAATTTGCGCTTGTTTTAAATGTACAGCCCGATTTCCACCAAATGCAAATTTTGATTACAGTGTAAATGAAAATATCCTCCAGCAGGCGTGTGAGTAGGTCTACTTCACCTCGGTCGCGCGGCCATCGTTAACTATTATCCCCCCAGCATGTCCAGAACATATCCGTCCTTGTTGCCATTATTCACAGATGGTTGTGGCTTCATCCATCAGCACCTTTACTTCCACAATCAAAATGGGCATCTGTTGTTCAGATTACCACATTTAACATTCGGAAATATGTGTTCTACTGACATGCAAGGCGTTAAAATGAATTTCTGCTACAAGCGAACACGTGCATTTCAGTAGTTATTTACCGTGTAAAGTTTTTTAAAGTTATTTTAATACGCCTGATGCATTTTTCAGTTATGTGTTTTCCAAATTAAAACATTACCTGTAAGAGCTACAAGTATCTATCACACCACAGCTTGGAACAGAATCACCACTGGGCAGGAAAAGGTAACTGCTTGTAATATAAATTGAATAAAGGCTTCTATTTTAATGTAACTTTATTTTCAATATTTTCCAACATCTCTCACCATACGACTGAACTACATGAAAGAAAAACTTGCCTTTATTATGATGGCTAGAAGACACTTGTGACATTCTTAGACACATGCTCATTTTCAGATATGCAACTTATGTGAACTTAATAAGCCATGGAATTTACACAAAGAATGGTAATCAACTCTTTCTCTATTACATCAAGGGATAGCAGATCTTACTGTCTTTGTAGAAATATGACATTATTTAAGAATGGTGACCTTAACTTACATTATGAAAGTACTGCTGCACTATACGGGCTTTCAGTACCTCTCTTCAAAAACATGAAAGACACATACATTTATTTTGTGAAACATTCACAGAAGGAAGATTACAATGGTGCAAACATGTAAGCCTTTTGAAACAGGTTTCAGCTTCATATGCCAATCTTTCTGGATACATAGTTCTGAACTGAACAAAGGAAAGTCGAACATACAGACAAATGTTGTGAAACATGAGGAAAAATAGACTACGACATTTGGAATGGAACATGAGGAAGTGTAGACTATCACAGGCCACAATGCCATCATATAATACATGTTTCTATTTTTAACAGATACACGTAACTCACATGTTGGCATAGTTTTACAACAATTTCAGCTTCATTCTCAAATGAGCATCTCCAAATAGAACACATAATGACGGATATGGATCCGATGAACATGTGGGCAGGTTTTGTGTAGCATGAAGAAATGCAGCCTGCGGCAGCGCACAATGCCAATGTGTAAATGACAGGTATCTATTAAAACAAGCTTCATGGGTAAAACCATTCTGGATATACAGTATCAGGACAGAAAACAGGGCGTAGAAAAACAAACTTGTAGATTGAGGAACATGAGAAAAAGTAGCATATGACAGTGCACAATGCCATATTGTAAACTGGCTGTGAAAACAAGTTTCAGCTTCGTATGCAAAGCCGTTCTGGATATAGAGCTTGGAAGGGAGGGTGTCCACACGATACCAATTTTCAGAGTCCTGCAATATGCTGCAGGGATGGTACATGTATAATAAAGATGTTATTCATCTGAACTAGCCCACACACATTAATATAAAGATATAGGAATTATAGGAGGCTTTTACAATATACAGAATAATATAGGAAATATAGGAGGACTGAGAGCCCTGACAATATATAGTTCCCTATCGGTTGAGTTGAACATTGGGAAAATTTCATTGGTGCATGAAAGTTAATGCAACTTCCACTAGACGCAGCGCTGCACGCCGCACGCTGCAGGATCACAACGACACAAAACTTACTTATTATGTACAGCAGTTTTCAAAGGCCGCAGTGCGGCATTCATGCAGCGCAGTAGCCATTTAACACAGCGTGAATGGGGCGCTGCGCCGCGCCGCGCCATGTCTAGTGGAAAATGGCCTCACATTAAAAACAGCAGGACATCACAAAACTTTAAATTATTCTATACTATATTATAATAAAAACAAATATCAAACCAATGTAAGTGAGATACGAGAATTTATTGGGTAAGCATAACATTCAAGAAAAATTCAAGTAGGTAACAGGATACCACTTCTTACCCTCGGCATTCTAGTTTAAAATTTCAATTTTCAGTTTAAAATTATGGTGTTCCAGGAAAGCCTGAGGGCAAAAGTGAAATGCCCTGATGCATTTCCGCTTAATTTGCACCTTATATTCTCTGAATCTGCTGAATTGGTCATAACTCTGAATCTATGTCATATGTGAAAAAAAGTAAGGAAATAACCTCAAAATAATAAATACAATCTTTGGAGTGGACCTAGGTAAATGTAATTACATCTTTTGAAAATTATAACAATCCCTTTTAAATAGAAATCTTTGAAACGTAATACATGTACACCCTTATTGTTTACATTTTGTGTAATCACAATTATCTGATGTCTGCATTATATAATAAAACCAAAAAGTAGGCGGATGAAATGATAGTGACAGATTACTTCAGACAGGATCCAGAAGTAATGGAAGAAAGACAGCCCCAAACATTCCTTGAGTATCACTACCAAAAGTCCAGTCAACATGCACCTGAAAAGCAAAAGAAAGTCAAATAATAAGATGTCTTCTGAAATCATTGCATACATATTGTATTTCACCTATTTCTGAAGGATTTACAACGACATTATGATAACAATGCATTCAATATTTACAAAATGTGACCATAAATCCTCAACCATTTTGCCTATATATTCTCACTAGTTTATTTGCAGCTTACATATCTGTATAATGTTATGATGTTAAAATAAAGTCTGTGTCTAGGTATAGACACATTAAATGAGATGAGGACATAAAAAAGGCAAGAGAATTCTTATTCCTGAACACGTGGATTGTAGGCTTATTACAGGAAAATATGTGTATTTTAAACATCCAACTAATTTTATCCTGTTAAAGTGATATGGGTGTGCTTTATGTACAGGTACATACCTTGTCTAAAGCGGATGAAACATGCAGTCACATGAGTACATAAGGTATCTGAAGTGAGGTGAGGGCGAGGTGAGGGCAGGTAGGTGATATAACATTCATTAAGTATGAAACCCCAGCATTCAGCATTCTTACCTGGAATATGTGAGGTTATATTCTGATTCCAATGTGGGCCCAATCCCTCCGACAGCTGTTTACTCCCATCCACAACTCTCACATCAGTGATCACAGCAATTCTACAATCCATGCAATTATACGGTGTGTAAATACATAAACTAGTACCAGTTGTAAACATAATGAACTTCCCTAAATACTTCACATTAACATTTGCATGTATCTCCCAACATTCACAAAACTGTATGGTTTGAAGCTGAATTACCGATTACGGTTTTCAAAAATACTATAAAATTGAAATTGCATATACTTTGATTTGAGACAGTATTCACAAATTATAATTCATTTAACTGTATCCATGGGTAATTTTATATACAGTTTAACATACAAGTTTGCAGTTCGGTGAGAATCTGCAGTACTAATGATTACTGTGGCTGTCTGGAATGTAACATTTAAAGGCGTTGTTGTAATTCTAATGTCGTGCATTCATGTTCCAAAATACACAGTATTACATTTTTTCTCGTGACAACCAAAAAAGAACAGTTACATGATCGCTAAATCCGTGATTTAAGAGACAACGTATTTGGATTACTGTCTGTATGTATTTATTAAGTCAGCTGAATGGGTTTCTAGCAAATCTTAACCTTCATACCACTCCGTATGTTGGTTCAGTTTCAGGGTTGCAGCTTCAACAGTTCTGTTACAAAAATATGGAATAAATGGAAACAAAACACAATTTCACACTGTGTGAAAACAGATTATGTTAGCCAGAATTATGTTAACATCTTTGATCAGCGTGCAAACTTACATTTTGCATATAATACATTGGCTTACACAAAAAATATAAATGTGCCATTTCATGCAGAAGCATATTTGGGTACTGTATCTTTCTTTACAGATCAGTCCTGTGAATTTCTAGCAAGTGTTTTTTTACAATACTAGTCTATGACTTGACTCAGTTTCAGAGCTGCAGCAGGAATAGCATAATGATAATAAAATATTTTTTTAAACGATTTTGCATCATTTGTCCTTCAATTTACAGATGTTTACACAATAGTTGCAATGCAGTAACCAAAAAGTGCCAATGAAAAACCTCAATCAAAATAACAACAAATAATAATAATCTGTACAATAACAACAGACTTCCAGCTTCCAGCTTGACTAATAAAGAGTAATAAACCAGCATGATTCCATGTATGTCAGCTACATTTACAATAATCAACATGTACATGCTGTTTACGTCAATTTGTGGATTACAACAGACATACAATTGAAATATAAAATTCTACATTACCCCTTTGGCTGCTTGCTGGTTTGTTCAACTCTAGAACACAAAGATGATCAATATACAGAATCATTAAGTCTATTGTCTAGTTCAGCTAGTTATGGATTTATAAATACCACTGAAAAAATGAAATGGCTATGAGCAAAAATGGCAACTGAAAATAAGCTTTCCAGTCATGAATTCCGTAGGGTTGGTGGACCTTATATCAGTGCTCTCAGTACCCGTGTTCAAAAATATAGGAGTGTTTGCCAAAACTACAAGAAAGTACATTAGGGAATTACAAGAGGATATATTGTGACAGCTAACCGTGCTTAATTATTTAGATGCATAAATGACATGTAATGTTTGAAATGGCTGAGGATTTAGGGTAGTCTTCTGAGTGACCATTAGTTATGTATTTTATGTAGATACATAATAGTAAATGTTACTATACTTCAGACGCAACAATTTTCTGCACAGCACAATGTACTAGCAGTTTGTCTCTCACCCAGAAACTTGGTAGTACAGGATTCAGATTTCATCCTGTTTATTGTCGAGAGACTGGGGCCTGCAGGCATGGCTGATGATTGTTGACTGTTTGGTTTGATACTGGGGACAGTGAAGAGAAGTTTTCTTATTATATATAGAAATCACATGGCATACAAAGCATTCATAAACTAATAATGACTGATAACTACCTGATGATCATACTTTTAATACAAGTGGTTTAAAAATGATAAGTTTTTGCCTGAGTTAGTCACAACTTATGTTAATGTCACTTTGTGACAGCCACTTTGGAATGCATAGGTACATCTACAGATACGCTTGTTCAGTAAGAGCCCAAGCTACAGATGACAGTGACAAACAAGGAAAACAGTGATAATGAACACTTTGCCCAAAGTTATAATCAAATTTAATTATACAAATATCATTAAATATTTCAGAACTGAGCCATATTTCATCACTAAATATTTTTCTCCTAAAAACAGATTTTGCAATGAACAGTTAAACCGCACACTATAATACCGCTGATAGTATTTTAAGAGTACTGGTACTCATGATCATGAGCCCAGAAATAATTGTTGTAAGCTCTCCAGTTCAAGTAGAGGTAAACACAGACAACAGCCGCACAACTGTTAATTAGCACTTATGTTATCATGATGGTTAAAACACATCTTGGATACTTTTTATGTTATTTTAACAGGGACAAAGACAGAAAATAGAATTGGTGTATTCATTGGCTTCTGGTATGTGAATGTTTAACTCAAGTAGACATTTGTTTTGTTAAACGATTTCAGGTTAATTCAATCATACTTATATTTCGTAAGACGATAGTTTACATATTATTTACAAAAAAAGCATAGTAAATAAAAAAACATTACGCATGACTAGATAGCCCTTTGTTGATTCTTTGAATGTTTTTACAGTTTTGTGTGCAGCAATATACTTGTTTTACCTCTCTCGGCTTAATAACAAGTGATCTAATACAAATGTTTTTTAGATTACTGATTCTGTTATTTGATCATTTCCAACAACATTAAACCTAGAGCGCCTGAGCCATTTCCCAATGTATATTGGCCATATCCGGTGACACTTACCCGGGGCAGGTTGTTCAAAAGTGTATTTACATGTAGCTAAATCTGGTATTAAACTATGTCCAATGTTGCAACGTCACAATGGATTTCTTTGTGATGTTACACCATTTAATATGGTTAACCAGACACAGCTTAATACACTTTTGAATAACTGGTACCTGCCCTGCACATGCATAACTGATTTCCCTTGGCCCAGCTCTTCAAATAAAATTAGCAAGCAACTGATTTTGTTTATGTTATTTGAATTTCCAATGTTTGATAGTATTTAACAGGGTTCAAAGTCTTTTTAGACTTGCCATTTTGGCTATATATAGTCAACTTTAGAATGCGATTTTTATGATTCAAAATACTGAAACAATGTTTTGATAGTGCTGAAAGGTTTTGTGTGGATTGAGCCACAGTGGCACTTTATAAAAATAAGAAGAATGACTGATGTAAGCTTTGTGGTAATGCCAATTTATGTGGTCTGGTCACCAATGAAAAGGTTGGGTATTCAGGGTAGCATTTTCATTTGGATTTCACATACATTTTCCTGAACCTTTATTCTTCGCATTGAGCACTGTGTTAGTTCAAAGCATATAACCTTAAAAACCAGTATACTCACTCTGCTACCAACCAAACCTTATCAAAAACTGCAGAAAGAAGCTTCCTCCTATCAACAGCAAATCAATGCCAGAACAACTGGTAGAGAGAACACCAGGCTTGTTGACACTTTTTAGAAAAAAATTTGAAATAAAAAGAGTTTTAAAATTCTCGAAAAACATTTCTCGACAAACATGAATACACCTACAACCTCAATGGCAAATGAGTAAATGGATGAATATTCAAGATTTTCACTCAGCAGAGAATAAAATTAATTTATGAAATTTATAAGAAATTTTGACGTAAGAAAATGTCGAAATTAAAGACCCTTTAAATTACTATTCTACCTGATTTACCTTAAATGCTTGATTTTGTAACTCATCAACACTATAAATGAACCTGGAAATATTTGGGGAGTGCATGTACTTAAAAGGTCAAAACAAGGCACCAAAATTCCATAACCTTTTTAGATTTAGAGCCCAGTGGAAGCAGTATCATATGATACTTTGTGGAGTTCAAAAGTTAATGAATCCAGAAATTAATTTTATTGCCATCACATGATTTGGGTGTGTAAATGACAGTTACTATTAAGTTTTACTGAAGACACTGTTGATGATTTACAGCTTAATAGCTTCAAAGACCACGTATCAACCATATAAATTACTCTGGTCTAGTCTCCGGGTACTCGCCAGAAACTGAGAGTGTGGGAGCTCAACCTGGAGATTTTTGATAAATCTGGGTGTGCATCTTCTATCTCTGACACGTTCAATTGGGTAATTTTAGGGAGTAATTTCAGGAAACAGGGGGTGCAACACACTCCTGCACTTTCGGACGGCTAACATCTTGTGTAATCTGTATCCAATGGAAGTGTTCTGGCGCTGATTTCATGAAACAAACCTCAGTGTCAAAGAAAAAAGAGTTTTCCTCCATCTATGGTGATAGAATGTTTTATATATATATATATATCACATACATGCCAAAAAAACTTTTATCTTTGACTCAGACTTAACTCTGTTTCATGAAATCGGCACCACTTACATAAAATATGCTCTTTATATACACACAAAGATAACCATGAAAACCATTTGATAAAGAAAATTAAGAATACTTTTGTTTCATTCAAAAAGATGATTACCGTTAATCACTTGGGTAATAACCCTGTTATATTTGATGATTTGAGGATGTCAATGCTTGTTTATATATCCACAAATTAAGTTTTCCGGCAACACATCAACCAATTACACCCTGAAATCACAACAAACATGACAGGATTATCCCCATTCTAATGCAAACAAATGCTTTGTATGCCATACCTTACACTTTGACAGTTTCGGTCAGAGCACCGAATTTGCAGGGCTATTGGATTAAAATTCATATCATTACAACAAGACTGCGCATATTGTGCTCATGGAGAAGATAATGCCAGGTGTTGAAAACTGGTACACTGCAAACCTGCAGACAAACTTGGCATGCCTTGAAATGACATGCATCTAATCTGAGTTACTGATGTCATTCACTGGTACTGGAAATGAAGGCCTGTAGTCATTTGTCTCCATACTGAGTAACCTCCAATACTTTGCAGCAGTTTACAAACATAGTGAAAACTCGAAATGAAGGCATTACTAAAACATGATCACAACAAAAATATATTTTAAGACTGTCATATATTGGAGGCAAGCAGTGACGTGTATCAGTTCACGTGTGAAAATATGCACGAAATAAATGCATACATTCAGATACTTTACCACAAGAGGGAACAACTTTAGACACAATTTTAATTTTGGCACTCATGCATGCTAGAGACGTGCAATACATACATGTAGATGATGAGAACATTTAATTTATTGATGTGATTTACAAATAATGTGTGCACTTTTTTAAGGAACTTTCAGACAAAATCAATTAGTTGCTAGCCTGGGTACTCTTGCACAAAGCAACTGTAAGTTACAACTGATGTAAATAAGGAGGGATACGTCATTTACAATCACAGTTGTAGCTACAATAGCTATGTATACCTTTAACATGTACTTACAACAACTGTAACTTACACTGCTTTGTGCAAGTGGGTCTGGGACTTTACATGTGCATGAGCATGCACTGTTGAGGAAGGGATCAGACTGGTACGCGTTATACAGCAAGAAATCCTTTAGTTTCGACCGTGGGATGATCAATATCAAGTGAAGTTGACCATAGCATGCCTTTTGAGAGAACAATGTTGGATTTAATTGAAGAGTAAGAGTTGTGGAATACTTTTTGTCAACAAAATCAGTTCTACTTACATTATATATATGCAGTTTTTACATTGCACAGGGAGTATAAATGGCTATTGTGTCTTGGTGGGAAGGGACCTCAGCTGGTTTTGATATCAAAATTCCTCAAAACCTAGCAGATGAAAGGAATTACTGTTCAGTGAGTGTTTTTTCTCTACAAAGATGTACAGTGCCCATATATTTACAGTAAGTACCTCTCCTACTCATATGCTGACTGGCAGAGAGTTACAGATGCTACAGCCGTAAACGGAGGCTCCACGCGGGATTTGGGGTGGCAGTGTGTGACGTAAAGTGAGGCCATTTTTTTTACACTTCATTTCTATAGCAACATCATTTATGCAGCAATCCACGTAAGATTTTTGAAAGACAGTCACTTAATTTAGCAGATATTTCCATTTTCATCAGGGCACCTGTTTCTAATCTTGTTCTGTTACGTCCCCCAGATTCAGATTTGAGCCCCGATTTACAGTAGTTCATACACTGTAACTCTCCTATCTGTCAGCATATCAGAAGGAGAGACAATAGTGTAACTAAATACCTATGTTGTTGATTGTAACATTATGCGCCACAGTTTGTTTATTTTATTTTCTGACAAGAGCAGTCTTCTTTTAGGACTTTGCCAACAAGAAATGGGTAATGCATTTGTTTTCAAATGCTTGCGTAAACCAACAACACTGCAACACGATTTGAATTGTTACTTACATTGGGACTTACCTCATTCTGACAGTTTGAACACCTCCATTAACTGTTCCACTCTGTGAACAAATCATGAATGGGAAACCTTTAAATGGTTAGGGTAACTGACCATAACATACACAAAATGTCAAACCATAAGATAAGAGCACTAGTTACAAGTATATGGATTAGCAGTCAATTTTATTTTCCCAAAACAACAACTCTTCTTAATTTTATCAACACAGCTAGATATCTGTGTTTGAGCCAACCTTGTTTGACACTGCCTATAAAATACTTTATTTTTATAATTTTTATATTTGAGGGGTATTTCATAGTCAGACCCCTCAGCTATCAAAACCGTATCGGCTGTTCAGCAGCACTTTCCACAACCTGACATGCCATAAGAGGCGGCTTTTTGGTGAGCAGGGAAATTATGGAAATTGGCGCCCAGGCTCAGGCATTTACTCGGAGTAACAACCAGCACCGATAAGACGCCCAGTACAACATTAGAAGTCGTAAACAGTGTGAAGTATCTAGTCTATGACCAGATTTGGGTAGCATAAAGGATTTTATAGGGAGTGTAGGACTAGAGCCAACCTAGCCCCAAAAGACTCCAACTGCTCTTCTATATTGGGCTGTCGCTCATTGGGGAACAGTTGGAGTCATTTGAGGCTAGAGCCAACCAGGCAAAATCTGCACCCAGAAAAAATACACTGATAGCAATGGATGTATCTTGGTCCTATGGATTTACAAATGAGAACTTTCAATCCTAAAACAACAGCAACAAAAAAATAATAAATAAATAAATAAACTGCTATAACGAATTTTGTTTTGAATGAAAGGATAACTGGAGAGCAACAACAACAGATGAAGTAGACACAGAAACACACAACACATTTTGAAAATACTTGCGCGTTGAAAGAAGGTGGTATACGATTTCTTTGAGCGCTTGTTACTTCTATCAAAAAGTGATTGGATGCCCATGAGCTGAGTGTTAAATCCCTGCGTCAGTTCAACTTGGCTACGGTTGCTGAAAATACAACATGTGACAGATGACAGCGGAGAACATCTATTCAACAAACCCAGCCATTGCCTACTTTTTAACTCACGTGGTACATATCCTTATATGGAAGAAATGCAGAGAAAGGACCATCTGTCTAATGCCATAGCCACTGTGGAGGTTTTACCTGGCAGCCTCGGATTCAAATCAAGACAAATTCAGCTAGTCTTTCTTCTCTCTTTTTTTCAAGTATCATGAAATAATTAGCCACTGCAAACTAGTCCTAGCATTCTGAGGTTAAAATACAGTCTATTTCTTATCAATGTTACATGGAAAATTTTTCCCACAATATTTTTTTTGCAATCTGAACTGCTTTGGACGCCATATTACCATGAATACAATGCGTTGACATGTCATTTTCTGAAATTTCACACGCAGACACAGAACATCGAGGCAAATTACGTGTGAAAAAATCACGTCTTCAAAATTCATATCTGGAAAACTGTGGAAATGCACTGATTACCTAAGCTTGTGCTGTCTGATGTAGTTTGATGTCCTGATTACGAATGTGATCTTATGTTTTGCCCGCGATGTACATTTTTGACGCAAATTACGATCAAAGCTCGAAAAAATGTAATTTTCCCCATATTTGGAGGTCACCTGACCGAAAACCGTTAAAGCTTTCCAAAGGGTCAGGTATGTACTGTGCAAAGTACGTCACGTAATAGGAAACCGTTATTGCTGTAAACTGAACATCAATGAGCGGAGTGTACTATTAGAATGCAGATCTCCCTCACTACACTGTATTCTTTATGCGTTTTGTTATGTGCAATGGGCAAAAGATCAAAGCTGAAACGCTTCCACGTTGGATTTTAGTACAAGGTCCATTGTATATGATAGTCACGGGTTCAAATGCAGTTTGGTCTTTTTCACTCTTTTCAGGTTTTTTTCTTACTATGAAGTTATCCGGGACTACCCGATGTGGTAAACAGGTAATAGTGTGAACCCCGGCAACGCTGTTGGATAACTGCTTTAATTTGATTTCTCAATTTAGAGATTACAAAAAAATAATTAAAAACACATTGAATCAAAGATGTGTGTAAGTTATGTTAGTTAATAGTCATAAAACTGAGAATAAAATCAACTCACTGGGATATCTCATACCCTTTAATATGGATGACTGACACCGACTCTGATCTGCAATGAACTAAGCCCTATACTATAAGAAATAACAGACACGTACTTATCACACACACTTGTATCAATTAAATTCACAGCTTCCACAAGTTGGAGTCTCTACCTTTTGTTATACTCGTATTTGATATTCTGACATTCATTGGTTGGCCGAAAACGTAGATGTCAGATGTTGAATGGATTTATTTATTTATTTGATTACCATCAGCAGGTTGCTGGCAGACCTTCCCCACGGCCGGAGAGGAAGCCAACATGAGCTGATCTTGAACTCACGGCGACCGCATTGGTGGGATGCTTCGGGTCTTTGTGCTGCGATAGCGCGCTAACCGACTGAGCCACGGAGGCTCCCATGTTGAATGGAAGACAATTTAGCACTAGCTGAATAACAAGTTACACAAAAGCTTAGCATACTAGCATAACACAACGAATCAACAACCTCTCACTAGCAGTTGCTGTCCAAGCTGGTTTCCTCTTCAGGCATAAGTAGGAAAGTAGTGTGGTATTAGGGTTCCACCAAGCGCAGCCCGGTTTCCTGCTGCCATAATGCTGGACGTCGTCGTATATTAAAGGCAGTAAAAAAACCAATTAAATATATGAAAAATTAATAAGTTTGTCTACCCCTCAGTATAAAAAGAAGTTATCGGTACTGGTATTATAAGAGTAAAGTGTAGCGACTCGTTTTTGGGCCTGTGCTTTTACACAGCTCAAGTCATCTATATATTGCGTTCGCCCTTAGGCTTTGCCTATTTCATATTGGGTAACTCTGCTTCGCGGCATCATAAGTCCAAAACTAGGTTTCGTCAACGTTCATCATTGTTCTGTAGTAAAACATACTGTAATTTCTGGTTATTATGGCGAACACACTTCACTGAGCGAAGCGAGGTGAACGGGGTGAGCTCTACAGACAACACGTTTGTGCATATGTTCCGTCAGTATCGTGACTGTTTCACGGACTGTAGAGCTCACCTGTTTTTGAGGTAAATTTTGTGCAACAGAAGAGAGCAGCTGGCCATACACCACAATTAATTTCCCATTTACTAACATGTTAACGTTTGGTTTCACAGCACTGTCCCAAAATCTGCAAGCCCTAAACCCTCCGGGCCTTATAGCCCATGTTCCCTGAGAAAACTCCAGTCAGATTTCTGATATGACGGATGAAATTTTCCCCAAATTTGACAAACAGCTGACAGGGGTAAGTCAGCCCAGATTTGTCACTACTTTTGCCTGGTGTGCATCCGCCTCCATTTCGTGAAAAAAACACAAATTTATACCTGAAATGAAACTTTAAACCCTGTCCTACAAAATGATACCACCCATCAAGCAGAAAAAATGAAAAAGGGCAGCCCAGGGAAGCAAAAGAAAATATCGCTAAAAATAGAAAGGGACCTGTTTCGCCCTCCCGACCCAGGTGCATTAATTGTGGTGTGTGGACAGCTCAGACAAGCACCTGTTCTTAATTTCGTTATCACCTCCAGTGGTCTAATTTTCTGCTTACGTCCACCAAGTTTCTTATAGTAAATTAACTTCTCAAGTGAAAATTCATCTGTTCATTGAGACTATGCACGTTCATCTGTCGGATGTGAACTCTGATCGCTGAAATCATACCAACATTTCCCGATCGTATGCTGTCGTAATTTTCTGCGATTTATTCACACTGAAATGTTTCATTTTATGAGTATGGTACAGTAGTGAAACGCTCATGTTTTTGAACGTTTATTTTTCATATTGCAGTACATGGTGTTTGCAAGTAGACTGATACTGTAATCTGCTCTTCCAAAGCCAAGTTTTGATTGCAAGAGTAAACTAATTTGCCGCCATTTCGTATAGTAAAATTCTTCCTGCCTTACAGGTATCCACTATTTTTTCAAATTTTTTCAAAAGTAGTTCAGTATTTGGTGCAGAGATTGTGACTTTTGGATGCATTGTTTTCAGGTTCTCGCTCATGTTGCTACTTCGTTTTATTTGTAGCTTTTTAACTGTAACACCATGTATATGGAGTAAACGAAATTGAAAACTTTCTGTGTGTTGGGTTAACTGACGATTCTCGAACTGAACGGGTCAAGGTGAAGGACGTTATAGCGAAGCTATCGAAAGTAATGATGAAAATGCTGTAGATTTACGCCAATGCGAGGCTGCCTCAGCAACGCTGTCAACAGAACATACACGTTTAATAATAGACTGTAAAATACGGTCAAAACAAGGTGCAGGTCAATGTAATTCTCATGATTTATTTAACGAGACCGATCGCTGTTGTGACAAGAAATGGGGGACGCCCGGCAGAAGGACCATGATGTCATTTTATTGACATCAAATGTTCCTTTTCTGACTCATCTTAATGATATCACATTAAAAATGCGCCACGTTACCGATGTAATCAATTTCAAACTACCAGGACCACCTGATGGGATGAAAACTCATGCCGCCTTCGCACTGTCAATTGTCTAAAGAATTGTTCCACGTTCAGATATTGATACGGGTGAGGGATCGGTTGTTGACAATATCTGCGAAACAAATTTTGATTGTACTTTAATGTCAATTTTTAAACGCGTAAAACAAGCTAAATATGTAATATATCAAGTATGGTCACTTCAACACCCCAACACTCCACATACTCAACTTCTAACAAAAGAAAACGTTGGAAGGCAGCGGAACCAGCTACACACATCCCTCCGGTTGTGACGTCACACAACATTTATTGTCACCGAGACGTATGTCATAAAAAAGTTGATAAAATAGTTATTAGTTTTGCTCGTTTTCAGTATATTTACTGAACGCAAATATAAACGCAACACACAATGTTTTGATAAAATCAACTGCGTCATATCAAATTCAGAACCGTTTCTCACGGAGGCATAAAACGGACTCCGTTTGCCTGCTGCACTGCTACACATCGTCGACGCATAGACCTCATGAGATGGTCAGTTGTGAGTTGTGGAATGTTTTCCCACAGGTGTTCTTTTGGGGACAGATCAGGTGAATACTTCAACGTTTTCGGCGTGTAGAAATGCTCTGCATACAGCAGCAACATGCTGGCGGGCATTGTCGTGCTGAAAATGTTACCCCATGGCGCCGGACAAATTGGACGACTATTGGGCCCAGGATTTCATCACGGTATCTTAACGCATTCAAGTTACCGTCAATGAAATGAAGTTGAGCGCGATGACCATGACTTATCTCCGACCGCACAAGTACCCTGCCACCACCGTATTGCACCCTACGCCCGGCGGCGGTGTCAGCAGTGTTTACCATCCTAGTTCGGCATTTAAACCAAGAAGTCTGGCAACCAAGAAGTATGGCGTTGTTCAATTTTGTATGGCAGTGCATGATGTTGGCGGGCAAAAATGGCAACAATAGCGAGAATTCTGTTTTTACCATTGTCGAGTCAACTATTTATCAAAATAACGGTTTTGTGAACTGTGACGTTACAATTGAGATCCCGTCATAGCGCGACGCAACAATGAAGTGACGTCAATGTCATAAAAATTTGAACATCGTACGTCTTGGTTTTGTCCAGTTCGGTATTACAACCAACACACATGACGTTGTTCGATGATGTATGGCGTTGACGTCACTTTATTGTTGCGTCCGCTCTCACGCGGGCCTCAATTGTAAAGTCATTGTGGACAGGACCGTTATTTTGATAGAAAGTTGTCTCGACAATTGTAAAAAATGAATTCTGGCTCTTGCTGCCATTGTTTGCCAGCCAACGCAATGCACTGTGCATGTGAAATAGGGTCTACTGCCCGACAGCGGCATCGGCACCCGCTCCCTCTAATCGGCTCTCTGTAGCTGAAAACGAGATTCATCTGAAAACATAACACGCCACCATCGTGCCAAAAACCAACGAACGTGAATGTTAACCCAGTCAGGACCACTCTGACTCCAAACAGATGTAATGTGTATACCCCGGAGTGGTCTATGGGCTCAAAACTTTGCTTTTCTGAAGCGATTTCGAACCGATTTGAGCGAAAATCCAGTTATTATGGAGCTCGACTGTTTCATTAGCTGTGGCAATGGCTGGCCTGAAAGGGTCGTGAAGGTGGAGGAAAATGGCTGTCTTGGTCGGGGGTCTTTACACGCAGTCAGCGAGCATGCCGAATTCTCCATGACGTCCTCTTTGATGACTGGTAGTTGACACATTAACGTTAAGAGCGCTGGTGACAGCTCTAAGGGTCATGACAGCGTCGAGCATGTCGATGGCGCGCTCTCGTTCGTTTTCTGGCTTCTGTGGCATCGTGCCTTTTGAAAGAACTTGTGCTGTACGGGTGGCCTTTTGTACAGCTGACGGTAAGGAGTGCCAGGGAAGACATTACAGATCACTGAATACTACAGATAGGACCACACTTGTCTGATTGGTGAAAATGGCGAATAGGATAGAAATCGATAAGAGTTTGATTTCGGAATGTACGCAGGTGTAGAGATTTTTCTCTTGACCATCCCTCAGTACCATATTGGCAAAAATTACGGCATTATCTTGTGAGATATTGCAAAAATAAAAGTGTTGCGAGGCTATTTTTGTTTAATTCAACCTTCTTCACAGCATTGTGACTAACGTGTGTGAGTGTTTGGACGTAGAAAAAGATTAAGTATAAACTGTAAACAGAAGGGGTTTTGACAACGTATAGATGGCGCCATGATGCTTGATTTGTACAGTGGCTCTCTGTTCAATTTGTTAAAAGTCATTTTTTTTAGCAGTTAAAGTTCGCAATAGCTAAGAGAACCGCTTGTGAGGCTTTAGCTACCCAAAAAGAAAAAGTCAGACTCCTCTCTCATCCGCGAGAACTAAAAGAAAAATATGAAATTTTAATCGACAGCCGACCTGCAGTTATTGTGCATACCGCCCGATGTAAATGTCATTCTTGCTCGCGTCGTGATATTTTTTATCCTATTATATACGGCCGCATTGTTTGTGCTGTTTACTTATTTATTGTTTGGTTCCGTGGAAGAATCAACACAAACAGGAGTGACTTTTTTTACCACTTCTATACCCCAGATGTAAAACCTAGAGTAAATTACATTTTTTAATGCGATGGATCGAGTCATTTGGTAGAATGAAGTTACAATAAACTCGCAAAGCACTCAAAAATGTTTTTTTGCACAATTCCTTTCACTTTTCTTCGTCTGCTTAAAAAGAAAGAAAAACTCAAAAGCTATTTCTTTTTCAGGAAGTTTTTTCGCCTGCTTAAAAAAAGAAAAAACTACTACAATAGTGGAAAAAAATGAAAAAAGTACATTTAGAATAAAAGAAAACCGCCACATTCCTTTTACGGCTTAATATGATTTTGTTCGGATGAAATAATTTTCAAAATCTGTATCGATTTCGATACGGATGCACAAGTTAATAAACATACAATAAACTCCTCTATATGTATATAGAGTGTATAGAGGAGTGTTCGGATAATATCCAGCGCTGTCAGGTACGCAATATTATTTTTTAATGCCAGATAAATAGGAATTTTTGTTTTGATTTTCAGATTAGGATATTTTTCAAAACTGACCTAAGCAAAACTAATTCCAGTGTGTAAATACATAAAGCAAACACAACATGAATAAACATACCAACTTAGGAAAAACAGAACTTTGCAAGCTATTATGAGTTTTTAGCAACACATTTTAAGCAGATTTAGTTTTGCATGGCATAAAATATACCAAGTTTCACATAAAATTTACAAAATCACTCGGGGACCTCCGTGGCTCAGTCGGTTAGTGCGCTAGGGCAGCGCAATGACCCAGAAGCCTCCCTCTTCTTGGCAGGGGCAACAACAGACTTGAACACTACTCAAAAGAAGACGTTTTGAATTTTATTCAAAACCAGGAAAACAACAACACAAAGAGGAAAACGGCAAATGATATGAAATTGTTCCTTAGCATTTTAAGGCAGAATGGAGTAAATAAAGTCTGAAACTTTAGCTGCAGGCGAATTGGCCGAGTTTATGAGCAGATGTCTTCTTTCCAAACACAAGGAAGATAGGTCGGATTATGAGCCATCAAGTCTACGTGGTTTCTATTCCGCAATCAACAGGCATCTACGGCAAAAGAAGTATCCTCCGTCCATCGTAAATGATCAGCGGGTTTCACTCTATAGGGAGGCTCTGAAAAGTAAGCAAAAACAGCTGAAATCAACAGGCAAGGGCAATAAGCCACATGCCTCAGACGAGCTTACAGATGTAGAAATAGACAAACTGTACGAGAATGGTGAACTTGGGATGAGAAATCCAGATGCACTCATTAACACCTTGTAGCTGAATGACATTTTGTATTTTGGAATGAGAGGCGGAGTAGAGCAGTACAACCTGAGGTGGGGAGACATCCAGCTGGAGACAGATGGGGATGGGAGGCGGTATCTTGTGTACAGTCAGGAACTTCAAACCAAAACGAGGACATGTGAAAACCCCCATGATCTGAGAAAAGTTAAACCAAACGCCTATGAAACGCCAGAACAACCAGAAAGAGACCCAGTTATGGCTTACATGTAAGTTTTTATACAAGTAAACAAATTAAGTGATAAATGAACAATTAATATGAAAGAAATAAAACGACTCCTATGCATATTTGAAGCACACAGATAAATTTTATGATATATTGACTAACTCTGACTAAAGATGCTTTCTCACAGAATTGGATGTGTTTTTGTTAGAAATGAGAAATCTATATTTTAAATTTACCAAAGTTTGCAGAGATACATGTACTTGGCAAAGCTTGCCTGTTACAACATCACACAAGCTGAAGTAACTTTTATTTGTAATCTATGATTTATAGTACATATACATTACTTTATGAGAAATACAAATTGATAAAATTGACAATTCACGACCAACAAGACATCACCTCACTGCCCCATCCCAAATAGGTCAGTAAATGAAAAACTTTGTTTTAGGTAAAAAATATTTCCCACTTACCTATAGACCCACATTTAGACAGTTCTTTTCTGAGATAGACATTTGATTCAGCTCATGATTTTCTTTCTTTTTTCATTGTAGTCAGTATGCCAGCAGACGTCCTGAAAGCAAGAGTGGTCCCGATGATCCATTTTTTCTGTCAATTAATCATGATGGTTCAACATGGTTTAAGCGACAGAGGATGAGCATAAACAAAATCTGTTCAATCATGAAAGCCATGAAATGTCAAGGAAATTTGTCCACAAATAAACATCTCGCCAATCATAGTACTCGAAAACACTTTATACAAAAGCTGCATGACAACAACATTCCTCCTAACCAAGTCATTCAAATTTCAGGACACAGAAACCTAAGCAGTGTAAACAATTACTGTTCACTGAACACCAAGCACCAGGCTAATATTTCTAATATTATTACCACCACAAAGGCCAAAAATAAGTCACTTGTACCAGTAACTTCAAAACATCTAGCACCTGTAACACACTTCAGCCTGCTCTCCCAGCTACGCACACATTGTCATGTAGCCAGTCATACCAGTACTCACACGTTGACATCAAGGCGATCTCCCAGGGAAGCACATTCAACAACAGTGTGGTAAATGTGTACTGCCAGCCAGCCTGCAGCAACTCCTATGTTGACCCTCCCTCCAAGATCAGAAGAATTCAGCTCCTACCACATGAAAGTGACAGTGGTAGTGATATATAGACTTTGGAGTTTCAAATACAAGCATATGATGTTGATGTTTCAGTGTTTAAGACTATCATTAAAATATTTTTATTAGGGTATCCTGATTTATTTTTTATGAGAGGGTTTAGTTACTCCGGACAAAGAATTTTTCAGTGATTGGTCAAATTATACACTTAACTTCACTTGCTTTGAATGTTTGTGATCTTAATGCCTATCACAACTTTATGTATCAATTTATTGTACATGTAAAATAATTAGCATTGTTGCCTACAAGGCTTCATTAGTAAGTGTTTTAGTTTAACGCTCAGTATTAAAGATGTGATCTGAAAAAGATTGGTGATGTGCACGTGGAAAATAAGAAATCAGAATTTCCAAAGGTTAGAACAGCGCTATATAAATACAAGGTATCTGTTTTTTTTTTTGGTCTTTTTTCTTCTTTTTGTTTTTTGTTTTTATTAGAATTCCATTTAGTCAATAATTCACAGCGCAAAAAAAAAGTATGCTGTATTACGTATTCTGTATTAAGTGTTAAGTATTCTGGGTGTGCTGATTGCTTCATTTTGTATTGCTATTATTAGGGTACCGTAATAGAGTCTGAAAATTACAGCTAACGTCATGTGACAGGTTAAAATGTGAGAAGAATTGAAAAATGCGTTACGAAGTGCACTAATGAACTCTTACTCCATGCAACTTTATTCAATTTACTGTGATAATAGCCTGATTATAAATGCAATATTCCGTATCAAAACTGCCAGAATGTGTGATATATAGAGGATATTGCACAGTAAAGTTGAATACCATAAACATTGTGCGAGCGAGAGGTGGAAAAGATAACCCACGAGTAGAGGTGGTGGGACACTGGTTGTGGTGGGTCTATCTATTCATTGTGCGCTGGCTTAATACGCGATCAGGCGCCTGAGGCTGCATAATATTTTCCCGTCTTCGTGGGTTATCATTTCCACCTCTCACTCGAACAATATTTATGGTATTCAACCTTCACTGTGCAATAACCTCTATATATCTCATTGGATTCTCGTTTTTCTCTGTAATGGCAAATTTCAACTTATCATTTACACATCCCCATTTTTTCACAATTTCAATTTTTTTACATATATTTACACATTAGTTATTACGACGGCTGTAAGAATGAAGAAAAAACACACAAATATTAATTAAATAAATTTAAACATGAATTGGTGCCAACCCATGTATTTATCAAAACACACGCTTTTTAAAAAATTTTAACATCAAGAAGTTTGATGTGATTATTAGTTGAAAAGAAGAAATTTAACAGACTGCTGTGCGGCTAGGACAAGGGTAGGTTATCTCCCCTCTCGTTACGACGACAGTCTTCACTTCTAGAGCTGTCTTCGACGAACTATGGTCCAATGAAGATAAACACAAAGACATCAGTGTTTATTAACATAAGTTCAGTACGTGTCGGCAGCTAAGAATCTCTTCTCTCCGTTTTTGTATTCTACGCTGCATGCGATAGTTTTCCTGTGATCAACATTTACAGCTGCCTTGGTACCCTCTTATCCGGTTTTTGTTCCCATCCGGGTTTTTCATCATCCATTTCCTCTGCCGACGCCGCGGAAGAAAGTGCGCATGATTTGATGACGTCACATTGTACAACAAACTAGGCGATCGGTGACAACAAATTGGTAACCAGGCAGTTCATGGCGTTTGAGAGTGAACAGCGGGGACAAAACTTACTGCGAGCAGCATGCCTCGAAACCAAGCTCCGAGTGGTTACTGGATACATGAGAGCATTAAAGACGTCTTTTTTGAAGAGAGATACAACCTTGGGGTCGAGCTTGGAAAGTGAGTTTACAACACTGGCATCAGTGGCGAGTGCCGGAGTGGCGTCTGATTAACTTTAGTCGAGGAGCTCTCTTCGACCGGCCTGGGTTTTCAGACACAAGGAGGCCTTTAATGATCTATAATATTTTGTTTACATGTGTTGAGAGAGCCGGACTACGAGTATGTAAAAGCTCCTGTGATGTGAACACAATTCATTGTACGCTGGCCTAATACGCGATTAGGTGCCTGAGGCGGCATAATATTTTCCCGATAGCATTGATTTTCCTTATTATTTATATAGTTAATTGATCAACTTGATCGTTGACCCACATCTCTGTCAGAATGAGAGAGGCCCCGGGTTATGTTTATAGCGTGATACAGTCCTACAGAATAAGCCGAATCATTGCTGGAGTCTCCAGAGACATTGGTTTTGGACATGACACGGTGGGGTCTCACGAACTACCGTGATTTCAGAGAGGTTAACAGTGCTGTTAGACGTGAGAGTCCCTACCCTGTTTCGTGCAAAATCAGCGTGATGTCGGCAGACTTCTGCCATGCCTATTCGGCTTATAGGCCTACATAAAAACTCTGCGTTCTGAGAGTCGATTATATATGCCCTTGTCTTTTGTGACTCGGCAAATAATACCTACCTCTCAACAACAGCAGCATACGCCAAGAATCTCGCCTAAACCATGATAAATATGGTGCTAGAGTAAAGCCAAATGTCTAGAGAATTGATCCCCATCAGCCTTATATTTTGCCATGATGAACAGCTACTGTTTCATACCTATGAAATCCTTTGTTTCTGTTGTCATGTGACAAGGGGGGTAATTCAGATGAAGCATATTCACATCTCTCTACCGTGCAGGTGGTGGCATCCTCAACCATAAAAATACCAAAGCATAGAAATATCCTGGATTCTATACATGTAAATATATATCAACTGTTTTAGAGGTGGAACAGCCAAGGTGTTCAAATGTGAGAACAAAGCAAGTGGTGGAAACTGGGCAGTTAAAATCATTGAAAAAAAGGTAATGAACTTTAACATTTAAATTAGTCACCATTGTCTTAATGCAAAGGAACTTTGTGGTTTTTGTAGTACATGTAGGTATGTCTGCTCTTAGACTTTCTACACATTATGTTCATCGAGCCAGCTTCACTCCAGGCCTGAAACAATCCAACTCCATTTATGCTGACCTTGCAATGTTGAAATTGTTATGCTGCTTGGCCAATGGTTTCCTGAGTATGAATTTAATGTTGTTTAATGTAACGTGTTTCTGGCTGGCCAGGTGTGTTGGTGTCAATCTAGCGAACTGCAGTGTCGTGTATTCCATAAATTGCGCTATTGTGTGTGGAAGTTAGGCAAGGACACTGTCATAAATCTTTTATTTCCACATGACGAGGCTTTACAATCATGCAAATTTGTCAGAATTCTCCCCCCAAAATCCATATTACTGCAATCCTTGCAATTTTATCCAACTTTTAAAATGCCAAGGCTTTGACACTAGTGTTTTGCTCATTGAACATGTTAAACTTTGTTGACTAAATATGTGTATGTACAGTATGTGGACTGCTTCATGATGATGTATATGAATTGTTATTATTTTGCTCTTTCCAGGTTGATAAGAAAATTGTTAGAACAGAAACTGGAATCTTACTAAAGCTCAACCATCCAAATGTTGTAAGTACCACTGGATCTCAGTAACAGCTGAAATAATTGTCAAGGAATTCAAAAGACACCGCCTATTACTATGTTTAATGCAATGAGGTTACCTAGACAAGCAGGTAATTACACTATTTATCTATTAATAATCTCTCACACATAACCTCTGATTTTATTTTTCTGAAGAAATCAATTACATGTATGTCTATGAATATAAAGATATGTTAACTTTCTTGGATTTCAAATCACACTTGTGACTATAATTTTCTCATATTATGCCTAAATAAACAAATAGTTGAAGAATACAGGAAAATTACTTTTCCAGAAACAATATCTTGTTTAAAAGCTTTATTATTTCTTTTTATGGTAAAGTCTTTTTTAACACCAACTGTCGCCTGGGTAAAGCACAAGAATGACCTTGCAGTGACATTCACTTTGTGTTAAAATACCTGAGAGAAACACACTAAGTGTAGGCATGCATATACACAATGAATGAATGAGAAGATAGAAAAGTGAGAAAATTTGAGGAAAGCAGTTTTCTTCAGAAAGCTTCATGTCACATAGTTGAAATAAAGACTGTCTGTAGGCATGCAAACATCTCCACTATAGAAGTGAAATTCTAACATGTTCAGCGCTGTTCATGGCGTAGAAGTCGCGAAATTCGTCTGAAATGAAATGTGGACCATTGTTCGATTTCACAGTAACTGGCAGTCCATGCCGGATGAAGATACCAGTTTAATGATGCCACCACTCTTCCTTAGTCTGCTACAACACCAATGTCAGCCTGCGTAGCGAAAATGTTTTGCACTTCAAGGCCAGTTAGATGTCACCATAAAGCTCTGTGGTGTTGTTTAGTGTTGTTTTCAGTGTTTTCACCAACAATCAGGCCTTTACTGTCAGCATACAGTTCTAAGGAGTTCAGCCAAGGTGACCATCTCGGTCCGAGTAACAGTCAAACTTTAGCAAAGCATTTTTATCGATTTGACTTTCTCAAAGTTCACAGAAAAGTGATCACAAATGACAGTTTATGGGTTCACTTACTTGTTGCTAATGTCAAGTTCGGTTTTTACTGCATAAATTTGAACGGAGTATATGAGTTGAATCAGACAACACACTCATGAGGTTTTATGTGTCGTCATTACCCCCAGCAGAAGGGTACATCCCGTAATACTAACAGTTTCTTGGTTAAATCAGTTCACCGTCTACGGATGTGCGTACGAGTCAAAACAATTATCAGTACATGACGTTATTTGGGAATAATAGCTTAAAAACAGAAAATCACAAGATACCAAGGATGACATGACCTGAAAATGCATAAGTCGGCTATGAGGGGAAAAATACAAAAGATTCAGTTTGAACTGATTAAACCGAAAATCTGTAATAATTCCCCGGAATAGTCTCTTTAACATAGGCTGGATAAACAGACAGAGACACAATCATTGAAACAGAAAATTGATACTGGGAAGTATGTATCATGATGTAGTCTACAATTGAACCAAATTTCGGTAAAATTGGACAAAAACTGTAGGAGGGATAGCAGTTTGAAAGAAGTGTTAACAGACACCAAAAAGACAGACAAACCCATGATGGTCTTAAACCAGTGGAGCTGAAAAGAGTTTCACATGCCATGAACTCGAAAATAAGACATAAATGTGTGCTACCGATTTGCAGCTATACAGGCAAGCAGACAGACAAACAGACAGACAACTGATCATCGAAATTGAAATTTGATAATATGAATGATGTGTTCAAGTGCATGTAGTCTACACTTCTACCAAGTTTCATTGAAATCAGACTAAAACTTTTAGAGGGGTAGTCAAGGAGTAAGTAAACAGACGCTGGAAGGTCACACAGACATACAAAACCTGGTCTTAAACTGGTAGAGCTGAAAAACAAGATCAACATGACATGTACTTGAAAATAAGACATGTAGGCATGCTACCGATTTGCAGCAATACTGTAATACATGTATTGTAAATGCCTAAACATCACAACAGCACAGCTGTTTAGGATTTTGACAGTAAGGCAAAACAGTGCTTTATTCAAAAATTCTGTTTTCATCGAGAACAGAGAAGTCGAGTGACAAAACAGTTCTCTGTTTGAAACGTGTTCACATTGTACACGCGGAAGGACTTGACTGGAAGCATGAGTTACGTGACTGTATACCGTGTTTTAGACCACACAATGACTGGCGAAAGCCCCACAGAATCAGCACTCACAGTCAAGCGGATCGCGATGTTTGCAGTTCTGATGCTGAACTGAAAGAGCCAAGTCACAGAGCCAAGTATTCTGACTTTGAACTTGGAAATCAAGTGTTGTTAAAACAAGAGAAAGTGAACAAGTTCAGTGCCATGTTCAATGCCACGCCTCACAAGGTGACGAAGAAGACAGGAGACAGTGTTGTAGTCTAATCACCAAGTGGGGCACAATATTCCAGGAATACCTTGGCTGTGAAAGGATACCTCGATCCAACATCTATGCTGCAAGTGGGACATTCGGTAACTGGTGAATCACGTCCACCGTGTAAACCTGGTTCAGTGGGTGAGACAGTGCCATTCATGTCCAGTTAGCCAACACTGGGATCAGGCAGACCTGGGTGATAGACAAAACTGCCCAAGTGATTATCAGATTATGTTGTGAATTAATGCATGACAGTGACTCATGTTTTGTAATTGACAGTTGAGAGTTATCCTGGTATTGCATGTGTTAGCGACACTCTTGCAAAGCAAACTTTAAATATATACCATATATATACCGTAAATGTATGCAGTATTGGTTGAACGAATTCCACAAATAGTTCCATTTTACCAGAACTACAGAAGTTAGTGTACATGTACATGCATGGAAAGTAATGAGCATACCCAAATATGGATGTAGAAAGCTACTTGGCAAAGTTCATGCAAAACGGACGCTTACATTCCATGTAATGTTTTTATTCCCATGATAAAACAATAAAACTGTAATTCTCACACAAAGGGGACTACAGATACATCTTTACACTTGCACACATACATGTACATACATTCATACAAACTTAGTGTTATATATATACACAGAAAAAATCCCAGAAGTATATATATATATATATTTAGGCATGGAGGTAAGTGAACAACATAGTTTCTTGCAGATTGTGGCTCAAGTACAGAAGACCGTTTTGATCACAGCTGAAGGGAAGTGTTCAAATGAACAGAAATAACATTGAGAAGTTATTGTTACAGATCCGTTTGAAAGAAATCTTTGAAACTCATTCTTCGGTCTACCTGGTGTTGGAGTTGGTGACTGGAGGGGAACTGTTTGACAGGTATGTCTCTTGTTTACTTACAGTTGGGGAAAGGATCTGTGTATTTACATGCTTTTCTTCACTGACACCACTCTGGAAGTGCAAATGGCAAACTTTTGGCTTTGACACAACTTCAAGAATGTTAGCTTGAATGCTTTTCTGATATGAATTTAGTATTGTAGTGTTCCAAACATATATATGTCACTGCAAATGAGACCACTTAAAGATCAGTTGCAAAGGTTTTCTATGTGAAACTGAAAGTTATCAGGTTAAATGCATGGTGATTAATTTGGTTACTTAATTTCTTTTTAATTTTGTATATGTGCATGCAGTTGATAATGTTTGCATGACCTGAAACAAACCTGCACACAAATGTGGACAGTGTATAATAATTTACTCAAAACCCTATTAAAGGGTTGTTCCCTATGGATTTTGGAACAGTAATTCTCTGTGGCTCCTTTCATTGTCAGCCTTGTCACAAAAAAACTGCTCTGTTTTCTAAAACATGATGGAATGGCACCAACAATCATGTTATGACATTCTAAAAAGTGACAAGAAGTGAACATTTTCTGTGTAATATTACATTTTACAGTTGTAAAGATTGATATTAAAATATTTCTTTAATTATCCTGCCACAACATGGCTGCAGTATTGTGAAAGTGGTGTTAAGCCATGGTCATTCATTCATTCATTTATTCAATATGTCCTCCCTCATCAAGTGGGTAGACATAAAGTGATCGCTTTTCTGTCAACTTCAAGTGGACCATCTCTCAGCAACTATTACACATAGGATTCTCAAAGTATGCTAAATGACCTGAAGTTGTGCACTGTCAGGTTATATTTTCGTGTTTTGATCTATTTTAAGAGTTCTCTTTCCTGGACTGTCAGGTTATTTTTTTGTGATTCAGTCTATTTTAGGAGTTGTCTGCTCTTGTGCATGTTTCTCAACTTTGTGCAGAGCATATCTTGACAAATATTAGTCATAGGATTCTCAAACTCACATAAGTGTGCAAAATGACCTGAACTTGTGTACTGTCAGGTATTTGGTCACATTTTAATATGTCTTAGAAGTTGTCTGCCCTTGCGCATATTGTTTAAATTTGTACGCATAACCAGTTCCTCCCTTAACTTAGTGTTCACCAACATGAACAGAGCGGTGATACAGATGGTAACCTCCCCCTGTTGTTATTGAATCCATATCTTTGTTAAGTTTTTGTTTTCTTTCATTTGCGTCTTATGCAGGTTGTGCTTTTGCACACAGTTGCACTCAGTCTCCTTAAAATATATTAATACTGTGCAATGTATGATTGTGCTATATTCATATTTTTCTGATGGGGGGACTTACATTTTTGCAATCTCTGATTGCTTTCTTGTTTTGTATTCAAATATTTTCACAAACTTACACTTTCTTTAAAATAACAAGAGAACCTTTTGATAACAATTTGTGTGAAAATTGACAGCATTGCTGATCACCTTTAATATGAATGCTCACATTTCCATATGAGTTTAAATCAATATCTGAATGTACGTATTTGAATTGAAAGTTGTAATGTTGTTTTGTTGTTAATTTGTTTCTTCTAGAATTGTCAGCAGAGGACATTATTCTGAGAAAGATGCGGCATTCTGTGTGAAGGAAATGTTAACGGGTGTAAAGGTAAGTTCAGATACACTACTGTACAACAGTAAAGTAACCAGGAGCCTCTGTCATGTCTGTGGCAAGGGGGGGAGGGGGTCAGTGCGCTAGCTCGGTGTAATGAGCCAGGTGCCTCTCTCCAATAGGATTGCTCTGAGTTCAAGCCCAGGTCACCCTGGCTTCGTCCCCAGTCATACATGTACATGTTAGTGGGAAGGTCTGCCAGCACCCTGCGGATGGTCATGGGTTTTCCCTGGGCTCTGCCCGGTTTTCTCCTGCCATAATGGTGGCCGCCATCATAACTGAAATATTCTTGAGTATGGCATAAAAATCCAATCAAATAAATAAATAATAAATCTCCTAGTCTCTGTCTTCCTACAGATTGTGTCTGATTTATGAGAAAATAGCTGTAAGTGTAGTTGTGTAGTTTATTAACACGACGCAGTTTTTGTGATCAACTACCTTATATTTTTACTTATTCCCTTGTATTGCTGTACTGTCCAATGAGATTGAAACATAAATTCTTGAACAATAAAAGCCCAAGCCAACTGACAAAGCATACTACATAAAAAGTTTAGAATGATCCAAGGAGCTTACCTTCCTGTAGGTGTGCACCGAACTGAGATCCACATCTGCCATGTGTGAATCCTGGCCTTTATCCTTTCTTCAGCCTGCTGGGTGTTCACTAGAGTGTTTTCACGGTTACTGTGCATAGGTAAACTGACTGGGTCATCGCATCTATTTTTACCTCTGTTGTGCGGCATCTGTTTCATTTGAGCATTTCCTTCAAAACGCTACACCTACAGTTTTGCTTGATTTCAACATAACTTGGGTCATGCAAGCGTTACATAATTCATAGTATCGATTTTCCATTTCAGTTGTTGGTTGCCTGCCTGTCTGTTCATCCTGAATTTGGTAGCATTTTCAAAACACTACACCTTCAATTTTCTTTCTTTTGCACAAAGTATTGTTATGTGTAGAGTTTTTGCCCATTTTCAACACAAAAAACAACCTCTGCATGATGTGTGTGTTTCTTCATGTACATGAGGTTGTATGTTGCTGGTGACTTGCTACTCAGGAGACCTATAGAGATTATGGGTGTTCTTGGTGTTTAATCTACTTTGCATTCGCTACTGGCTTGACATTAGCATTTTTCCCCTCCTGGACTTTATCTGTTGCGCACCATCTAATAGTGGGATTCTATTCAGTGGTCAGTGGAGGTGAAGTTGCTCTCCACTTCTCCACTAGCAAAGAGGCCCAAATTCATAGGCATCTTGGATTAGCACATGAAGGAAAGTTTCTCTGTTTGGTTCTAAATTCTTTATCTAGTAGTATGCAGTTTGCAAGGAAGCCATTTTCAGTTTAGATGACTGTTTAGCGTAGAAATATGGAAATTACACTGTACAGGTGCGGAAATTTCTTAGATTTGTGCATCAGTTAGTACCAAGTATTTTAATCACATTTTTAAATTCCATGTATCGATGTATAACAAAATTTCTGTTCTTATCCATTTTAATACAGTATCTACATGAAAACGGAGTAGTTCATCGCGACCTCAAGGTAAACTGAAATGAGGGCTAATGTGGGTATTTAATCTCTTGGACTGAGATGATTGTAATTTGGACGTTAGACCTTAAAATTGATTTTGAATAAAATCCCTTTGAGAAGCTTGCCACAGGTTTATTTAGAAGCTCTCACCTGAGCCTTTTTTAAAATCTTTTAACTTTAAAGGTTTAGTGGTGTTGATTTTCAAATTTTAATGATTGGTTATCAGTCTGTATATTCATACCGCAAAAGTTAACATTTCTTTCAAAATGTTACTAATTACTGGGGGGCCTCCATGGTGGAGGGGGTTAGCGCACCATTGTGGCATAATGACCCAAGTGCCTCTCACCAAAACGGTCGCTGTGGTTTGAAATCCAGCTCATGCTGGCTTCCTCCCCAGCCATGTGTGGGAAGGACTCCCAACAACCTGTGGACGGTTGTGGGTGTTTCCCTGGCTGGTTTCTTCACACCATAATGCTGGCCACTGTCATATTTTAGTGAAATATTCTTGAATACAGCATAAAAAACACCAATCAAATAAATCAATCAAATCAATCACTGATTACTGTTACAGTTTTTGCTCAATTTCAACAAAACTACAAGTGAATCAGGATACATATTTCGTAGTATTTTCAATTTTGATTGTTCATTGTCCATTTTACATTCATAACTTTGTAATCGACTGTGATAATTTGTTGCAACCAGTAGAGCTACTGTCTCATCAGAGACTCTGGACTTGTAATGTTTAAAGCTTTTGACTTGACACTATGCTCAAGCTCATGGTGTCTCAGGTGATACGAAGATGTGTATGAAATGCCTGGAAATTGTGTAATTGTGTGTGACTTCTGGTGGGTAGAATACTTTGACAATGGCCACAGGGATTTGTTAGTCCTTTCTCAAGAAAATTTTGATAACTGGAAACAGCCCTGTAGCTTATTGTGTGACTGTCCACCACCATATGTTAGTGAAGGGAATAAATCCACTAATCATAGTATCATATCATGCAAAAGGGCAAGGATAGTATAAAATTATCCCACAGCTATAGTTACATTTTAATACTTTTTCTAAACTCCATTTTGAAGAGCACAAAAGGAGAGACTGATTGAAAACCATGATATTTTGACAGCTACAGTGTTCATATAAGCAGCTGTTTGAAAACCTCAAACACGGACTTGTTTCCCAAGGTGATTTCCATTTTTTTCTGTCTTCAATTTTTCAGCCTGAAAACTTGCTATATGAAAAACCAACAGCCGAATCTAAGTTGAAAGTAGGTGGGTATATAAAGTAATCACCTGATTCAGAATTTCACTGGTCTAAAGCTACTGTAATTAATGAGCTCATGCATCAGTATGTTCTGTTAAGCACCTAACATCAAGTGCTGTAGTAAATTTCATCCTTGGCTAAGTTGCTCATTTTGGGTGATTAATATTCTGAGAGTTCTGTTGATCTGAGAAAGGTATAACAAGGTTTGTTTGGAAGGTAGGATGATATCCTACTCAAAAGTGTGTGACATTTTATTTTCTTTGCAAAGTAACACAACTGTTTTGGGGGCAGAAATTTTAGGTCTGATTACAGTGGTCAATTAGCAGTTGCCATGGTACATGTACATACAAATGTAGTGAAATTTTGCACTGTAAGTAAGGCAAGGTATTGTGAGTGGTGTGTGAGGGTGGATGGGCGTCGGTGTTATTGTCTGAGTGAGCTGTTTTGTTAAAGGTGAACTGTCCTGTTTCCGTTTTTCTCTTTTTAACTGAATAATATACCCATGATATGAAAAATTAATAGAAACTTTAATATTAAATTAATTAATAAAAGAAATATGCATCTGGTGAGTATTTTTACTTGTAGAAATTAGCATGAAAGTGCCAAATATTCGTCCTTATAAGGTGTACTAGAGGTATATTTGGGGTGTGCTATTGAGGTGTAGCACATCTGGTTTTGAAGTGTATCCAAAGTATGCTTGAGGTATATTTGGGGTATACTAGGGGTGTATCTGAGGTACTGCCAATTATGCAAATTAGCACCCCAAGTACACCTCAAGCACACCTCAAGTACAGGTGGAAAGACTCGGTGCACCTGAGGTATAGCTGAAGTGTGCTTATAGGCAAGTTTACATGTATCATATAACTCAAACTTTTACTTTTATTTTAATAGCCTGCGCAGCGGGCAAAACGGTAGAAGATATGGACAAATCTGTCAGTGAATCCTCATTACTGTCTTGAAAAATGAAGTGGTCAACTTTTGACTGACAACTGAAAAGTGATTCTCCAGTCACATACGAAGTGTCAAAGATAACAATTCCTGTGGCTAATTCATCCGATGGCTTCTTGTTTCTATGTTAGCATTGAATAAAACACAAATAAGTACGTAAACCGTTGTTAAATGACAGATTTTCATCATTTCTTAGCCAGGTTCACAGGGAGCTGCCATATTGAAACTAAATCTCGTGAAATCTCTTGAACATGTGACCTACAAGCACCTGCCTAACCAAGCCCAAATGTTAATTTTATGCACGGAGATTTTCGACTATCTGCTGCGCGGGCTTAGTGGTAGCACCACATTTCATATTAGAAAAGATGCTCTTTGATGTTTGATGCATAAATTGTAGTTATTCTGTGCATGTGGTATTGGTAAATTTCAGCTGGTTAAGTAACAACAGCCACGGTGATATACATGCATATGACACTTTCTAGCTGTTTGATCAAAATTGAGTGCCACCCCTTTTTACTGTAGTATGTAGCTCATATCCATGTGCATAAACATGTCACAAATTCTAGCCCCAGGAAATCTCTGTGGACAAATAACTGGGCTATTTTCCCCAAGCAATTTGCACAGCGCTGTTTGGTGGGCAGCCGTATTGGAATATAGGGTTAAATATTTTCATGGCCTGGGATTGGTCAATATATGAGGATCAAAAGACAAGTCTGTGCTCTATGATTTAAAGGTTTATATTTATTCAGTTAACAATTATTCTGAACATGAATATTACAAAATTAACATTTCTTAAGATTTTTGTTGTCACCACTTTGGTTTAAAGCAAATTGTCTAAAGTCAGTCTCTTATTTTGAGACTTGCAAAATGCCTTCGGTGTAATTCATTTTTTCTGCATAAACGCGGTAGTCTCCACCAAATAATGTCATACAAGCATAACTTTTACGAGTGTCAGAGTTATGCCATTTAGATCAGTGTTAAATTAAAGCCACAAGAGTGACCACAAGCATAGCCTGAAAACTCAAAATATTAAGAGATATCAGTCATAAATCTTATCTTCAATGTCATCCAGTGTGGCTTCAAATTGATACAGCAGTATGTCTGATGCTGTGTAGCTAAATTCCATGAAGAAAATCATATATCATTTTGATTCAAATTCCCAGGTTATTTAGCCCAGCTGCTTGGGACGGCTGGCTAGAGATCAGCTAGGACAGAAGATCTACTGTTTTTGGCCTATTTAAAGTCATTATTATGTTTTTCAGAAGGCGTTTTTGTAGTACAATGTGTAAACAAGTTATAATCTATACAGTTAGGACCAGTAGCATCCTCTGGACACAAATCCTTTAAATCACTTCAGCTCTGTGTTTCAGACACATTTTAAACCTCTAGGATATACTGTGCCAATTTTGTGCGAAAAAATTGATCAACAGGGACAGCTCACCTTTAGCTGTCTGGTCAGCTTATAACTCTTATTGGCAAGTTCCCTGGTTTCCAACCCTTAATTTTTCCACTGATGCCGAATATTTCATATGTATGTCAACTGTGCAAAGTATGGTGGTATATTGTGAGACTCAGGAGAGAAAGTGAGGTGTCCATGCCACAGATAAGGTTTTTTGTTAGAGCTCTTGTACATTGGAGATAGTACATGTAGATGGTAAAACTTGTCTCTTGACCTCTGAGATTGATTAAGGTTTTCTTATGTATTACAGATATATGTAGTATATGCATGGTAAAGATTAAGTTATTCTATTTAACTCTGGTTATTTACATGTACATGTACAGGGTTAGTTTGTGCTTGCATAAGGGTATCGTCACACTTTACGTGGTCTTTGGATGTAATAAAATGGGGTCTGTACTTCACCTCGAATAGTGAAGAGCGTAGGGTATGGATGATGTGACATCATGTTTCCTGTTTCTGTAAAATGGCTTTTACATGTACCATGGCCAAAATTCCAGATTGAAGCATGATTTATAGCGTTACCACTCATGTCATTGCCTATGCACATTTAGGTCTGTATGGACTCTTTTGAAATAAGTTTTGATATACTTTTTGTTGTTTTTTCTTTTAAGCTCTCATGTGTTCTGTGTACATGTACATGCATTTGTGCTAGCTGGGACTAATATACAGAAAACAGATATATAAATTTGTCCCAGATTTGGAATAGCATGCATGCACATTTATATCTGTTATTTAGAGTTGTTCTGCTCTGTCATGTCTGTGCATTCCTGTTCTTAAGAGATACATGTGGCTTCCATCATGTCCATATACTTGTAAGTATTATGAATAGCACTCATGTACATGTTAATGCTATGTTTTTTTGCCCTTTAAGCCTTATGCTTTAGCAATGTACATGAATTCATTTATTAACATTTACCTGTATATAAGTTTATATGTTTACAATGGGTTGTCCACTTTTTCAGCGGACTTTGGGCTGTCTACCATAATTCGACCTCAGGTGGATCTGAAGACAGTGTGTGGAACACCAGGATACTGTGGTGAATAGAAGTAGAAACAAACGTTTTATTAATTCTTTACTAAAGAGTTTATTTTGTGTTTTCGTGTTGGTAATACGGGTAATTTTAAGATAACTGTTTCGCCTTGATAACTACAATAGGTATGGTTTCTTTAATATGTTTGCAATCATGTCAAGGGATTCATCAAATATGAATTATTTCCAGACAGAAATCCATATATCCACAGAATGACTGGATAGAATTTTAGCGTGCTGGCACAAATTACAGGCATACATCATACCTGTGGCTGATGCGGTCAGTGTTCTCTCGCAGCATAATGACCCAGAAGACTGTCACCAATGCAGTCACTGAGAGTTCCTCTCCAGTTTTACATATATGTGGAAAGGCCTTCCAGCAACCTGTGGGTGTTCGTGCATTTCCCCGGGCTGTACCCAGTTTGCTCATCCCAGCATAATGCTGTTTGGTGTCATTTATTAGTGAAGTATTCTTGAGTACGGCATAAAACACCAGCACAGGTTGTGCATACATATAGATGTAAATCACAATAAGAGGAGGAGGATGTTCCAATCTTCATGCTCTATGTGCATATAAAGGTGGACATGCGCTCAGCCACCCAAGGAAGTTTCCAGAGGTTTTTTTACAAATATTTCAAAAGTTCTATAATGTTACTCAACAGAATAAATAGCAAAAAGTCACCACTAACAAGCCCCTTATTTGACCCCATTTTGCACTCAATAAATATTAGCCATCTTGATCACCTAGGAGCTCTGTTGTATCATCAGTACTAAACATTATTTTGCATTTCAAAAATTCTGATTTATGTCTGATGCCTGCAGGATTGTCTGTTTGGCATGAGAAAACACACTGGCAGTCAAGCTGGCGGGTGATTTGAAGTCACAGCCAAACTATTGCATGACACTTTCAAGGCTAGTGATTGGTTAAGTTCTTAAAGACTTTTACAACATGGCTACTTTTAGTGAATTGCGTCATAATGCCTTCATTGAAGTACATCCTCTGTGAAAAAGATTTGCATAAAATCTGGGGAATTTCTTATAAGAAACTTAAAAAAATAAACTTATAAACTTAAAAATAAGAAAAATCATTTGAGATCTCACATGAGAAACTTACGAGAAATATAACATGCAAATGAGATGCTGGAAAAAATCTCGCATGAGATCTCATAAGATCTAACAAGCTCTCACATGAGATTTCACATGAAAACTTACAAGTTCTCACGTGAGAACTTTCATAAATTGTTTTTATTTGTTTAACATGCATTTATACAAAGTAGCCCACACAAATACATAAAATCATGAAGGAATTTCAGCGATCTGCTGATGCCTGACACTTGACTTATAAAACGGTTTCCTGCATGTACTTCATATGATTTCATCTGTATCACAGGAATTAACAGAATAACATTTGAAAACCGTTAAACGAACTGCTGGCATGTAGGCCTTAACACTAGGCTTTCAAACTGATCATCTACTGTGTATAATGGTGCAGTTACTATTCTCAGCAGATTGACTCTAATGAGATGACTGTGTTCCCGGCTATTACATGGTCACACATCACTGGTTGTTAATTAAGTTACACCTCAGGCTGACCTACTGTGGTCCCAGTATTCCATTCCCTGTGTAAGCTAGTCTGTCATTATTCACAGTATATTCAGCTGAAACTGAATGTACAAACAGCTGAAACAGAATGTACATCAAGAGCTGTTCACAGAACGGTTAAAAACTTCAATAGATTTTCCTTTGTCATCCTTTTTACAGCAGTTGATCATGTACATTTCCCAGAGACCCACATCCACACTACACAAAAACTGTTAAATGACTGTTGGAGATTTGAGTTCTTTCCCTCCAAAGTATAATGGCAGGAATACATTGATTGACTAGTGTGACTTTCTTGTCTTGCTGTGGTTGGATTAGAATATCTAACATGTGATGTCTTGAAATACTGTTCAAGTCTGCTAAGATTTTCATGTGAGATTTTTGGATAAGAATATGTGAGTCTTTTTGGTGTGGGATATCATCGGCTTTTAACACATTGTTGAAATTTTAAAATTTTTTTCCTCAATGTATGTTTCAGCTCCAGAAGTGCTCACTGGTAAAATTTATGGGCAGGCAGTGGATATGTGGAGCGTTGGAGTGATTACCTACATCTTGTAAGGCTGGCTCATATTTAGTGTATACAGATCTGCTATGAACACACCATGTATAATTCCTCTAAGCAAGCCAGGTAGCCATTTTGAATGGTGCATCAGTACAAAAGAGCACAAGTCCAATGTGGAATAAATAAAAGCACAAAGTCAGTGTTACAGAAAATGATTCAGCTCAGTTCCAATTTAATGAAAGTGTATTTTTTGATGTGAAACGATGCTGAAGCCTCAGACATGTAAAGTCTAAGAAGTTCCTAAGACTTACGGAATGTATGGAATTTGCTGCATTGTATCTTAGTGCTGTATTCATAGTGATTTATCACCATGTGGATTTGCTTATCCCACTCTAGTTTCCATAAACTGACCTCTGTAGTTATGAAAAAAATAAATTAATAAGTGTGACATAAATGCCTGTTAAGTACATAAAGTTGTTGTGATACACTATTAAACAAAACTAACATTACATATATTTGTTCTAATTTTTGTATTACCAGATTATGTGGCTATGAACCATTCTTTGGGGAGACTGAGCCTGAACTGTTCAGGAATATTCGTAAATGTAATTACAAGTTTGACTCTCCCTGGTGGAATGGAGTGTCTATTAATGCTCGGGTAAGTTTCAAAGCAAAACCAATAATTGAGTGATTCAGAGCTGAAATATGATTGCAGCCAAAGTTAATCTCAAAAGAATTGCAATCCTTTCACTTATTAATTCTTTAATTTATTCTTTTGAACTTAAATTTAGGGCCCTCTGTGGCCAAGGTGATTAGTGCACTAGTACAGTGCCAAGACCTAGGACCCTCTTAACAATGCAATTGTTGTGAGTTCAGGCGCAGCTCATGGTGCCTCCCTCCCAGGTGGCACATGGGAAGGTCTGCTGGCAATTGCAGTTGGTTGTGAGCTCCCCTGAGCTCCACCCAATTTCCTTCCACCATAACTCTGACCATTGTCGTAGAAATGAAATACTCTTGAGTATGGTGTAAAACACCAATCAAATAAATAAATATATAGTTTAAATTTATAGTCTGAATGCATGATAGCAAGATAACACATTTATATCAAGTGCTGTTTTATCATGAATATGTAAATGCAGTTTAATTTTTCATATCGTTGATGTTTATTGTTGTTAAAGTGGAGTGTTTTCTAACACATGGATAAAGATAGGATTTTTGATGCTCCCTAACAAGTTGTGTCATTTCAAGGCGTTAACTCCAGAGGAACCATGTGTATGTTTCATGTGTGTAAAGACTGCCAATGTTCGGATGATTCTGTAGGACTTGATACAGAAACTGTTAGTGGTGGACCCAAAGAAGAGATTGACTGCAGAACAGGCTCTCTTTCACCCATGGGTCAAGGGTGTGGCTGCCAAGAGTGACCACATGGAACTGGCACACCATCAACTCAAGGAGTTCAATGCAAAAAGAAAACTTAAGGTGTGCTTGTTGCAATCTCTAGCCCTCAAATTTACTTACTCCGGCGAAGTTTCACGTTGAAATCTGAACCTATTTAATGCTCAGTCCTATTTGGCTGAGGAGTATTCTCAACCTGACATTTTAGCCTTTCCAGGTTTGTCCTTCCATGAATTTACACGTTAATGTATAAAGATTGATTTGAGTAGCTGTTGTAATGATTACATAGACGTATGGTACATAAGTAATGGCATCAATTTTCCATTTTGATGATCGGTCTTTCATCTATCTCTTCATCCAGCATATGTTAACACATCTTTCAAAATGATACTAGTTACTGTTGCGGTGTTTTTCCAATTTGTTGGTACAAGTGAATCATGATACATATTTTGTAGTGTTGATTTTCAGTTTTGATGGTCCATTGTCTGTTATACATACATAATTTTGTAATCGACTCAGTGATAGTTTTGTCCCAACCAGTAGAGCTCTAGTGTCATCAGAGACTTTGGTTTGGTTGACTGACTGATTGATTCGCCAGACAAGGTGCCACTTTTAATGGTAGATTCATACGTCAAAAACCAGTTTTGTATTACATCATACATTTGCTGTCATGTGCGGTAATTAGTGTATTCTTGTATTTATAATTTAAATCAGACGTGATAATTTAAATCAGAAGTGCAGTCACATTTCACATTGTCTGTCTTTCTGTTTCAGGCTGCGACTGGATGTGCACTAATGGCTGCCCGCATCGCGCACAAGATTAATGTTGTTGATATTTTCAGTGTTCCAGAGAATATTCAGCATACACCAGTATCCAAACTCCTATCAGCATGATGTCTCAATGAAACAGACAGGTGCTGCTTTCGCCATAGTCCAGAACTGCATCACATTTCTTGAAATGTGTGTATCTGTAAAGGTTTATGTCCTCTTATTTTTTTTTTTTCATATATGCTTTTTTTTTTAAGGAAAAGAAATACATTCATTGTTCATAAGTTAATTTCCTAAGGTAGCTATAGTAGCAGTTTTGCTCTTATTTTTGCACATCAGTAATTGTAAACATGTATGATGTGCATGCTCTGCTCACTGTGATGTTGTGTAGGTGCTTTTGTTGCAACAGAATGCTCAGTGTCCCTAAAATGAGCTCCTGTGTGTCGCTTCATACTTCGTGCATCTACCTGGCATGTATCCCATCATAAGCATTGTGGGCTTGCGAAGACCAAAAAAGTAGTACCTCCATGTTTTATTTGACATCTTCCATCACAGCAATTTTTAAAAAAATTGTTACAAGGGAAACAAAAATCTACACATATATCTGTGATATGTAATATAGTTGTGACTGTAAGAATACAACAGTGAAAGGACTATTTTTCACTATTTAAAAGGTGTTTTAAGTGCTTTTTATTTAAAACAGTATTTCGGTGACCCTCATTTTTAACTCTACCGGTGGAAGGCCAGAAGAGCTAAAATACCACCAAGTTATTCGTCGTCCAGCCATCTCTCTCTCTTTCTGTCCAGCGTCTGTTAACTTTGCTCTCTAAACGCTACTCCTCCTGCAGTTTTTGTCTGATTTCAATGAAACTTACAAGATTCATAATGTTGATTTTTAGTTTTGATGATTGGTTATCCACCTGTGTCTGTTCATCCAAAATATGTTTGTTTTTTCAAAATGCTACTCCTCTTACAGTTTTTTTCCAATTTTGACAAAAGTTTTGTCAGTATACATAATTCTTAGTATCAGTTTTGATTATTAGGCCATCTGTCTGTCTTTGCATCCCACATATGTTAACATTTCTTTCAAAATGCTAGTCCACCTACAGTTTTGTCCAATTTGAAAAAAAACTTGATTCATGTGTAGACGGCATCGTGATACATAAGTTGTAGTATCGATTTTCAATTTTGGTAGTCCGGTTGGCTGTTGGTTATCCAGCATGCTTTAACTTTTCTTTCAAAATGCTACTTTTGTTACAATCTTGGTCCAGTTTCAGCAAAACTTGGGTACAACAGTAGACTACATGAAGATACATTGTTTGTAGTATTGATTTTGAATTTTTGATGGTTTCTTGTTTTTCTGTTTGTCTGTTCACCCAGCATATGTTAACATTTCTTTCAAAATGCTGCTATTGTAACATTTTGATCCATTTTCAACAAAACATGGTACAACTCTAAACTGCGTGAAGATACATCATTTGTCATGTTTGTATTATCGATTTTACAGTTTTGATGATGTGTTTTTCATCTTTCTGTTTATCCAGCATAAGTCAACATTTGTTTCAGAATGCTATTACTGTTGCAGTTTTTGTCCAGTTTCATGAAAACTTGGTACAACTTGCTGTATGACAACATGAAGATATATCATTAGTATTATCGATTTTCAATTTCACTGATTTGTTGTTCTTCTGTTCACACAGCATATGTCAACATTTCTTTCAAAATGCTGCTATTGTAACATTTTTGATCCAATTTCAACAAAACTTGGCACAACTGTAAACTGCAGGAAGATACATCATTTGTTATGTTCATGGTATCGATTTTTCAGTTTCTATGATTTGTTATTTATTTCTCTGATCATCCAGTATATGTTAAAATTTCTTTCAAAATGCTACAATCGCTGCTTTTTTGGTCTAATTTCAACAAAACTTGATACAAATTGCACCAGAATAACCCTTTATGTCAAAGTGTACACTTTGTAGGAATGATATTTATAAAAGTGAGCCATCTGGTAAACCCTTGCCAACTAAAGGAATTTCAGCCAAAACGGTGTGATCCATTGTTCCATCTTTATGATGAAGTTTGTGGGCAAACTGGTAATGTACTAGTACTTGTCGGTTCAAAAGAAAAGCAGAATATGGTGAATTCAGCTTAGATCAGAATCACCATTTGTGACGGAGAAAAGGAACCTCTTTAGGGAAAAAGACTCCCACCATCTTCCATTACATAAGTGTTGTTCCCAATTTGTAGTTGAGATATTTTATTAATTTATTGATGTGAATAAAAACAAGTAAAAGAATGAATAAGATACATGAGTAATAATTTGTGATTTTTTGCTCTAAAAAACCTTACATGCACACCTTGATGCAACCCCTGATTTTCACTCTGACGATTTTGGACACATGCGATTAATGTTCTTCTGTATCAAAAGAGTGTAAAATGTGATTGGTTGTGACCCTTTGGCTAATGAAAAACGACAAAATGATTGAAATCCATGTGTTTTAATGATAACATATGCATTTCTGTCATGACTGGTTTTGATGTAGAACAATGTCTTTACAAGTATGGCTCTAGAGTGAGAAGCGTTGAAGCGGACAAGCGAAATACCGCAAGTTTAGCGCAGGTATACGTCACTTTATAGATTCAGAATTGCACGCAGAGTAAGTTCACTATATGTTACTTGTTAGTCGAGTTAGGGGAGATAACTCATTTTTTTTGGCGAGTCTGCTACAAACTCCGCTTGGGTATGGAAGGAACAACAATCGTGATATTCCCCAATTTTAAAATGTGAAATTTTAATGCACAGGTAAGTAATATTGTTTATATTAGAAGTTTTAACATCTGAATGCAATCAGGATCTACACGAAATAATTATTCTAAAATATGAAATCTTCAACAAGAACAGGTGATCGTCAAAATTCAGCGAAGTAACTTTGGGATTAAATGGATTACTACGACTGATCTGAGTTCATCCCAACAGTTTGGACATCTGCATCGGGTATACTTCTTAACTAGATTGTAGAAGATTATGTGATCACCGGAGAAGGTCTTCCTAGACAAAAAGTTCCCTAATTCACAAGATGCATTAAATATGGAAAGAAAGATCAACCACTTTTCGTGAATTCTCTTAGATATATACGGTAAGAAAGGAGAGTAATACGTGAACAACGAAGTTGCAGGAACCATGAAAAAGCAGCCGCATACCGCAAGGGGCTTGAAAAATAAGAATCGCCCAAAATGGCGCTAAAGTACAGTCCTTTATTGAAAAGGGAGACATGGAAATTAACAAACTTGGTACACCCCAAGGCTGTGTGCTATGCAACGGACTCGGATGAATAAGTACACAGTATTAATTTAGCATAACGATACCAAGTCCCGTATGTATATTGCAATAATGTAAAAGCTGATTATTACCACCCTAAGACAAAAGCTACCGCAAAGATATGTGGCACAGTTAAAAAATTCCAGAATTTTTGCTGAAAAAAGAAGAAATTAAAGAAACAAGCTTGCTACACCCCAACGCTGTAGGTTATACAACGAGCTCATAACGTGGTATGGACTCGCCCTGTCAAAGATGGCATGACTAAATTGCAGTATTAATTTACCACAAGGATACCAAGTTACTTATGTATATCGTAATATTGTAAAAGCTGTAGGCTAATTATTACCGCCCTAAGACAAAAACTATCGGAAGGATATGTGGCACAGCTAGAAAAATTCCCAGAATTTATATTAAGTAAAATAGAAGAAATTCAAGAAACAAACTTGCTACACCGCAAGGCTGTGTGTTATGCAACGAGCTCATGAACGATGTCCAATTTATGAAAAGGAAATTACAGGAAGAAGTATATGACAAGGAAATTACATGACTAAATTACAGGACTGATTTACGACAATGTCAATCCAACTTATTCTACACGGATATTCGTGTCTTGTCGAATTAATTTTGTTGAATATTGTGTGGGACCCAAATAACACATTACTTTTTTCTGTATACGCAATAAACATTTCCAGCTTGAAGAAGTCGATGGTGTGGTAAGAAGCTCAGAATTAAAGAGTCCACTGCCGTGAGTGTTGAGATCATGCTGTGAGCCGCCCTAGTGGGATTTACATCCCCCCAGATGGCGAAACCCCCTCCATAGCTTCCACACCAGGTCTATTCAGCCTAAACACGACTGATTAATCTGGGATCTGAAAAAAGAAATATCAACCCAATGAGTCCTCTTGTTACAAACTTATAGCAATATTTTCGTTCTTGCTTATACATATTTAGGCCTATTGCAAGGGGATGCTATAACAATGAAGGCTTTAAAGTGGCAAGTCTCTTTCAGCAGGTATGGTTTCCTGGTGGTATTTTACAGGATTCTTCGGGTCATGCATCAACATCATAATTTGGTAAAGCAAAGTTCCCTGTAAAGATAAACAGAGTTCACCAGCACAAACATCTGCACATTTGCTCTATCTATATATGTTGTATAGTGTAGGCCTAATATTGTTCAGCATTGCCTCCCAAAATCTTCCCTGCAATGTATTATTTGAGTTTCAAAACATTACGAAGTATCATACCTATACTCTACATGTAACTGTTGTAAGTCGCGGTAAATGCAAAGGCGCGTTTATTTCCCTGTAATGAACTTACATGTACATGATACGTTATAATATACCTATATTGTTTGACTTAAACCTGTGGTTCAATGTACGATCGGTTTAGGATAACAAGTTATATTGAGCATTTTCTCTGCTAAAAGTGATAATCAGAGTGCAGTTTGTTCGACCCTATTAACCTTCCTTTATCATTTTATGCCACTTTAGACCTTCTTTGCGTCTCCCTGCGGTATCCTTACGGTCCTTCTGGTATCCTTGCGGGTAATTCGACTGAGAAATCTCGGAATCAGTGGGGTAAAACCACTGTCTGAACTGTTTATCAGGGGCAGTGAGTTAACCTTGTTGCAGCCAATGGGTTATGTGTACCATTTACTGGTTGGGTACTTTTCGTCACTAGATGAAAATGAAATGCGTGTACCATTATCGCTGGGTATAATGTAATAGAAAAGCATCTTGAAGATGGTGTGACGGATAGGTGAAACTAAATGTAGTGAAGAATTCTTTTCCAAGTTTTAATGCAAACAAAGCTAAAGCCTTAGTTAATTTTGTACAGGAAGTGAAATCTGGTGAAACTGATAGTGCGTATTGCGCTAAGGAAGAATTGAACATTCCAGGTGGTGAAACCAGAAGGGTTAAATGTGTGGTAAGAACAGGACCTGTTAATGGGCCATGCAGTGGCTTGTATGAAACAAATGATCGATGGAATTTATCAAGCAGGTTTGAAGGTGTCACAGTCACTTGTTCACTTAAATTGTGGCAACCATTCTATTGTCGAGGTAAATGTCTGTAATGTCACTAACCACAATATTAAGTTACAGGGGAAAATGTTACTGGATTCACTGAAAGCAGTTCAATCCGTGGTGCCATTACCAACAGATGTCAACCTGTTAGTGATAATGTTTCCGGATCCCAGATTCATTCTGAGGAAGCATGGTACCCATCTGTTGACTTGTCATGTTCACTTGTCACCGAAGGTCAGAAAGAATCGGTAAGTGGATTGCTCAGAGACTGTTCAGATTTGTTAGTAGTATATAATGTAACTCACGGGTACCCTTCCTATCTTTTAACCTGGGTGTTACCGGTGGTACCGGTATGACGTCATAAAGGTGACAGGTGTGATGTAGGGAGTTTGGCAAGGTGCCAAGTTGGCAAGGTACGAGTGCAGGCATTGAACACCTGGCGTGAAGGTGTTTTTATCACTTGCTGTGCACGTGATAATGATTTTTATCACGTGCGTTGTACATGATAATAACGTTAAAATTTATAAAAAGTTGAGGTTGGTCATCATTTTTGGTATGTTTTCGTGTGTATCAACACGTTGTGCTGGATGATAGAGGGAAGAAGTTCAGTGATGGGGTTTACCTGCGACATGTGTTCGCGGGTGTTTAAGGAGCGTAAAACCCTAAATCGTCACAAGCGGGAAGTTCATCGGTCGAGCGGATCTACGTATAGTTGTAAGGACTGTGCTAAGCAGTTTACCCGTATATCAAGCCTGAAACGACATCACCGTCGGATGCAGCCTGGGGAGGGGAGTTATATGGACGGAGAAATAACGGTAAGTGTATATATTTTTTATACTGTTATCGGCATACATTTACAGCATAGTGTATAGTGTTATTTTGTTATATGATAAGTTAAGGGGATTTAAAAAAAACAATCAATGGTAGGGGCTGATTTTTGTTTGGTTATGTGACATCACGATGTGTGTTGGCATGACAATCACAGACATATATATACAAAACACAATACATAACATACACACAATATATAACAAAAAAACATTATCCATCGGTGCAGGTTTCGGGTAGCCGGCGTTGCCCGTTGCACAATATACACTATCTAGCACGTCTACAGTTATACTGCAAAATGTCGACGTACATAAATAGAGTATAGTGTACCACACATATATCCATCAGTGTAGGTTTCAGGTAGCTAGCGTTGCCCATTGCACAATATAGTTCACCTGCGACACCCACAGTTATAATACAAACTGTGGGCGCACACAGATAACCCACAGCCTACGAGACATATCCATCCATCGGTGTAGGTTTCCAGTAGCTGGCATTGTACATTTCACGATATAGATTAACCAGCCATTCAACAGCTATAATGCAAAATGCAGAACGACCATAGGTAATCCATAGCGTGCGAGGCAGTGGGGGTGAACTTTTGCTGCTTCATCCATCTGGAGTGTTGACATGGTCCACCGCACAACAGGATGGTCTGCTAGTACTCACAAATTATAATACACTGTGAGTATTAGCGACCAGTATATGTGCAATATACTGGGGTTGGCGACGTCAGGCGTACACAAATAGACAGATCACAAAAAATAAATAAAATAAAATAACCATGCAAACAAACATACACGCACGAGACATATATCCATCCATCGGTGTAGGTTTCCAGTAGCTGGGATTGTCCATTGCACAATATAGACCATCCATGTGACCCAGAGTTATAATACAAAATGTGGATACATATAGGTAGCCCATAGCGTATGAGGCAGTTTGGCGAACTTTTCTGCCTGATCCATCTGGAGTGTTGACATGGTCCACCGTGCACTGCGAACACCAGCCATCACCTAGTGTACAATAAACTGGGGTTGACGACGTTAAAAAACCCATATATACATACAAACATACAAAACATAGTGCTCAGATTTCGGAAAGCTCTTTCGACCAAGTGGGTTGCCTTGACAAAGGGTGTTGGGAAGGTTTTGTTTTCGTCTTCATTTTTCTTCAGAAGAGTTGTTGGACGTTTTTGTTTTCGTTTTCTTCTTTCTTCTTATTTGTCCTCTGGATCTTGACAGCATCTATATTCCGCCTGTGCATTTAAAAGTCTCACATGGGTTCTTTCCATGATGTTGCGCAGTTCGTTGACCTCCGCCAGGTATAATCCGGCTAGTCTTCTATACTCTAGTTCGTCCCCCCTGAGTATCTCTCGGTCCAGGGCTTCGCGGTATTTTGAGTAGGCATTTCGTAGTCAGTCCAAAAGGATTCGATCCGTTTCTTCATTAGGAAGCTCCATAACGGCAGTCCATCTGTTTCAGCGTCGCCTGTACGCACCACTATGTAGGCACAGCCTTGTAATCGAGTTATCATCTTGGCGAGTGAATCCATAATCTTTCTCTCTCGTCGTGATATCAGCTCCCTCAGAAATGCAGTGGAGTGAATGTGGCTCTGTTGCGAATGCTCAGGCCTTTTATACAAATCAGGTGGCTTGTAAAGTCTGGCTGGGTGCCAAAAAGCCCGACCCGAAGAGAGAACAATTTCGACGTTTCTTATTGGTCGACAGCTGTTATACCACCACATAGGCTTTCTGCATTTTCAATCCTTGTGTTTTTACGGCGTGTTATCAGCTTGTAAATTATATGTAGAAATGGGATTAAAACATTAATAAAATATATACGTGTGTATAGGATAGATAGACATAGGTTTTTAGCACGTGTGTGTGAAAAACAGTGTGGGTGTTGTGTTTATATCATATCAAAAAGCGTAGGTATAGATGCTGGAGTTTTATCAGCGGTTTCTTTTTGTACGGAAATACAAGAATTTATCGTCAAATATCAGCTTTTAGTTAGATATAATCTTAATAATTAGAAAATATAAGTCCGTAACATACATAACTTTTCAGGATGGGAATGAAATATGAAAGAGGTAAGGATACAATCTGCGTTTTATACCCATATGGAAACTCAGATGTATAATTCACTGTATGTACACTATAACAGTGCGAACCGAAGAGTGAGCAAATTCCGCTGTTCTGATTGGTTGATAGCGAACAGACTGTGAACAGGGCTAAGAAATTTTGAATCCATGTGTTTCACTATATCAGTGTGATTTGGCTTATATTATGTCAGCTGTGTATGAAACTAACAACACATATCTGTAGACGTATTATATTGTGCTGATATTAAAACAATGTTCTCTTTTCGCAGGTCGATTATACGTGGATATAGCAACAGGGCTTATCAATAGGCTACTTGTGTGTACAGAAATATAAAAAATACAATGTGGAATATCAGCTTTTAGTTGACGTATAAATTTAATAATTAGAAGAATATATACACACTCGTAATATATATAATTTTTTTGCAAGTGTTTGCAAATGTGCAGATGAAAACCTGGTATAATTTGCTGTATGTACATGTATGTAAAGGTCGGGTTGGTTGGTCGGTTGATTCGTTGGGTTGTCAAGTCACTAGGTATGGGTTACATGACGGTAGAAATCCCCATGCGATTCATAGCTATTTCGAATTCCCCGGTGTCGGAACTTTCGTAACATAGCTCGCTGTAAATTATTCCTCCGAGTCTTCTTCCGAGAAGGTCGTTTGTTTTTAGTGTATCTCCTGGATCGATTTCGTTTCTTCTTGAGAGCCATGATGTCCGTTCTCACCTGTGTTCCAGGTTAAACTGATGCGATGTACACTTTGTGTCTCATTTTATGTACATACTGCAAGCTATTAAACAGTGAGAATATACCGGTATGAGTTGTTCCCCTTGAAATGTTGAATTTGAGGTTAAACGGATAACAGTGTGGTTGATCAGGATGAATTTTAGGTGACCTCTGTTGGTAATGTAAAGGAGTGGGTTACCTTCAAAAATAGCGCTAATTCGTTTCGATCGGACACCATCACACCGCCTTATGATGAGTTACCTACAGACCGGCAATTACGGAACGTATACCAGCGTTTACACTATCCGTCGGCAATTTCATCGCCATCGTCCTTTGCAAGCTGTGTATAATTTCCAAATCATGGGACTCTATCCTTTAGCTACACATCTAGAACAGGTGTTTCTTGATCAGCCTTCGGCTCTTCGTATCAACGTAGCTTACGATTTCATTTTACGTCACCGGGGCACGGACCAATTGCGTTATTTCTATCCTAATACTGATACATGAATACTCCAGGAATGTCGGTATATTCACACCTACGGGGATATACAAACACTTACCGCTGATTTGTCAGCTATCGACCCGATCGAATCGGCCCGGCAACAGCGCCTAAATACCAACTGGTTGGTAGACACCGTCACTAATGTTACGTTTTATGTGCAGAAACCACGTGCCACGCCCATCGGTGCCCCCGTGGACTTAACCTGACTACGTGCGGAATAACAAAGGCTTTTACAGCATGGTAAGTGGGACGCGTGGAGCTTACGATGATCATTTGTGCTTCTTCCGTTGTTTAACCTTTCACCTAGACAACGCTAACCGAAAGTACTGTGGTTTTTAAAGCTAAGCGTTGTTTAAAAATTTACTTGGATGCTAAAGGTATGGAAGTTGTATATTTCCGAGGTGTGCCTCTCAGTGAACTGCCTTTTCTGGAGGATTTATTTAACGTAAATATATTTGTGTATGAACTGATAGCGGTTGGTAAAGATGTGTGCGCTGAGATTCTTTAGCGGTCTACCAGGCGATACGCTATTACACTGACTCTTAATCTACACGAGAAGTATTTTAGCGTGGTGAAAGATATGAATTTATACGCACGTTCTTATATGTGCAGGGTTTGTCATAAAGCGTTACCCAAGGCCTGCAAATTGAAACGCCATGCGAGGACTTGTGATGGAGTTATCATACGAGTGTATCCAAGCGGTGTCTTTAAAAACAAATCCACTGTTTTCGAGGAGTTAGCTGAGGAAGGAATTATTGACGTCGCTGAAGCGGGCAGGTAATTCCCATATAGAGCTTGTTTTGATTTTGAACCTTATCTCCAAAACTTAGATCCTTCTGCGACAAACAGCGGTGAAAACACAGAATGGACAGCCCTCCATATTCCCATGACTGTTTCTGTTAACAGTAACGTTCCTGGATATGACAAACCGATGTGTTTCGTATCAACGGGGTATCCCCATACTTTGATTGAATCTATGATGACATATCTGACTGAGATCAACGAATCTAGTTTTAAGGTGTTTTGTGATCATTACCAGCACGTGCTAGACAGCATGGACGAATGCATAGCCATATCTGCGCTATGTGACTTCACGCACAAAACGAAAAAGAAATCTTACACAGAAAAACTCAAGGAGCGATTTTTAACTTACCTGACCGAACTCCGTGTTTTGGGTTTCAGTTCTGGGAAACATGATTTTAATTTAATAAAGCAACAGCTGTATCCATATTTGGTGAAAACGGACGGGTTAAAATATGTTATCAAGAGGAATGATGACCATATGAGGGTGTCTATAGGTCAGCTGAGATTTTTAGATGTACGAAATTATTTGGCCCCGAATTATAGTTATGATAAATGGGTCAAAGCTTATGAATGTCAGGTGACCAAAGGACAGTTTTGTTAGCATTACGTACCTTCCATAACAAGATAAAAGGAACATTTTGCACTGAGCAAGACTACCAAGCTTTGGAGAATGTGTGGGAATCACACGGAATGCAGACCCTTCGTGCTTTCCTGATTTGGTACAATGATCTCGACGTCACTGCATTCCTTGAAGCTTTGGGGAATATATCAGCGTTTTATCAAACCATGCGTGTAGATATATATAAGACTGTATTAGTATTCCATGGGGGACTTTACGTTACTTGTTTCAAAATCTCCCAATTTACTTTTCCTTAATAGGGGTAGCGCATCTTTATCAATATCTGAGATCGAATATTGTCGGGGCACTGTATTCCATCGCTATCATTAGAAAGGGGTGACTCCTATTCCGGGTGGAAAATTGTGCCCGGTTATTGTCGGTTTTGACGCTAATGCGTGATACCTAGCCTGCTTAGCATCACCTATGCCTGCCGGACGTTATATTCGTTGGCTACCCGTGGAAGAAGAAGAAAGAAATGACACTATAAATTTTTATCCAAAGGAATCGAAAAAACCTCGCCTGGCCGAGCAGTGGTAAGACTGGCAAGCAGCTCAGCTGGGGGTGAATATTCGTGATCGCCTGCACGATGTGGAAAAGAGAACTGGAGAACTGACTGTTTCGCTGTGGTGAATGGTCAACGTACTATTTTCCAGGTGATGTATTATGTCATATATATATAAAATAATACTGTATTATGCCATACATAAAATATATAAAAATAATTATGTATGTATGAAAACAGACTGGGTAAATGTAGCGTTGGGTTAGGACTCCAGTGCCGTCTGTGATTTTTTTTACAATGTACATGCTCTATACTAGTATATATATATACGTATGCTTGTATTGTTGCAGTTCCATGGATGTTACTGGTATTTCCACGTGTGTCATGTCAACTACACTTGATCAGGAGAGTTCAGTAATAAGACAAAGTGCGGTCTTTCACTTGAAGAACTTCAGAACGAAACGAATGATCACCGAACTTAATTCGAATATCTGAACTTTCAGGTCGTCGAAACGTGGGAATATTTTTTTCTTCATGAAAAGCGAACTGACCCTTCCCGTCAGGCATTTCTGCAACATTACTATACCCCCCCTCCGTCCCATCTTACTGAAGATCAATTACTAAAATCAGTTATTGACCAGCAACGTTATAGGTTTGTGGAAGCTGACATTCATTTCCCCCAAGAATTATTATAAACTTTTGCTGTATGTATGCCCATATTTAAAAACGCGGTTGTCACTGTGGAGGATATCGGCCCCACTATGAGAGAATATGCCAAGGCCAATAATATAAAAGACCCAGCCCCACCGCAGATTGATTGGAATTATGTACGGAACGAAAATTCTCTTGGGCAGGCGTCTGCTGAGGTGGTATTTGGCGCACGGTGTGGTTGTAACCCACTTGTATCAAGCTGTGCAATACACACCTGAAACCTGCTTTCGCACCTTTGCTGATCACGTGACTCAGGTGCGACGTGAAGGTGATGTAGATCCGAGCAAGGCGTTAATAGGTGAAGCGATGACGCTATTAGGAAATTCGGTGTACGAAATGACAATTACCAATGTGAATGTGAAAGTGTGTACGCTACAGAAGGCTCCCAAATTGGTCAATACAGACTCATGTATTAACGTCGAAGAAATGGATGATGAGACCTATGGGGTGTCACGTGCACCAAGAAACGAATCTCATATAATGTACCCTTACAGATAGGGTGTAGGGTATATCAGTATGCCAAACTCCGAAGGCTGGAATTCTATTATGATTACCGGGGGAAATATTTTCATTCCAGCGATTATCAACTCGTCGAGACAGTTACAGATTCAGCTCACATTGCATGGTCTGACTCCGATTGGGAATCCTTGGCTAAACCTAGAGCTACGAGAAGTATACGAAGCCGAACGTGACCGCTGGTTAACACGTCGTGATTATTATCAACATGACAAATGTACGCCTGGTCTGTTTAAAGTAGAATGGAGTGGATATGGCATTATCGCTTTATTTTCAAAAACATATTACTGCTATGCTGGGGACAGTTCTCTTGTAAAAGGGTGAACCGTCACGGTACTCAAAAGGACTTGTATCTCTCGGTGCTCCAGGGTGGGCAATCTGCAGCCGGAGTAAATCGTGGCATGCCTGAACGTGGCCATTAAATGTGTTTCTATACACAGCATAAGGACGCTTTCACATATTTTTATGCTGAACGTAAACTTTTGCCAGATGGAGTAAAGACGACTTATCTCGATATTTAGACACATTTCTACATATATTTTCAGATTCCGACTGTTTTGTAAATAAAGTGCAACATTAAAATAAAAAAAGTTTTGTGAGATCTAATTTTTATTATTTTTTTCCAACAATAAAAAAGAACAAACAACCGGAATTAAACCCCTTTTTTACAATGTTCATCGATGTATATATATGCATAGTTCAAATCACCAAAAAAGGTGGGTGAATACCGAACATTCGCTCTGACCAGTCATAAACCAGAATAACATTGGTATAGTCCATGGGTGGAGAATTAAATGTTTGCGTAATATAGTTCATTGTTCGTCCTCTAGCTCAATGAAGAGCATAATACAAACAATGCTGATGGCACACAGCGGTATTTAAGCATTGCACAGGGCGGTGATACGATTGCCAATGGTGCGTACAGGGATTTAGCCACGTCTCCACCTCCTTACGCCAGAGTGGCAGACCATAAGAGTCAAAATAATCCCCAGACCAGCGACGTGTGGTTTCCTCATAATCTATGTATAGTACAATCCAATGCGTACCAGGTTTCGTACAGGGGTCCGGGTTGAAACTATATATATAGCAGGTTGATGTGGCATTCGTGCAGGTAAATCATTCCAAGGGAACACACCTTGCAGGAAGTTGCGTGTATAAGGGTCGGTTTGAAGACATTGTAATAATTGTTAGCTGTTTATGTATGAGCATGACTGTCAAGGTTGTGAGTTCAAACCCGGAGGCGATCAACGTCAAGTTTTTTAATTGGTGAAATCACACAATACAGTGCAAGTCTTATCAATCTCAATCATATTTTCAAATTCGGCGTAGCAAATGATGGTGGTAGATTGAAGTAGAGGTACGTTTCCAAGCGGAGATCACCCTTCTGACGGACGTTGAACTGCTGGTCGTCGTGTCGGTCAGTAGTCAAATCAAAGGCAAACAGAGCGAACCCTGCTCCGAAATCGGTAAATTTGATATCGTTTCCTTCATCTAACCCACCTTTACCCGTGGCAGCAAATAAGTTCATAGAACAACTAATGTAATTATCAGTCCGAAAATCTAGAGTGAGTGGCTGGGCTGGTATCTGACGTCAGTTCACGTGTAAGGTCACGTAGTTTATGTAACGGGGGTTGAAGTCAAAGGGATTTTCTACGTATCGCCCGTTAAAAGTCGAGTTTTGTACACACCCTATGACGAGACGCTGAGGAAGAGTGCCTAAAAATAGGTTTTGTTCGTTCACTGTGGTATGTCTCATACCTACGTTGAAATACTTTCTGAAATCCCCTTGTTTGGATTTAATTTAGTCTCCATTTGTCCAGTGGTATCCTTATACTACAAACTCCCTATAATAGCTAAGTAAGGTTTCTACGCACGGTAAGGTTACATATTCGTTGATGGCGTAACCAATTTATCATTGATAGCAACGTCTGCTTGCTGCCACAGAGAATGTAGCCACAGATTAACGGGTGCCACGGCAGCATTCTCCGGCAAATCATCCCCATTACCTTTCATTATTTTGGCTTTCACATACAAATACGAGTTACGTGTCTGGATTCCCGCTGCTAATAAAAACTTCTACAGGCCCACTATCCATAATGCTGGCAATAGCGTTGTAGGTATCCCATCGTCCTTCCTGTGCACTTTTTGGAGTCGGAGGTAAAGTCCTCAAAACAAATTCACTGTTCACTGATAGGTAGGAATTTGGGTGCTCTACAGTCATAGCAAAGCGAATATAGACGTTATGGAAAAATACCTCTGGGGAGTCTGGCTGATCGCTTGCCGGTAGTGTGTGTTTCAACACGTCTCCTATGCAGACTGAGAGGTCACATGCAGCGGGTGTTTTATAGACCCCCGGTGAGCTGGTTTACCTGGTGAACGTCGCCCCGGCCCAGGTGTAGATACACAGAGAATACGGCGAGCTTCCCCCGCGAGTGCACGTTTACCAGTCCCTAGCAGCTCTTTACCAGCAGCCTTACTACGTTGTTTCAGGGCTTCCCGGAGTAACCTGCGGCGAAACAGCCTATCACCGACAGTCCCCAGGGTCGTCCGTAGCATCGTTTTCCCCACGGGGTTTTTGGCAATGGGTATCAGGCGTCCCTTGATAAGAGAACTTAGAACATTCCCTAATCCATGACCTCGTTATACCGGAACACCATGAAAGACAGGGAAATTACCGAAGCCAGCTTGGTTGCAGTAGTAAGTGATGTAAGGTTGATGACATCCTATATGAGAGACGGGGAGATCACAGACTCGAATCCTCGTGTGGTCAGAGTGAAATTTTTTGAATTTTTTTGTCACGTGTTAAAGAAGGGGTAAAGTCTCGAAAATGAAGTGTTACCAACACTTTCCTGTGCTCAAATGGAACAGGCTCACCTGTGTCATGCCTAATATCTATTTCCATGGTTGAAAAATACTTCTTCAGAATAGGAACGTGCTTGATACGTGGAAAGGATTTGGTAACGTGATCTCCAGACGCTCCACGAACCCCTACCCCTCAAAGTAGTCGGGCTAATACATCCCCTACTACACGAGGTTCGAGCACATCCGAATATACGTAAAGGGAGGGGGCCATCCGTGTCGAGTGAGATGAAGCAAAGTGGGTCTTTTCTACTTCTGATATCAGCGTATTTGTAGGCATGAGACCGAAAATTTTGTATAGTGTTATTGGCTAACGTATTATTTGAAAAATAGTCCAATGAGCTGTTGCTCGGTAACGTCATATGAAACATGCTGTTTATCTCACGTCTCAGTCCAACTAACTCTATAGCCCGAGAAACCCGTTTTTTAATAGGGAGACCGCCGCCGAGGTTGGGTAATTTTGCGTTTGACCTTTGAATGACCGCGAGACGGGGTCTTGGTTGGGGTAGGACTATACCGTGGCTGCCGTTGCAGTCGTTCCCACCCAGCTCTTGATCTGGGCTCTTGTATGGACGTAACCGTTCCTTCTGAGCTGGTGTCAATCGGATATTCCCATTAAAAATGTTCTTACAAACCTCACACACACAGCCGATAAATTCAGTATTAGGTCCGAGAGGAATTGTCTCCTTCACCTGCGGGTGACCATTGACCAGGAGTTTTAGCAAAGGTGCAAAAGGACGTATTCGTGTTGTCATGGTTGGTGTGTAATTATATAATGACGTGGTAAGTGAAATGTCGGGGGGGGGGGTTATTGCAAATGCCTGTGAGAGTTATTCCCCCTGAAAGTTAATATATTTAGGACTTGGGCAGATAGACATACTGCACCTCATCCGGAAATACGTGTGTACGCAAACGGAGATGATCAGGTGGAGTTTTCTTTAAATCGGCAAAGAAACATTCGTAAGGTTCGGATGTGGCATCTTTAAAGGCTTCTTGTACGTACTGAGTTTTACCTGGGGCCATTTGTTTGCCGATGGTAGTAATTTGAGAGGATTTTCGAGGTTTTTTAAATCCCACCAAATAATGGGCGTTTAAGGTAATCGTTCTATGGTTTTTGCTTTTGTTAAACAGATTCTGCACAATGTAGATCACACTGATATTACGATGATGATTTCCCTTGGTAAAGAGTGCTGTTACACGGTCGTCTGCGTCGGCCATTAAATCATCAACAATTACTAAAGTTCGTTCCTCCGGATTAAATGTTGTCGGGCTAGGTACTCCTTGAAATCCAGCATTTGATAAGGTAGTGCACATGAGCTGCCATTCAGCGTAACACCATACTACACGCTGGGGAGATAGATGGATAAGTTCGCTAGCGTGCTCTATAAGACGTTTGACAAAAACCGATTTGCCACACCCTGTCGGTCCGCTGACAGGACAGGTAAATGGGTGGCCCCATCGTACATTCATGGGTCTAGTGGTAAAGTCAAGATGAAGTAAAATGGCTGAGATTGACGAGATTGGTGTGGTAAGATACGGAGGTGTGTTGAGATGATTTCACCTGCGCAAATGGGCTCGTAGGTCCAGTCTACGGTACTGTGTTGAGATGATTTCACCTGTGCTTAGTTTGGTCGGTAATATCGTTGGTCCAAATTCCCTAGTAATATCTTTAATACTAGGTGGTGTGTTTGGTCTTTGGTAAGCCCATGACTCAGTAGATACCGGAGAAGAACGAATCGAGGTAATGTTAGTCGCCGCAAGAAATCTAGTACGCCTGGTAAATACCGAAGGAAACTTGTCCGTCTTATTCCCCAATAACTTGTCAAATAGCATCTTGTTCAATCGCTCTTGCAGGATGCGTAACAAATATTTGTCTTCGGTCAGTTGGGATATTAAATCAATTCCCAGTCCACCTATTAACAATCCGATATGCAACACCAAGACACCAGCAATTATAGGGATGACTTTATTCTCACGCAGGCTTCACACGCAGTCATCTACACACTTAGCCATCGTGAAAGGAGACTTAGCACAGATAGGATGAAGAATAGGTTTCACATCTGTCGCTGGCACTCACGAATTAAAACTAGAAAGCCTTTCTCCATTCAAATCAAGTAATGTATACACACAGGTACCCGAGGATGGCGTGCTACAACACGGAAAATTTCTTGACTCCAGTTAGATAGGTAAGACTCTTGACTTTGCGAATCCGAACGAGATATTCTATCTTATACTGATAAATTCTCCGACTGCACCAGGACTGCATAGAGCTATATAATATAGCCCGAACTTCGTGTTGATTGTCAGCTGTAACGGTAATCGGAGCTCGCCGAATGGTGCAGTGAAACGTCCGATTGTAACCCCGTGTTAAGGTAGGTAAAACATCCAGGTAACGTTGAGTATTATTAGCGGCAAAATGTTTATGCATGCGTGCTTTAAAGGTGCGATTAAACCGCTCAGCTACGAAGGCTTTCGTTTCATTTACTGTGTGAAAATAAAAAATCCCATGCTTTAAAAATTCCTGAAATGCCTTGTTGAGAACTCTTTCCCTTCGTCGGTTTGTAAAACTAATGGCTTTCGTCCAGACTTGAAAATCATTTCAAACACTTTAATAAGATTAGTACCTGTCTTGGTAGGAACGGGAACTACCCAAGCATATGTAGAAAGAATATCGATGCATGTGAGCAGGTAACGGTTGGCAGAATTATACCTGGCTAGTCTACTCATGTCAACCAAATCATCTTGCCACTGGCTGTCTATCCCGCCCACAATAACTCTATTACGGGCATAGTTTCGCTGAGCTGGACGATGAAGTGTATAAGTCTCCTCTTCGCCTAACCAAGTCTTTACACCATCACGTGACACAGGTAAATCATGCTGACGTGCTGCCCGTAACAAAACGCCTACCCCGCTATAAGCAGCAGAGCTCTGGCGGTTATAAGCTAGGTGTTCTAAGACTTTAGCGACGGTATCCTGAGATTTTGTTTTGCTTGCGTTTTTCTTTGCCTTCCTTACGGAATCGAACTCTCTTTCTCCGTCGGCGGTAAGTCATAATGGATAGGTACGTTTATTTTATACCCATTTCACTAAACACCAACAAGTAGCAGCACAAGTGATACAGAGAGCTGGAGATGTAAGCATCCAGGGCATGAGAAATATTGACTCGGGTTTTACGTGGGGTTGTAGCGGCCGACTTGCGCTGTAAGTTCATGAGTTTCGGTATAACGCCTACCTTAATAGTATTTACAAATCGGATTAGAATTCTCTAAGCGGTGACAAACGTTTTTGGTGAATAATCGGAGAATAGTACATCGGCCTTCGTGCACAAGCTGATCTTCAAACATAGATTCTACTACGTCCTTATATGCTTGGAGGTCGGTTACTGAATCAACAAGTTCTCTCTGGCCTAAAACCCTCGATTTCATTTTAGGAGTGTTATCACCCCTGTAGCCAGTAGAATAATAATGAAATACTGTAGAGTACCATACGTCTTATACTATCCTCAACATATGAAATATATATAAATACATATCTTCATTATTTAGCGACGTATTTTCCCACGTACATGTATAACCGACAGAGTGAGGTTTGGCATGAGTTATCTCCCATTCACCGTCAGTCACAGATTTTGCTGTTTCAAGGGGAAACACTCTTTTCACCATAATCATCTTGTAAGCATGAGCGACGTAGGCTGTGAATAACTCCAAATCAACATAAATCTTTTAGCGCATGATAAATAATAATAAACATCAATCAGATCAAGACCGATTATCGAGGTAAACTGCTAAATGACAAAACAAAGAAACACATAGTTTTCCACAATTCTTTTCCTTTGTTTTTAGTTGAACATTACAAACCCGCTGAACGATATAACGATATTTTATGGTATTCCACCTTCATTGTGGGATATGTACAGAAAAATAAAGGAAGAACTCACAAACTGGAACTATTAGCTAACAACAACAACATTTTCTCACCAGATCTCAAAATTCAATAAATCGTTCATATAACGCCTTCCTTCGTTCCCCGTACGAGGGTTTAGTCTTGTTGTACTCTCTGTCTCCACACGACCGTTCCCCTGATACTAATTCACCGTTGGCACCGATGTATTGCCCAAATGAAAACCGGTACAATTGTCGAGAACTGTAATTTCGCTCGAGACATGGATGCTGACTTTGACTCGAATGATCCTCACGACAACCTTCACATTGTCCTTTCTTTACTTGATCAAAAAGGGCAATCATATGTTTCATCATTGCACTATATTATTTAGAATGGTGTCCTCCGCAGCAGTGAGAGGAATTGGAGGAGGTGGGGAGGTAGGTGGTGTACTGGCTATCTGGGACAGTGCTTCATCTGTTTTCCCAAGTATGGCTCGTATACGATGACAGGCCTCATTGAGGTCTTTCCACATGTCAGCTCGAAAACTGATAACCCCTTTCTTAGGATAATATTTTCCCTGCTTGCTGTATTGCATCCATTGTTTAGTATTCACATACCACTAGCGCTCCCTTGTTTGCGGATCCTTATATGTTGACTCACTGAAGAAAACGTCATCACTCAGGCGTCATCACTCAATCATCTGATCTTCATCTTCACTAGTTGGTATAGGACCGGTTACTGTTCGGCGGGTTTGTGATTGAAAGAGGCTTTCACACTTGTCCCAGGCATCCACTGGAATGGCTATACCGCGCTGTTAAGGTTGGTTGATATATTGGAAGACGATGATTTTATCTTCAGCAACTGGAATACGGTATCCGCTGGAAATGTCGATATCATGAGTTTCTAACGAGATCTTCTTGTCCGATCGAGAAAGTTTAATCTGCTTCTTAGGCACGGGCTGTGCATTCGTTGTCTCTTTCTCCGCTGGAACAGTATTCATCTCCCATGTTGCTGTTGTTGTTGATGGCTGCTGTTTACTCATAATGAAAAAAAGTAAGTCAGTCAGGCAGTAGTAGTTGACGGCCTGAAGCCTTGAGTCGAACTGACGGCTGCAAATACCTTTGCAAATTTTGCAAATTTTGGCATAATGCCAGCTCGTGAGAATTTGGCATAATGCCGACTCTAGAAATCCTTTCTCCCAACAAATGTCACAAATCCCCTCAAACGGGGAATCCTCCGACAGATGGCGCTGCGACGCTCAGATCGGTTCTCTCTTCGATCCGCGCTGGCTGGGGCACTTTGTGAAAGTAACAGAACCCACATGCCGGCTGAATCGTATAAAGGCACCAGCCTTAAGCAGTGGCAAAGCATTCACTCACTCTACCGTGGCCGAGGCAACTTTACACGAGATGGCGGTGGAGCATGCAAAAGGATGCGATAGGTATGAGGCTAGTGTAAGGGTCCATCCTGCTCTGCAACGGATAAGCGGCGACGAAGTGGAACGATGCGTGATAGAGATAGAGGCACGGTGCGAGATGTTGAAAGCAGCCGGTGCGGAAAGAGGGAGGCCGTTCCCGCCGGGGTTCCCGATGGAGGAGACTAGCCCCTAGAAGCCAGCTCGCCAACAGAATCGAGGAAGTGGGGGCTGGAAAACTAAACTAACCCCCCAACATTTTTTCCAACGGCCATTTTAAGGGTCAACCAATTCTTCCCGAAAGGACTTCAAATCTTAGCACAATATGTCACTTATGTATGTCTCATTTAATGTCTGTGATTTATCCGTTTTATGCAACACAAAACAAAATCAGCCCCTCACATTCATCCTCGTTGATTTTTATGAACGGAATGTACATACACGTATATACAGCAAATTATATTCATTTTCATCCGCATATAACACTTGCATTTACATAAATACTGGAAAAAAAATATGTGTATTACGAGTGTGTATACATATATTTTTTTATTATTACATTTATACGTCAACTAAAAGCTGATATTTCACGCTGTATTCTTTATAATTCTGTACTCACAAGAAACCTGCAAGGATTGAAAATGCATAAAGCCTGTGGGGTGATGTGTTGACTCTCGACCAATGAGAAAGGTCGAAATTGTTCTCTCTTGGGATCACGCTTTTTCGCACGCTGCCAGACTTTACCTCCTGATTTGTATAAAAGCCAGCTCGCGCTAAGCATTTTCACGTTTTCACTTCTGAGCTTTGCATGAGATGGACGATATTCGTATACTTACACGGGAGTACGCCAGAGCCTGAGTGGCCTACTACAGGGCAATTCGGCGCTTTTCGAGCGGACGAATTCCCTACGCTGAAGTTGTAGTTGCTCGGGAGAGGATAAAGACAGCGTGGCTGAGGTTGAGTTTCATTTGCAAGAAATTAGACGAGGAGGCCCAGCGTTAACCCCGTAGCCATTCTACCTAATCTGTGTGACTAATGCGATACACATTTAAGGGAAGACTTAATTCCCTTGGATAGACTTCCACTTGCTCATAATTAAAATTGCCTTTGTGCTGGCTAATTCTCTTCACAGCTCAATGAAAGCTCACTGCTGCCACGTCATGTTATCTAGATGATGACTGAAGAAAAACATATGGCAAAAGTAGTTACATAAAAAAATCAAGATGAGATATGTCTCCCATATTGCAGCCCATCAGGATGTGCCAGATATTCAACTCGCTGCTGGAGCAGGAAGTTTTCGCGGGAAGTCCAAGACAAATCACACACTAGGTTCTGTTGGTATCTATAACATGGGAGAAAAAATCATGTTGGCATCATGTCAGCTTTTGTGAAAAATATCTGCATTCTGACTCATCCTAATCAGATGGGTTGGAAAGTGGTCATGGTTGGATGGTTAAGGTGCTTGCCTTACACTAGGTGTGAGATAAAAGCTGGCTTTGGAGAGCTCTTTTGAAGTTGCACAGTGATTTCTCTGACCCATAGTGCAGTGTTGAGCAGTGAGCTCACTGAGTGTGTTGCATAGTGAGCTCACTGACTGCTGCATAAGTGAGCTCTCTGACCCATGCTGCACAATGAGCTCTCTCACCGGTGCTGTGCAGTAAGCTCTCTGACACGTGTTGCATAGTGAGCTCTGACCCATGCTACACATTGAGCTCTCTAACCCATGCTCCACAGTGAGCTCTTTGACCCATGTTGCACTAGTAAGCTCCCTGACCAATGTTGCACAGTAAGTTCTCTGACCCATGTTGCACAGTGAACTTGCTAACCCATGGTGCACAGTAAGCTCTCTGCCCCATGTTGCACCAGTAAGCTCTGTGACCCATGTTGCACAGTAAGCTCTCTGACCCATGTTGCACACTGAAATGCCAACCCATGGTGCACAGTGAGCTCTCTGACCCGTGCTGCAGTGAGCTCACTGAAATAATGCACAGTGAGCTCTGGCTGATGCTTCAGTGTGGCATAGCATTCATATAGCTCTGTGCTAGTATTCATTCTGCTACCAAAATTTTATAAATGAAGTAATCAATCACTATCGGACTGCAGAGAAAACAAAGAGAAGTAATCCTTGAGCTCACTGACATCTTTCCATTATGTGGCTAACTACAGATAGTTTATGTAGATGTATACTCGATATTGATATGCAAAATTGAACTAAATTCTTTGTATGTAACAAAAAAAATCTCCACCAGACAGAATTTCAGGTGGAAGGATCAGAGCTAACTGGATTGTTCATAAGACAAAGCACATACACATTGTTTCCTTTCAGCTTGAAACGCATGTGAAAACGCAGTTTCAATATACGTGAAGAAAGGAAGTATTAAGGCAGTTGATATGCGGCAGTACTGGATCAAAAATCGCTGAGAGTGCTCATATAATGGCCACGATATCTGAAAATATTGCTCTCATTTAATAGAAACAAGAAAACACGGACTTCGATAATGAGAATTTTCTTTCCTTCCTTCTCTATATCGGGCCTCTGAGGCCGAGGGGATTAGCGAGACAGCGTAGCGTGAAAACACAGGTGTCTCTTACCAAGAGACCGGCTCAAGCTGGCTTCCTCTCCGTCTGTACATGGGAAGGCCTACCAGCAACCTGTAGATGGTCGTAGGTTCCACCGGGCTTAACCCGGTCTCCCCCCACCATATTGATAGCCGCCGTCGTGTAAGTGAAATATTCTTGAGTACGGCGTAAAACACCAATGAAATAAATAAATTTGTACACGATACCCGTACTCATGAATATTTCAGCATTATGGTCGTAGGAAACCGTGCCTACCCCACAGAAAACACGCGACAGTCCGCATGTTGAAGGCAGGCCTTCCCATGCACTTACATGGGCTGGATTAGACCTCAGGGCGATCTCTCTGGTGATCGGTTCCAGGATTTTGTGATTTATTTATCTATTTGATTCGTGGTTTACGCCGTACTACAGAATATTTCACTTATACGACGGCGGCCACCATTTGGGTCATTGTCTTATTGGGTCTCGTATGGTTTCAGTAAGTGCTACAACAATAACGGTTACAGTTAACTCCTTGTAGCAATAATTACTTCAATATGTGCAACAGTGAAACCTTTTTGAAATATCATTTAAACTGCGCTAACATTTAGAAAGCGTAGTAAATTTTTATTTCATTGGGGTCCAACTAAAATTTCTTGCGTAGTGCATAATGTGTCTTATTGAAATAATCAAAATTAAATTATTCGCATCATATGCATTATCCTGCGAAAGACAGTACGTAGGAAGGTCTGCCAGGAAATGCGGATATTCGCGCGTTCCCCGGGCTCTGCCCGGTTTCCTTCCACCGTAATGTTTGCCGCCATGGTGTAAGGGAAATCTTTTTGTCAATGTAAAACTATAAAGAAGTACATAAATAAATGTGGCCATGATTTCTCAAATACTACTTGAAAAGGGGTCAAAAATGGTACACGTATTCTCCTCATGTTGACTGTTTTAAACATGTGGACATGTGCATGTTCTAATTGTTTCTTAATTTTACAGATATTTCAGGTAGCAGTTTTTGATTCAGGAGGCGTTTAACGCGTGTCTTATACACTTGTATGTCCATATGTCTTATTGATCCACCAACTAGCTTAGCAAAGTGTAAAAGCATAGAAACTCCGAATAAAGAAATGTAACGCATGGTTGACGTTCTCGATATTTCGACTAAGTTTTACTTGTCATCTTCAGGAGAAGTTCTGAAGATGACAAGTAAAACTTAGTTTAGTATATAAGGAAAAGACAAACAAGAGGGCTGCAGACTGTAGATACAAGAGCACCATACATACAGTCTAGAACCGGAAAAACGCTGTTCACCCAGCCTGTGTACCCTGACGTATAGTCTCCCTGCCCCAAGAACCTCTAGTGCCAGCCGTCCACAGCCTCCCTTGGGTGTTTTTGCACCCTGTCATTCAATGCTGTCATATTTGCCTACAGATGAGCAAAAAGTGCCACAAAATTCTCCCTTTAGTTTTCTCTCAATAAGCGCCCATGATTGAGTGATTTTTTTGACCGTCATTACAGAAGCTGTAAACTCTCAGGTTCAGGCAAATTTCCTATGGTTATAAAACCATTAAAAATAGGCTTACTATTTATGTAATTTCACAAAAAACACCAACCTAAAAATCTATTCCCTAATTTTTGTTGGCCCAAATGACACATACTCTTAAATAAGTGGATGCCTGGTGTACAACATATCCAAATATCATCATGCGTTGACCACCATTTTCTCAAAATAAATCAGCTGGAATGCAAGTACTAGCGTCCTATCGCCACTGACTGATATATAGCACGCTCCCAGACAGCCGCTTTTCCAGGGTGGAATTTTTGTGCCAAAGTTGAGTACAATACTGCACACACTTAATTGTCCCGGAGAACCGTGCAAAGGATAGCCCAAGTCACTGATAGTCCGTACTAACCTTCACCCACTTATCCTCTACCCCTAAATCGATCACTATAGTGCCTTTGTGGTCAATGAAATGTCCCCCACCCAATAAATGTTGTCGTTCCCAATAAATACCTGTTTCTTTCAGGAATGACAGCACTACGTACTGGTATTCTTGATAGGATTTCCGAAGCAGGCTTCAATCAGTGTTTGTGGCCCGAGAGTACTATAAGGCGTCTTGTAAGTAGACAGTCGCGGCTGACAACACTCTATATATTACTCTTGAAATAGCACCCCACATACTGTTTTAATTAAAAGTCATTTGTAAGACCAACAAAATAGCCTAATATACTTATGAAATGTTTGACTCAGTTTTTGCGACAATCACATTGTGTTAAACTTAAGACCAAAAAATTAATTACCCTCTTAAGCAATTTACTGAACTTAGTAAGTTTAGTGAAACCAACCACTCGGCCACTTGCAAGATGCCCTCTTAACATTACCAATGGGTAACTATCATGGCGAGGTAAAGCCTACAATGCTGACTGCCATGGTAGTTACGCGCAGGTAATGTTACGAGGGCCAAGGCTACGGGTCACGTGATGCGCACTGAGCACTGAATAGGGCTTTTGTAGATCCCCCACTCTCATTTTCCACGGGGCCGAGATGAAAGCTGAAGAGTGTACGATGCTCGTGGACTGAGCTAATGCAACAGCCATAAGCTTTCCCTGAAGAACACTTGTCTAAATTCCACCAAAATGGTGAGTCACGCGTGGTTAAATCCGCCAGTGATTCTGAACCGTTCAGCACATGTTCACTCCACGGACGCCGGTTTCTTCCTCCATAAAGGTATAACGTTTGTCAACAAATGAAATAGGCACACAAATAAACCTCTCGGTTGGGTACATATAGCAGCTGTTTGTTGTAAACTTGTGTTTCTAGTTCTCTTGTAGATCCCGAGTACCGGCCACGATGACGGCGATTAAAGCTCTCGCCATCCTCCACTTTGTCGTCTGCGTGAGCCCAGAGATAATTAATATCAGGAACCCAAAGGTCATTATTACGTCACCTGGGTTCTCGGACGAGTTCCTACCTGACACACTTGGATGGTGTGAGGAGTCATTTTGCCAATACTGACGTCGTTCACAATGACATAGAAAGAGCAGAGGGTTGTAAATTCGACTTTTTGTACATACTACGCAGGGACCTTTATCTTTGTGATAACATGACCCAACAAATTTGACAGCTTCAGTGGTCATCTATCGGTTTAAGGGAATTCTTTTCTGACCAATCAGTTTAGGGCCAGGGATTTTCTCTGGAAGTCACTAGCACTATATTGTCAGGCCTCTATCTCTGTGAATCCATGCACGACCAGCTCTGATCTGTGCTGAGGTCTTATGATGGACAATATCCAGCTAACCTCAATTGTACCTAGGGGACTGACAGGTGTCCTTAACATGCAGCTCAAGTTATTATTCAAGAAAATGGAAATCAAGTTCTCTGGTCCCGACTGGCTGTATGACCGAATACAGGTTAGGGGAAGATAACTCTTGCGATCAGAAAATGTTGGCCAAGCTATGCGCCAGGCACAAACCATGGGGTATGTTCACTTATTCCAGCACAATCCGTGTATTTTTTTTTTATAACTGATAGATTGTATAACTTGGCCAGTATTCTCATCCTCTAAAAACTGGATGCCCCGATTGTCAATGATCCAGTTCCCATTAGGAAAAGTCGAGCGAGCCTATCTCTTCAAGCTGAAGCCCAGCTGGGATTAGACCAACAGAAAAGTTTGTGATTTGGTGGCTACTTGGTCAAATAGGCTAAATACCTTCAAGTAGTCTGATTTAGATCGTGTTACGGAAATGGTCGTGGTATTAATTACACTGGTAAGAATTTCCTATTGAGGTCTTAGGTTTAACATCAAAACGTAGGTAGTAATAAACGCCCATGTATATGACTTATGAACGCCTGCCAGATCATTTCAACATGTGTATAATTTGTCTTGATACGTGGTTTACGTTTCATAAGCTAACTTTCAGCCATTGCAGTAAATTTAAGGGATTTTGTTGGTGCCGAAATAATTTCAGAAGCCGTTAAAGTTCAAAAGAGTATGCTATGGACACTGTTTCTATATGTCCATTTGTTTGATACCAAAAATAAGGCGAAGGAAGTTGAGTTGTAACGGTAACTGTGATAATGGGGATATGATGCCAATTTTACTTCACTTTTGTAGATGTTCTTTTCTAACTACTAACGATTATTTACCTAGTTCTTAAAGTGGTTTGTTTACTTTCACGTTGGCGAGTTCTCGACACATTTCATTTGGATAACGCTGCCCAGGTCAGGTGGTTAATGAATAACTTTGTAACCTGAAAGAATCTATCGCACCCCGACCTCCACCTGACGAACTTCCTGATTTAAGGCGACAGTCAAATCAAACAATGCTTCGACCCGATATGGCTGATACATTGCCGATGTGGCGTTAAGCCATATCATTCAAGTATTGCTAAGGATCGGCTGAGCTGAAGCCAGGCAGTGTATAATACTCGGCAAGTGATGGCCGTGTTTACAAGAAGGTTTACTTCTACGACTTGTCTGGCTATATGCAGTTTCTTCCTCTCACAGCGACAGGCTGGTATTAACCATTTGACCCTGATCCATAACCCTGAACCACCTATTAATCGGCGACTCATTCAACCTGTGGCTAGCTCACCCGAACAGAGTGTAGCCATGGTTCCGGGTAATTCACACCATTCAATAAACTGGCGGAAAGTTGAGTGTGATAGTCGTAATTCCCACCTCCCCACCCGCCGCCACTGCGGTCTACAGTATATGTGAGTACAGCACCAAGAGATCTATCTTGCCCAATGCCACCGAGGAACTGATTCCCAGACCCCAAGGAACAACGTATGGCTGTGAATAAAACGGGACGTTTGTTCACAATACCTGCTTGGTGTTGTTACCGAAAGGCCTTTTGATAGACAATAATCCAAGCAGTCATGAGGCACAGGCTTTGCGCAGTTAGTACGGGGGAAGTCTTGCCTGAATAGCCAGAATTCCAAAAGAGCGGCTACATTATTTTCTGACCTCGAAAGGGATTCGCGGTATAGTGAGTGACGTTTGGGTGAAGCTATCACTCGGTAAGATTGCCTGTGTCTCTTTGTTTGAACAGCGAGATAACATGGGATCAGAAACCGATACAGGTCATGTTACCAGCAATGTTAGGTGGATTGGACTGTGCGATAGTGAGCCATTGCAGATGAAACTGGAGTGCCCTTCCCTACTAGTTCCCTTGTGAGGACGGAACTTGCTTGGCCCCGGATCGGTAGTGCGACCTCAACAAAGACTGCCCAATGGGAGGCGATGAATCTAATTGCTGATAATTTGTTCAGGTGTGTTGATGACAAGAGAATCTCCGAAAGTAATTGTTGTCATCTCGATTGTCGTGATGGCAGTGAAGAAGTTGATTGTGTCCATCCTAATTGTTCTGAATCAGAATACCGATGTATTAACGGTGCCTGTATTTCTGCAGAGCTTTCGTGTGACCGCAAAGCCGGCTGTGTTGACGTCTCAGGCGAATGCGATTGCGCCTTCAAGCAGGAATGTAACGGATTTAAGTGTCCTGTATCTGTCCCAGCGTGGTGGAGGATCTGCAGGCTGACTGACCAGATAGAAGTGATAATAGCGAAAACTTGATACCCTGTCCGTGGCATCTACACTTTTGTAAATGGAAAAGGAATTATAACTGAGTTTAGTAATGAATGAATGAATGATTATGGCTTAACGCCACATCGGCAATATTCCAGCCATATCCTGGCAAGAACAAGATGGAAACACGAAACGGTTCAGGTTTTCGATACTCGCTCATTCAAGAATGAGCGGGTTTTTAAATTTATTATTCTCTATTGTCAAAAGGCAGGAGAGCGAGTCACTGCATATCATTGCCCTCTGCGCACGCTCAGAGGAAACATATGATAAGGCCAGGAGTATAGGCCAGGCTTCTGCAGAAAAGATAGAAGATGGAAAACGGAGAGAAAAGACCCGCTGTTCTAAGACAGCGGCAGCCGCAACCCTGTCCCCATCCTTCGATCCGTCTGTGTATATAAATTCATAATTTGGATAATTAGCCTTAATTTCAGCAAAAACTTGCTGAATTGTAGGAGGATTTGTATTAGATTTAGTATGTTTACGTATGTCAAATATTAGTTTAGATTGTGGAAGAAGCCAGGGAGGAGGCTCCGGAAAAGAAAGCGGAGCTCTCTTCTCTAGCTTGATGTTAGATTTCACAATATGTTCCCGTATACGAAGAACAAACAGAGGCGTCTTGTTAGGACATTTATTATATTTGTCTTCATATGATGGATTGAAAACTTTAGTCGTATGCAGGGGTTGTTGGATGGGCTTTAAGCTTTGTAGCATATTGAAGGCTCAGCTTAATACGTCGGTTATATAAAGAAGGCTCATTTGCTTCCACGTATAAACTCTCTACTGGTGAGATTCTAAAAGCACCAAGGCTGAGTCTCAAACCTTGGTAATGAACCGGATCCAACATTTTTATATACGACTTCCTTGTGTAACCGTAAATGATGGACCCATAGTCCAATTTAGATCTCACCAGAAAACGATATAGATTAGGTAAAACAGATCGGTCAGCACCCAAGTCGGTGCTAGACACGACCCTAATTATATCGAGAGCCTTTGTACATTTAAGCATTGTAATATGAGGTATAAAAGATATCTTATTATCAAATATTATAGCTAAAAATTTAGTTCCTCCAACAGTTTTTATCTGTTCACCACAAAAATTAAGCTCGAGGTCAAGATGAAGTTTCCGTTTATTACAAAAATGCATACCGACAGTTTTAGGTGTTGAAAATCTAAAACCGTTTTCAGGTGCCCATTTCTAGATCTTTTTAAGAAAGAGCTGCAACTGATGTTCGATATTATTCATATTTTTAGCACGGTAGCATATCAGGAAATCATCCACATATAGAGAAACTTCTTTACCAGATGTTACGGTTTTAGTCAAACTATTTATTTTTATGCTGAACAAAGTAGGCGATAGGATGCTGCCCTGGGGTACACTCATTTCCTGCCCATGAAGAGTCAGAGAGAGTGGACCCCACCCGTACCTTAAACAGACGATCAGATAAAAATTTTGATTTATAAATATTGGTAACCGGCCTTTAAGGCCATATTTCCATGTGGTATCGTAGGCCTTTTCAAGGCCAAAATATATAGACACCACATGTTCATTATTAATAAAGTCATCACGAATATAAGTTTCGAATCGAACAAGGTGATCCATGGTGGATCTACCTTGACGAAAACCATATTATATATTAGATAGTAACTTGTTGGTTTCAAGTCATCCGTTCTATAGTCTTACAGACGCAGCTGGTAACAGCTATGGGACGGTAATTATTTGGATCAGTATGCTCCTTACCCGGTTTGGGAACAGGGATAATATATGCCTCCTACCACGAGGGTGGAAAATTACCAGTTATCCAAATATCATTCATCAAGTCCAAGAGAGTATCAAGTGGTTCAGGTGGTAAATGATTCAGAAACTCATAATATACCTTATCAGGGCCACATGCATTGTCATGTGCCTTTCTCAATGCAGTTTTTAGTTCCTCGATATTAAAAGGACGATTATAAGCTTCTAAGTTTTTAGAGGAAAGGGGCTATTTAATTTTCGCCTTCTGCTTTTTAATATGCTGAAATTCTGAAATATAATTCTCAGAAGAAGACGTTTTAGGAATTGTGTCAGCTAATTTATTAGCTATATCGGATGGAGAAGTTAGTATATTATCGTCATCTTTCATGTGCTTGGCTTTTGCTTTATTTTTTTTTTGCCCTTAAGCTTCTGAAACATGTTCCAGACCTTACGCATGGGTGTTTTTGACGTAATGCCTGAAACGAAGTTCCGCCAACAAAATCGTCTCTTGGACTAGTAACTGAGGAGTTCTAGCTGTAAGAATACGAACCTGGATTAAATTATTATCAGGAGGGCAATGACAGCTTTTCTTCAGCTATTTTACGGTCCTTTATGGCTTTACGACAATCATTGTTGTACCAGGATTTACTTTTGGATTTTGAACTCATCGAGGTATTAGTTGTATCTGCCGCTCGTAGAATAAGCTTATTAAGTTTTAATATGGGACCATCTGCTGCATTGAGTGATATCAGTCTCAAAGAACATCTCAAATGCGATCCAGTCTGCTTTATCGAACTTCCACCTAGCTACACGCTCTAAAGAATCAGAAGTGAGATGCTCTAGGATAATAGAAGAATGGTCAGTGCCACAAAGATCCCCAAGCACTGTCCAAGAAAAATCCAGGAGAAGTGATGGTTCGGTGATAGTGAGATCGATAGTAGAATAAGCGCCGTTACACGGATGTAAATGAGTGTTACAACCATCACTGAAATAACACAGTTCCTCCTTGGTTAAACTATCTTCCACTACCTTACGCTTATTATTTATGTTATTACTTCCCGATAAGGGGTTATGGGGTTAAAATCTCCCATTGTTATAAAGGGTGTAGGTAATAGTTCTTGTAAATTATGCAACAGGCAAGCTGACAAAGAAGTGTTCGGAGGAATGTAAACAAAACACAATGTGATTGTGTTAGACAATGATACACGAACGGAACAGCCTGAAGCTCTGTATCCAGAGCAACAGGACTGTGGATGATATTGTTATTTATGAAGATAGAGGAGCCGCCTGCAACTCGCTCTTCTTTATGACAAAATGTACTATAAAGTGAATAATTTTTGAGAGTGATTTTATCTTCTTGAATTTCTTGAAGACACAGGGCAACAGGATTAATGATTGGAGCCGCCGTGTTATTTCAATAAAATTAACCTTAAGACCTCGACAATTCCACAGTATAATTTTGTCGTGTGTTCATAAGGGAGAGCGGCGTATAGGAGATTTCTCTTTTTGTCTGGACCGAGGACGACCCTTCCTTGGAGATCGGCTGGAAGATTTCCCTGGTGCAGGTGATGTATTCATCACATCCACATCTGATGTTGAAGAGACAACGTCCTCCAACGATCCAAACTTATTAAATGTTTGGACGGGATCTCTAGTGGCCTTAGACAGACGTTCTGTGGGGCCATTCGGTTTACTGGTCTTAATATTATTACTTAGAAGTTTGTTTTTGGATTTTTTTTTCATTATTATTTTTAGAGGACTGAGGTTCAGTTTTATCAGTTTGTTCTGCATTGTTTACTGGTTTTATTTCATGTGCTGAGGTGGTCTGGGTTGAACAAGAGTTCCGGACAGGTTGAGCCGAAGGTTCAAAAGAGATCGAACAGGTTTGTCATTTCCAATGGGCCAAAGGAAGTTTGAGTTGCAACAGATGATGTAGCTCGCTTGACTACATTAGCAAACGAAGTCTGCGGTGAAGCACTAGAAAAAGAGGTCAATTTGCCGGCCTCCTGATGGGAATTGTTGTTTTTAGTTTTTAAATTGATTATTTGCTTTTCTTTAATGAAAAAACGACAGTCCTTAGAGGAGGCCATGTGATCTCCACCGCAATTGCAGCACTTATCTGTGCTGCAGCAGTCAAAACCATCATGACCTTCACTGCCGCATCGGAAACAAACCAGTTTATTTTTACGTTGGCCTTTGCCGTGACCAAATTTTTGTCAAGTGAAACATCGCGTTGGGTTAGGTACATATAAATCCACATTAATCCTATACCGGCCAAGATATAGATATATGGTGGTGGAGAGGCGCTATTGAAGGTCAAAAGAGATGTGTTTCATTTGAGGATGTTGCCCGCTGTTTTGTTGTGAAACGCTTCATTCTGACAACACCCTGTGGTTTTAATTCTGTACAGATTTCTTTCTCAGATAGGTCGAAGATATCCCCATCCCTGTCACGTATTATTCCCAGACACCTGTTAGGGTGTTGTGAGGGGATGTGAAACAGATATATCGAAAATTTTATTTAATAATAATAAATTTTTTGCTTTTTTGCGGAAACATTCGATAAGAATGTCTCCGGATGGTAGTTTTTAAAAATTTATAAGGTACCTCCTGCACCTTGTAAAGCCCTTTTTAAAAGAAAAGGATGAATTTTAGAGGCCGGCTTTTGTTCACTCTTTGTTGAGAGAACAATAAAAGCCGACCGACTTTTCTGTCCATTGTCAAGTGGGTCTGGCAAAACCTCCAGCTTCCTCTTTTTACCAGCACACGAAGTTTGCTGAAAGGACGTCGAATATTAGAGACATGTGGCGAAAGGTTTGGGGAAGACGTAATAAACATAAAGTAGGAATTCACCCCACGTGTTCCCACCCACCACGGAGTGCCAACAAGGACGACGCCTGAAACTGGGGATAGCCAGCGGGAAATACACCAAGGACTTCACATGGGGTATACTCAAATAGATGGCCTTAATATGCACACACCATTCCCCACCCGAGCCCCTCCATCACCAACCCAATGAAGGGGGTAGCACATCAGACACAAACTACTTGAATGACCCATGAGCCACCGCCTCAGACGTAATCCCACTAACGAAATTTAAGAAAAATCATTTGTTCTCTAACGAGTGTTGATATGGAGAAATTCTGCAAGCACGGAGTGACCAGCCGATTGATCGGAGCGGGTCATCCGACCGCCAGTCTTTGAAGTAAGGGCGTGAGGATCTCGCAAGATCAACCCACCCTCAGCCACCAGGATCCCGTCCTGTCCCATCACGGGTCGCAACCCACGGCAGTGGGTCCCTTTTAGTCGCCTTGCACGACAAGCCCGGATAGGCTGTGGAACTATTCTATTCATCGGAACCACACGGGAGAGCCCTAGGTTAGTTGCCTTGTACGACAAGCTTTCCTAGGGTCTCATGAAGGCTTTCCAGAAATTCGACGTCATCTATATTATACGAAGTGTTATACATCTGGCAAAAGTTGTGTGTACGACCATGACGTATGGTCGGTAATCTCAGGTACTGTCAAAGTGCTGCCCACTTAAAACACCGCGAGCAGTTTAAGTGTCCGGATATGTTTAAGTGTCCCAAATCCTACTGCATCCCACATCAAAATGTGTGAGAGAGCAGTCGAGCTGTGATGATAATTCTTGTCCGGAAAACCAAGATATGGCTCAACGTCTCAATGTGTGCCGCAGGTCAATGTTTGGAACGGTATGATCAACTGTAAGGACTACTGGTGGGACGAAAGGTTTTGTGATTTGGTCAATTTGCCTTGCCCTGTCAACTGCGCCTACATAGGGTGTTCAGTACACTGCATTAAAGGCCTCTGGTAAAATATTTCTGACAGTGACATTAAATGCTCCTCACCTTCGTCTGTGTCGAAATAATATATCTTTATCTAACGGCACTCTAAAGAGTTTTCTCTACCTTGCTCAGATCTATCCGTCCAAAATCACCTGAGACATTTATTCCTTGCATCATTTATTTATTTATTTATTTGATTGGTGTTTTACGCCGATCGCAAAACTATTTCACTCTCTCGGAGTATTTGCTCACGTTCCTAATTTTCTGGTGCTGGAGTTAAGCGACAACAGCATAGAAGTCATTGCAGCCAATGTAGGCTTACAAAATTTACGCATTCTGCAATTACAGGGCAAACCTATCCACGAAATATCCTCGAGGATTCTTCGGGCTCTGAAATCTCTCCTGTGGCTTTAATAATCTTCGCTGAATGCGGTTAGAAAACTTGGCCCCCTTCTGCTTTTGGGCCTGGATAACCTTCGTTCACTCGACGTTTCCGATAACAACATTAAACACTTTCAGTCTCTCTTCCACCTCTCGACGTTCTTCTGCTGAAGAGTAACTTGGTGAAGTTCTCTAATCCGGCCAGCTTACAACGCCTTCACGTGCGAGTATTATGGGTGGATTCGTATAGATTCTATTGTCTCACTGGGCAGAAAGTCTGATGATGTTCTCCGATTGTTGAAGATCGCTCGACTTGCCCAGATTTGCTTCGTAGCGAAGTTTTTCGATTGGTGGTTGGCTTCATGGCAATGTTATCATTAGTTGGCAGCACCTTTGTCAGTGTGTTGAGGCTGTATAATAAGTTGTCTGACGTCCCCTCCGGGTTTATGTGTTGTATCACCATTTGTCACCTTCTCATGGGATTGTATCTGGTAACTCTATTTAGCACTGACCTACATTATATGCAAATATATATTCTTAATGACTTCAAATGGCAGAACTCAGTTTACTGCAAAGTTGTTGGTGTGATAGGCGTTATATCGTGTCAAATGTCAATGTATACGCTGGTGTTTATTCCTTTAGACCGAAACAAAAAGTTAGCATACTCTTTTAAGTTTACACAGTTCAGTGTTTCGAGCGCGAGGAAAATTGAAATCGTAAGTTGGCTGGCTTGTACACTGTGTAGTGTCTTTCAGCTTCCACTGCCTATTTACTTTAGTGACAACTATAGTAGAAACGCCATATGCCTACCTTTTAATTTGCCGACCCGACAGGGGCGGGCTGGAAAATGACAACTGTCGTTTTCGTGAGTCTAAATAGCCTTGGACTAGAAGTGATCATTGTACTTTAGCAAGCTTCATTGCTATGTATACTTTGATCTTTCATAATATAAGAGAGGCACAGCAGAAAACGAGTCATAAAGATCACACTGAGAATGACGTTCCTCGTAAACTACCCATTGTTATATTGACGGACATGGCTTGTTTGCTACCCATAATCTTAAGAAACATCCCGTTGGTTTGTGGCTTCATGTTGACAGGCAGATGGCATCTGTCCTAGCGTCACTAATCGTTCACGTCAGTTCTGTCAGTGCCTGGAAAAAGAATCCATCAAGTAAAAAGATTTGTTAAACTTTCGTGTCCAAGAAAACCATTCAAATTACCAGTCCCTGTTAACACAACCTATATTCGGTAGCATCTGACCAGCGGAGGACAGGCGCTCAAGTATTTTGATTTAATCTCATTAGGCAGAGGCCCCTAGCCTCAATACCGCCTGATTCTCTTTCATAATACGAGAGGAAATCCTGGTGGGCTAACGTAGATATAGCTGTTCAACGGAATAGGAAACATCCTCACTATGTACCGGTGCTGAGGCGTAGCGGGTTGTTGGTGTTGTTGCTGCACTGCTGTCCTTTATATACAAATCCCGGAAACGAAGAGAATTGCCTGCGCGAGTTTTGTACTAACAAAAGCACCATTCCTTATACGAATATCTCTCACAGATTAGCGAGGGAAGTGCTGTTACACCCTGAATTTTACAAGAACCGTCAGCTTTAGTCTTACGTGAATGAGTACTGATCTTTAATAACTGATTTGCACATACATGTATATACCCTTCACGTTTGGCCATTTTTAATGTCATGACTGCTCGTAATGTCATAAAACCAAGACCTTGTTCCACAAAGCAATCGTGGACTAAGTTCTTTGTAACTATCATGGCTACCTATCTCTTTAACATGGGTAGTTAAATGGTAGTTACAATCAACCTAGTCTAAGATTGCTTTGTGGAACAGGGTCCAAAATTCACCTTAAATTAATCGATATTCGATAAGGGATGGTACACACACTATCCTGCATGTTTGGTCATATTTTTTCTTGTCATACAGCTCGATATGGGTGAGATACTGCCGACCTGACGTTAAGCCATAATCATTCATTGATTCATTCATTTTTATATACCGGAATTGACAGTAGCTAATATGTACCGATATTCAATAATTGATTGTACATAGTTTTCATCTTTGGTCAGTTTTATCGTTAAACAAGGACTTACTTGTATTAATCTGAACCGAGATTCAAGAATTGATTGTACATAGTTTTCATGTTTGGTGGTTTTATTTTAAGGAAGGATTCTTCTAAGCTAATGTGTACCAATACTCAATAATTACTTGTACATAGCTTTCAGGTTTATTCAGTTTCTTTCGTCTTTAACCAAGATTCACCTAAGCTTAATGTTTTCCAATAACTGATTGTATACACTCTTCATGTGTGGACATTTCTAAATGTATAGTTTGCCTTAGCGTTAAAAGATTCATTTTAATGCAGCATACCTTAGCTTTTGTTCTCATGACAATGATGTTAATCTCTTAATGATTGAAAAAAATCGAATAATTCACGAGTATGCACGCGTAGATGTGTGTCGGCCATTTCGTTAGTCGAACGTCTATACTTTTTGAACCACGAAAGGATAAGACACAGAGGTACCGTGATACGTGTTACAATTCAAGGGATTTCTATTCTATATGTGAGTCAACAAATTGTTGTACCAGAAAAGGCTTTGTCAAAAGTCTGAAACCGCCACGATTTGATATCGGGAAGAGTAACTATACGCAATGGTGTCATATTTCAAAATTCAGAAGAGGAACTGCCTTGTCTGTCTATTATCATGACTTGATTGGAGAAATAATGGTCGACGCGGTGTCAGTCATCAGCCAGATGCTGGTCGACACGGTATCAGTACTAGGCCAAATACTGGTCCACCCACTGTCTGTTGTAAGTCAAATACTGGTCTACCCAGTGTTAGTTCTAGGGCAGTTATTTGTCCACCCAGTGTCACTTATAAGGCAATTACTGGTGAACCCGGTGTCAGTGATGGGCGAAATACTGGTCAATCCGTTGTCACTTATGGGCTAAATACCGATCCATCCTGGGTCAGTTATAGGTCAAATACTGGTCGATCCAACGTCAGCAATAGGCCAAAAACTGGTCAACTCAGCGTCAGTGATGGGTTAAATACCGGTCGACCCGGTGTCCGTACCAGGCCAATTATCGGTAACCCGGTATGAGTTATGAGCCAGATAATGGTTGACATGACAGGCCAAAGGATAGTCGACCCAGTATCTGCTAAGGCAAATATCAGTCCGTCTAGTGTCAGTGATGGGTTAAGTACCGGTCGAGCCGGTGTTAGTGACAGGTCAAATACTGATCGACTCGTGTGTGAATGGCCAAGTGCTTGTCGACCCGATGTCTGTCGATTTTGGTGTCCTGGTGTTTTCGGTGTTGTACTGCAGTGATGCAGCAGTGTACAGTATCCGTTTGATACTTGTCCAAAGTGCTGGTTCCTTCCTATACATAGTAAGTTACCATCATCTGATTCGTTAGAATTAGTGAAGAACTTCCATTCCATATGTAAAACTTGAATATCATTTAAAAATGATCGTATGCTGGAAACATGACTATGTCTCCATGTTCCATGATTTATTCTGTTAACCCTCTTCGCGTGCCAACGTATATATCGTTATACAGAGATAAGACATTTAAGTGTATTTTCGAGTCTTTATCTGGTAAACTGAACTTAATCAAGCTGACACTATCTGTCACCTTGTGAACGATAATGTGAAATTACATCATTACATGCTGGTAAGCGGAAGTGGAAGCCCACTGAAAGTTGTGTTGAAAAGTACCTTTATTTATTTTTTAAATTTGATTTAAGTCAGTGAAACAAAACCCAACGTATGAAGTTTGGGTTGGGATTTTATACCAGTTTAGACACAAGTGATATCACACAATATATCTCTTGTGCAATGTAAATACTGTTTGGTGACGGAATAGAGATTTTTGCTCAATACAACAAACTCATTAAATTCATTTTTTACAGTAGGCCCATTTAACTGCATTTTATTCAGTCAGAAAATAAATGGCGAGTGTTTAGGATAAGTTTTGCTGGCCTTTTTAGTCACACTAACTGACACAATTTTGCGCTACAACTGGGAGTTTCCCTACATGTCACTCCGAGGCGCGGTGCACTCAAGTGAATTGATACAGGGAGTGGCACGCAAAAATGAATTCACTTTGATTAAAAAAACCATTAAAACTGTATCTGAAAATACCGTCACTTATATTTTCAGTTTTCTTTTTTCACCAAATTAAATGCAAACCGACGTTAGAACTATATTATTGGGTTTGTGGGCTGCATTGATAATGATCGTTCATCACGGACTCCACGCCTTTTCTCTGGCACTAGACCAGAACTTCTTAACATTTCCATACACGGGCACACTTTACAGGAGCGTTTCTTACGAGAATATAGGTGTACAAGAACTGTGACGTCACTGATGAACCAGCATTATCAATATGTTCAAAAAGTCCACCATGCAGTTAAAAAATTTGATTGCAGTTAATTTGGTGGTTAAAATCTTCCAAAAAAATGAGTGGGTATTTTCAGATAGTTATTGAAGATTTTTTAATGACTATAATTCATTTATGCATCGTCTTTCCTTTTAAGTAAATGCTTCATCTATTTTTAAAAATCAGGTGTCAAAACTTTGACCGATCGATTAATAGACAGGCATAAAATTCGATATCTAGAACTGCTTAGTCGCAAATGCAAAACAGTACCTTCCGTACAGAAAGAGGGTTGTGTTCAAATATCGACTGGTTAATAAAATCAACAAGTCATTTTGACTGTTTAACGTTTGAAGTGTATTAACTGTGATCAGTGGTGACTTGGCCACGCTGATGCGCGACCTTGACAAGATATCGGCAATGACGAAGGTCAAAACGTCGCAAAGGTACACTGTCAGTACACAGACCCTCTATTGCTCGACAGTGGCAGGTACACACGTCCTCTATCGACCAGGCAATCCCCCACTTACAAATCCACCTTGGCTTTCATTTTAATTACCAAAAATGAAAAACACAGTAAATGATAGCACCATAGCATCAGGGAATGTCATCTGAAATGTGCAATTTGCTTAGAAAGATAGGAACCTCATATTCAAAAAGGAAACTCAACTTTAAAATAAAAACCCAGAGTAAAAAGTTCCCCCTTATTTGCTCACCCATCTCTAATATGTTCTCCTGGTGTTTTCGTTTTGTTCCAAAAAACGTGTTTTCGAGTTTCTCTGCCGACAAATCTCTGCCCAAAGGACTTTTCTGTTTAAAACAAAGAGGTGTTGAAAGAAATGTAAATGGTCAGAGTCATTTTTTCTACCTTGTTCAACTTTGCACATCAGCTTTTTGATCTGAAACAAGCCATGGGCTGCGCCAGGTTAGAGACACCGGAAATAGGATGACGGGACGCTGGATTACCTACGTATTTGTTTATGGCTAAAAGGCAAAAGAGCATTTGTGTGACGTCACACAAAACAATTTGGGTCTCAAGTTATTGAAATGTCTTCCGCACCATTGTTTAAAATTATTTCTGAGTTTGCGATTCTGACTCTCTCATTGAACGCGTTTTAGCCCAAAAATAAAAATACACACTTTTAAATCTTTGTGTCGGACACTTTCGAGGTGCATGTAAACAATTGATCTTGTGTTGTCTTTTCTTTTAAGTCTACAACATTTGCATAGAACTTGACGATTACTTTCTGATGGTATCAGCATGAGCAGCTCGTAATTTTAAGGATAGCTTTACAAGAAGAATAATGTATTTTCTGTTACGTATAAACGTTTTTGATACATATGAAATTCTACGCCATCTATCGGGGATTTTTTGGAGAAACAGGCCACAGTTAATCTCGATGCACGTACGCCTAGACTAACGCGAAGTTAAAATCTATGTGGACGCAAACATCAATTAGCGTCTCATGGTTTAAGGGAGTCTAATTCTTGGATTTTTTGCTTATTGGTGTGCCATTGGGAAACGTACTGAATTATCCGAGTCAACATTGCCATATAGACCTGACAGTTAACGCTGGCTCTGATGGTTAAGGCGCAGCGGATTACAGCTCATTTTCGAACTGACCGAGTAAAAAGTAAAATAGGAAAAGTAGAAGAGCTTTTCGGTAGGCTATACGTGGTATTAAACAACAATCCAGTGAAGATAAATATATTAAAGCTGTCAAAACAAGGGAGTTTTCTCTTTTATCACTGGAAGAAAAAGAAGTCCTACTGTAGCATGGGAACTGTCAGAAATGTTAGGTAAGTAGTTTTGATGGCATTTTCTACGACAATTTTGTCTGAAAATAAAATATTCAGATTTGACTGACGATGGAGAAAATTGAGGAACTTTATGTATGTGAACTTAAGAAGTTAAGAAGTCAAGTTTCCGTCCGGAACAGAACGAGACAGATGATCGGTAATCTAATGTTAAGAAAGGTTGCCGAGCATTTTTGACTGGTCACATAAAGCAGCATGACATTTTTACCGCCAACAATAAAAGAGTCCGAAGTCGAAAGTCCCCTATCCAGAAGAGCTTTCAACATTATGCACTCATTGATAAGCTTTGGCAGGTTGAATGTAAATCTAGTACTTACCTTGCCTGACCATCACATTTGTCAGAGCAGGCATCACACAGATATCCTTGTAGACAACTGACTCTGACAGGGCCCTGTGCTATAACGGTTTGTTTCCGACATATCCGGGTACTTCCGCTACACATATATCGTCGTCGAGTGTCTGCCAAGGTGTAAAGGGCAGGTTTGACTTGTGGAAAACACAGAAAACTTGCGAGGGAGAGTTGCACTGCATTCAGTCACGACAGGGAAACAGTTACAAATTTGAGCTCGTCTCTCTTAACTAGAATACTGTGCATCTCCGAAACTTATTTTTATATCATGTTTTAGCTCTCTTATTTAACGGTGTTTCATATACATGCAGACACTGGCCAGACCAACGAAACCTTCCATCACCCCAGCAGACAAGCTCCAAACCTTTTGAAACAGAAAACGTGACTGTATATGGCTTCGTACCTCAGTTTGATTCAGCCGGTAGAGTAGATCCGTGTAGATTTCGTTAAATATAATGACACCAAAACACAAAAACCGTCAACAACATTCCCAGCATATATCTGTGTGGGGAAACACCACACGATTTGGATTTGCTCTTAGCTCTGAACATGAACAACGAGCGATAGTTGTCAAAGCTAATTTCGAGTAATCATTTCCTCTCTAACTGTACTTTAGTGATTAATGCAGCGACAATGTTACTGTCAGAAGACAATTTCTTTTCCCATTTACCGCCATGTTAACAATTTTTTTTTTCTAAGTTGAAGAAAGTCTCCACGCCAAATTTCGTTCGTATTTGCAAACAGAATAAAAGCCCAGAAACATGATAAGCATTAAATACATGTGGTATTGTTTATCTTTATATTGATATCTATTTAAGGGTCCACAAATCGGGGAATTCCCTAATAATCCATTATAACCACACCCATGTCAGTTATGCAGAAAACTCTAAACAATCTGCAGTAAAATTATTTATGCAATTTCTAACACCCAAAGCACAGGTGTTCCAAGTACAAAAACATACACTTCCACAGCACCTTATAATAACCAGTGCCTGTGCCTCCATACCGTTCAGTGCGAGCCAGTTTGACTTCCATGAGATCGGACTAGTTTGCTCACCTAAAAAAACTGTGCCTTGAGACATGTAAGGGCAATCCGTTAAACATGTCCTGTGGCGACGTTATAAATAACGTCGAAAGAACGATGCCACTTATAAATTCACTGACATTATGCTGAAAACGGACTGACCAGTTCTGATTCCATGCTCTAACTTATCAGCGATGAACGCTGAACAGCAGCAAGTATCATTTTTAAAGTCTTTGTTATGATCCGACAAAAGCTCTAACCACTACGCCGCCAGCCCCATTGAAACTCCGTTCAAGACTAAAGCTACAAATATAAAGTTTCCAATGGAACAGTGTTTATACTCAACGTGTAACCTTTTCCCACAAGCCCACTTTCTCTCCAGCTGCAAGAATCCCCCTGATATTTGGTGTAGCCGTTGTTAAATATATATATAGGTATTTCAGTTTGCACACATTTAGTAATATCAATATTGACCGACTCAGATAGAATCTGCCTGTTAAGTTGTTGTTGGGACGAAGGTCCTTTAAATCAGTCGGTGGGGTAATAAATCCCAACAATGCCATGGCGTGCTTATATGATTTGATCGGAAAATTTATTGCTATAGTAATATAAGATGATTTGAGGGCCTTTGAACAGGTAAACAGCCGTCGGTAGGGGCAGGTGTTAAAATATCAAAGGCATTTCTTTCGCACCAAATGAGCTGCAACTTGCCTTAATTAATGGTAATTACAAATCAGACCTTTATCTGTCCTTACAAAATGCCCAACTTCAAAGCACACTCTATTTAACGACCTCATGTATAGTTGGTTTTCCACAGCAGGCTGATAGAGTTAAAGTTCACGGTTGGTTTTCTACGTTTAGCTCTTCTCAGATTCCTGTATGCCGTGACTAATTTAGATCGTTTAGCGTAAAATTACATGTACTAATTCTTTTTTTTTCTCTTTGTTTTTGTTTGCTAGTGGACTTCTGTAAATCATATACCAATTTCACAATAATTTAACTGAGTCCTAATGCAATATCTCAGTACTGAGATACACTAAACCATTTCATTCATTCGCGACAGCCAAATTATGATCATAGAGAACAAAATTTGCAGTGTCCAGAAAAACAAAAACAACATTCCTTGTGCTAATACAGGAGATGACAAACCCGGAAACCATTTATTTTTTATTTGTTTATTTGTTTATTTATTTATTTTATCGACTTTAAGTTGGTTAAAGCCAACGTCAAGAAATTTCCATTCATGCATTGGTGGTTAATTTCATAATAAAAGAATGACATTTTATGGAATGGGAATCACGTGATTGACTTTAGACCACTTCACAAAATGTGGAGAATTCTACTGACGTGGCGTAAATATGTCTATTGTTGCGTCAACTCCTCTGTACTTCGTTATTAAAACAATTTGAATGTTGCTTTATGTCAAAAAATGACACCATAAAATTTTCTTTATTATATGCGACAAAGTCTAACCTAACAAAGCTATCGGTAAATTAAGTTGGCTGCATGTATGTGAATTTATCGGCCCTCTATGCGGACTACAAATGGACCAAAAATGTGTCTTACTTTTAACTGACGGTACAGATAAAAGCTTATTAATTCTCATTGCTCTCCTTCCTGAAATATCACTGACTTATGTCTGAGATGGTAGAATGGCACGTAGCGAATAGCTTACCATTTATCAACTGTGATTCACCTGCTGTTTCAGATCAACAGATCAATTGGGGCGACAACAATATAAAACCACCCGTGAGCTCTAGAATGGTAGTTTTCTGTATGGTCAATGTTAGTCTATTATAAAATGTAATCAACTGACTAGTTTAAGTGAAATTTAAATTAATAAAATAGAAATCGATGGTAGCTATCTCATGGTAGTCTGCCTCTTGTAACTGATTGGCTCTTTTTAGCTGCCTGTAACATCACCTATATGGTCACTGTACCAGTAATGCTGATCGGGGCCCGTGGACATTTGAATCCCATTTTTCCCGTGGAAAAATATATGTAATAATAATAATGCTTTATTTCAGACAACAAAAGTAAATATGAAAAGTGGCTTTAAATATAGCAGTAAGAGAAACGGCTGAATTTTACGAGCATATAAACTCTGAGCTACATCCCTATACAACAGGCACTATTGAACAAATAAGATTGACCCAACTGAACAAATAAAAATGTATGCATGTCGTGGTGTTACATCGTATTAAACAATATTTAAATCGCGACGAGGAGCCCTTGGAATTTATATAGTTAGCGCCATTACAAATCCACGGATGGAGCTCATTATTTGCATTAACTTGCCTCGGGTGGGTGGGGTGAGGTGACTTCACATTCCTGCACATGCAGAACACTGTACAGTTAGACATTTATTCCTCAGGCCTTGGTAGCAATAGCTTATGAGCTACCTTGGTCTGACCACTCGTATTTTAATAGTATAACATTCGCCCTGGATGTTGTCACAAATGGGGTTGTTCATCACGCTGTTACTTTCGAAAAATAAGTGGTTTACTTTGGCTTTCTTCCAGTCAAAACTGACAACTTGTTACTGCCACACTGTTGAGTAGGGTACAGAGCGTAGACATACATATTCAACGTATTCTTTTATTAAAGTTATTATTAATGTGTAAATCAGATTTTGACCTAATGTATTTCTTCATAAAGCTTGTTACCTTCTTAACATTCAAAATGCTATATCTTTTTTTTAAGATATCTCTGTATGTAGTTCAGGAGAGTGGTGGATATGGTTTAGGGAGGCCACAGGAAGTGTGCACAGGTCTGCCTACATCATCACCGACTTTGAGACACTGATGCAAAAACTCTGACAGTGTGGTAGTCAGCGTTGATGGAAGATGCTTGTGTACTTGCTACACATTACCTCCTTATCAGAGGCGGCTCGCGTGGCGATTGCTTACCACCACATCCAAAGTGCGTGTGACCTGACTGAGGGAGCATGAACTTAACGCAAATTGAGGGAGAGATGATTTCAAAGATTGTTTCTCTTATAGATGGTTTGAATACATGTACATATGTCCATTACAAATGTGCTGAACTGCTATAAACTATGCAATAACACTCACAGGCTTCTTGGATACCAGATGACAGAGCTTTCAGACTGGCGGGCCTCATTTTTTCTGAAAAGGAGTATACAGCAATTGTTTTTGTTTCTTTCTCTTCTGTGAATCCAAGTGTGGGATTTTCTTTCATTTGCTCCAGATGCACTTGTATCGAAGTTATGTAACCCTTCCTTTTAACTGAAATTTATAGTTGAAGGTAATTGTACAGTGTATTGATTCAGTTTAGAGGGACGGGCAGATGACCTAGCTATTGCCTGTCGGAATTTTTTCCGTCATAAAATCTAACTCTTGCAGTTTTTGTACGATTTCAATGAAGCTTGGTTCAAGTATAGACTACATCAAGACAAATAGTTCACAGTATCCAGTTTCCGGTTTGGTGATCCGTATAACCACCACGATAACATTTCTTTCAAAACGCTACTGCCCCTACAGTATTTGTATGGTTTCAGTGAAGCTCGGTTCAAGTGTAAACTACATCAAGATCCGTAAAATCGATCCATATCATAAGTATCATACCTAGTATCGATTTTGAACTGTGATGATCAGTTGTTCGTCTGTCTCTGTCTTCATACAGCGTACGTTAACATTTCTTTCCAAGTGCTATTAATTACTGTTACATTTTTTTTCTGTTTCAACAAGCCTTGCTACAAGAGAATCAAGATACATATTTCGTAGAAAGTTTCAATTTTGATTCTCCATTATTCATTTTACATATATAATTTTGTTTAATCGACTCCGTGATAGTTTTATTCCAACCAGTCGAGCTACTGTCTCATCATAGACTCTGGTTATGTAATATATTTTGTTTGTGTATGCTGCTAAGTTTGTAAAACATAAGGTTAACATTAAAAATCAGCAAGATCTGTGCATGAGTTTGCACATTTCTCGACTTTCTTGATTCTGATGGGTCATTTTTCACAAAACCGTCTAATATGTTGTGAATTTCATATTTAAGAGGAGAATTTCGAGGCTCACAGGTTACAGTGAGTTTGGAGCCAGGGCCCTGTTCCACAAAGCACTCATGGGTTAAGATCATTTTAACTATCATGGTTACCAATCTCTTTAACATGGGTTCTTACATGGTAGTTACAATCAACTTAGTCTAGGATTGCTTTGTGGAACCGTTCCCATTATTGTATTAAATTAATGAGTACCGATATTCAATAAGTAGTTGTACAGACACTGCATCCAGCATGTTTCATTATATTTTTTCTTATCATATCACACGATATGGCTGTGATACTCCCCACCTGACGTTAAGCCATAACCATTTATTTATTCAATTATTCATTCTTATTACACCGAAACTGACTGTAGTTAGTATGTACAGATATTCAACAACTGCACGTAGTTTTCATATTTGGTTATTTTTACTGTTGAACAAGGATTATATGTACGAATCTGTACCGAGATTCAACAATTGATTATGCATAGTTTTCACGTTTGGTTATTTTTACTGTTAAACTACGATTATCTGTATTAATCTGTACCGAGCTTCAAAAATTGATTGCAAATATAGCTATCATGTTTGGTTATTTTTACTGTTAAACAGGGATTCGTCTTTAATAATGAATACCGATATACGATAATTGCTTGTACATAGCTTTCATATTCAGTTTCTTTCTTCTTCAACCAAGATTCGCCTAAACTCAATGTTTGCCAATATTCAATAACTGATTGTATACACTCTTCATGTTTGGAAATTTCTAAATCTACTTTTGTCTTAGGTTTAGAAAATTCATTTCAGTGCACCGTGCCTAAGCTTCGTTCTGCTGACAATGATGTTAATCTCTTAATGATTGAAATAAATCGAATAATTCACGAGTATGCACGCGCAGGTGTGTATCGGCTATTCCGTTAGTCGCACGTCTGTACTTTTTTGAACCACGTAAGTATAAGACACAGAAATACCGTCATACGTGTTACCATCCAAGGAATTTCTATCGTGCCGCAATGTTTGTCAACAAATTTTTGTACCAGGAAAGGCTTTGTCAAAAATCTGATACCCGCACGATTTGACAGCGGAGAGAGTCTATATACGCTGAGGCGTCATATATGAAAAATTTAGAACAGGGGCTGCCTTGCCGGTCGGTTATCATGACGTGCTTGGACAAATGCTCTATGATGCGGTGTCAGTCATAGGGTAATTATCTGTCCACCAAGTGTAACTTATTACCCAGTTACTTGTCGACCTGGTGTCAGTGATAGTGCAAATACTGGCAGATCCAATGTCAGTAACAGGCTAAATACTGGTCGACCCAATATCAGTGATACGCTAAATATCGGTCGACACGTTGTCGGCCGGAGAGGAAGCTATCGTGAGCTGAGCTTGAACTAAGAGCGTTTGCATAAATCAGAGGCACATGGGTCACTTCTCTACGCTAGCGCGCTAACACTCTCGGTCACGGAGGCTCCCGTGTCAGTGATAGATCAAACACTAGTCAAACTGGTGTCAGTGATAGGAGAAATGCTGGACAGTCAACTGCCATTGATAGGCCCAAAACCGACCCGGTATCAGTTCAAAGCCAGAGATTGGTCGACCCGGTGTCACTTATACGGCAGATACCGGTCGTTGATAGGCCAAATACTGGTCCACCTAGTGTCAATTAGAAGTTGTTGAGGTTTTTTTTACTGACAATAATTCCTTTTTGCAGCGTCTTTCCTTTTAAGTAAATGCTTAACATATTTTTTAAAATAGGGTGTCAAAACTTTGATCGATCAATTCGATATCTAGAACTGCTTATTCGTAAATGTAAAACATTACCTTCTTTGGAAAAGGAGGGCTCTGTTCAGATACCCATTGGTTAATAAAATAAACAAGTCAGTTTGGCTGTTTAACGTTTGAAGTGTATTAACTGTGATCAGTGGGGACTTGGCCACGCTGATGAGCGACCATGACAAGATATCGGCAACAACAAAGGTCAAAACGTAGCGAAGGTACACTGTCAGGTACACACCTCTATCGACCAGGCAATCCTCCACTCACAAATCCACCTTGGCTTTCATTGTAATTACCTAAAATGGAAAACAGAATAAATGATAGCACCATAGCATCAGGGAATGTCATCAGAAATTTGTTTAGAAACATGAAAAGCACAAATTCGGCAAGGAAATTCAACTTTAAAATAAAACCCTAGAGTAAAATTTCCTTTCGTTTCATTCAGCCATCATTCAGCTAATACGTTCTCCGATGATTTCGTTTAGTTTCAGAAACGTGTTTCCGAGTTTCTCTGCCGACAACTGGCTGCCCAAGGCAGTTTCTTGTTTTAAACAAAGAGGGTTTAGGGGACAGCTCTTCCGTCATTTAATTTGCGCTCAGAAATCAGAAGTTTCCGTCGCACCTGGGGGTGGACGGCTGTCGCCGTCCGGGAACGGAGATTAAAGCAGGATGGCAGCGTGCAGAGGTGCACCAGACCACTGAAAATATTAATTGTTAAGCATTTAAAGACAGCAATTTTGGTATCTACTTGCATAGAAGAGCAAAAAACGGTTCCTGGGATTAATGTAGGCGGCTAATACTGCCAGGAAATTGTAAGTACTCTTAGTGTAAAATGTAACAAAACCAACACAACGCTAAAATTACTAAACACGATATTAGGCCTTGTTTTGTTTAAATGACCCTTAGAAGCCCTTCAGTACTGTATGCGTGTCTTAGTTATTGACAAAAAATGACGTGTATGTTTCCCTGGTTAATCTAGTCAATGTTATTTTTTCAAGAACCTTAAATTTCCTAAACACGTGTTTACATTTTAACAGTAGCATAATTATACGTCTGTTTGTATTGTTTCACAGCTTGAACCACTACCACCACCGTTACTATCATTGACATTGCCACAATCGGTGTTACCATCATGATCACATGCTAACTGCAAAGCATCCAACTTAACAGTGGCCCATAATAAAGAGTGTGTACAAGACTTCCGTCGTTGGTTTGAAATTCGCCTATAGAGGGGTTGAAACAAATCTAAATGATCAGAGTCATTTTTTTTTACATTACTGGTCACCTTTATAAATCAGCTTTTAATCTGAAATACAAAAAGGCAAAACAGCATTTGTGTGGAGTCACATGAAACAACTTTGATCTCAAGTTATTGAAATGTCGTGAAATGTCGCATCATTGTTTAAAATTATTTCTGTGTTTGCGATTCCGACTGTCTCAATGAACGCGTTTTAGCACAAAAATAAAACACATTTGTAAATCTTTATGTGGGAGACTTTACAGGTGCATATAAACAATTGTTCTTGTGTTGTCTTTTCTTTTAAATCTAAAACATTTGCAGAACTTTTCGGAGGTTACCAACATGAGCAGCTCGTAATTTTAACGATAGCTTTACAAGATGAATAATGTGTTTTCTATTACATATGAACGTTTTTGTTTTATATGAAAATCTATGCTATCCAACGGAAGTTTTTGGGAGACGCAAATCTGAAAAACAAATTAAAATTATCACAAACTGAATTATGTAATTTGGTACGAACTATAAACCGTTCATGTTTATTTATTTAAATAACTGACTTAATAACAGCAGACTGGATCATGCGTGCAGATATAACAAAACAATAATGGAAGGGGAAAAATAAAAGCTTTTAATAGAAATTTAGGGGAACAATAAATATCTGCTGTGGAATGCATGCTGCTCGCAATAGCTGTATGAGTTCAAAGAACTTCAACATCGTATTTTTGTCAGCACCGAAAATAAGCCACAGTTTACCTCGATGCACGTATGCTTAGGCTTACCCATGTCAGACTAACGTGAAGTTATAATCTATGTGGACGCAAACATTAATTAGCGTCTCATGGTTTAACAGAGTATAATTTTTGGCTTTTTTGTTTGTTGGTATGTCCTTGGGAAACGTACTGGACAGTCCGAGTCAACGTTGCCAAACTTTGTGACCTCTGTTGTGTCTGAGAAGCTGAGACCTACTCCAAACAGGTATTTCTGACATCAGTCAAAATTTGAAAAACTGTTTTAAGAGCTGGCTCTGATGACTAACGCACTGGATCAGATGGTCAAAGCGTCGGCTGTGGCAGTTAACGCGCTGCCTCTGATAGCTGAAGCTCTGGCTCTCATGGTTAAGGCGCTGGCTGTGATGATTAAAGCGCTGGCTCTGATGTTTTAAGCTCTGGCTTTGATGGTTGAAGCGCAAGTTAAAATGGCTGAACCGCTGGCTCTGATGCTAAGCAGTGATTTACGACTCCTTCGAGTTTTCGAATTCACCTCTCGCTGTTTTCGGAGGCAAACGAGCTCTAATATACTTGGTCACGGTCAGTGGTGCCTTTCTATTGCAAGGTTGTTTTGAAATTTTGACCACCACGCTGGATCTGAAGAACCGGCTCGGATGGTTAAAAAATCACCTGCTTAGATAATTAAAGAGCCGGCTCTGAAGATTGAAGCGCTGGATCTGATGGTTAACGCGTTAGAAATGATGATTAACGCGCTAGATATGATGGTTAAGGCTCAGCGAATTACAGCTTCTTTTCGAATTTCAACTCTCCTTGTATGAGCTCTGTTATACTCGGCCATGGTAGGTGGTGCCTTCCGATTGCAGGTACATACGTTCAAAAACGGTGTTGAACGGAGAATTTATACATTCTTTTACTCTTACGACTTGGATACAATAAGCGGTGAAAGGTGCTTGTGTCATCGCCTTCAATGAGGCACTAGTTGCAGACCACTCACAGCTGTTAGCTACTTGTAATCTACCCGTGCATAAGAAAGAGGGGGACCTCCGTGGCTGAGAGGTTTAGCGCGCTAGCCTATCCAGTACCCCATCATCAGTGCGATGATGAGCTGTGGGTTCAAGTTCAGCTCATTCTGATTTCCTCTCCGATGATAAGTGGGTGGGTCTGTTGGTCGTGAGTTTCCCAAGGGCTCTGCTCGGTTTCTTTTCCATCATAATTCTGATCACTTTTCTAGGTGACATATTCTAGAGTACAGATATTTCACCTTTAAAGTTTGAAAATATTTTGTGATGTGGAAAGTGGCACAGTTTGTCAGTAAACTGCCATCGATGGCTTATTTACCTCCGGCAAACCGGTTTCCCCCATCCATTTATTTGAACGCCATCGTAAAAATGAAGAGCTTTTCGGTAGGCTATACGTGGTATTGAACAACAATCCAATAAAGATAAATATATTAAAGCCGCCATAATTGAGTAGGGAGTTGATCATCATATACTCATTTGGCAGGTTGAATATAAATATTGGACTTACCTGTCCTGACCATCCGATCTGTCAGAACAGGCAGGACGCAGATATCCCTGTAGACGGCTGACTCTGACAGGTTCCGGCAGTACAGCGGTTTATTTCGGACATATCCGGGTACTTCCGCTACACATACATTGTCGTCGAGTGTCTGCCAACGGCGTGAAGGGCAATTTCGACCTGTGGAAGACACAGAAAACTTGCGAGGGAGAGTAACACCCCGTTCAATTACAACAGGGCAACGGTTACAAATTTGAACTCATCCCTCTGAACTAGTAGAATACTGTACACCTCCGAAACTTATATTTATATATAGTTTAGCTCTCTTATTTAACGGTGTCTCATATAGATGCAGACACTAGCCACACTAACGAAAATTTCCATTGCCCCAGCAGACAAGCCCGAAACCCGATGTAACAGAGAAGGTGACTGTATAAGGCTTCGTACCTCGTCTTGATTCAGCCGGTGGTGTAGATCCGAGACGAGCTTTCCTTAAATATAATCACATCAAAAACACAAAAACCGTCATCAACAATTCCAGATTATGTCTGTTTGGGGATTGACTGACAGCTGTAATAAAATTGTGCTTAAGACATGACATTTATGGGGAAAAATCAGATTTACTGGATCAGATTGCCTTGGTTGAATCATACCACATTTGGCATGTTACTGACCAATTTTTTCGAGCAACTTGCGCCAACCTGTCAGTCAGATCGGTCATGATACTGCAGAAATGGCTTTAAAAACGCCTCCCACCGCTAATTTTCACCTAGGCTTGTAAATCGATTGGCTTGAAAGGATTTACAAATTAACGAGTATACCTGTGTATATAATACAACTTTCGAATTGATATCAACAATAATACCAAAGCTGCCAGACGAATATAGTGCTGCTACGAGTTGAACTTGATGAAAAGATACGATTAAAAGCTTCACTGTTTCTCATCTTTCACAACCAAGGCATCCGCACATTGCTTAATTTTAACACAGATATCTTTCTTGCTAATAATTCACCACAAATCTTACCTGAATGTTGTTTTCCGTACACCGCGCAAGCAACCGCTAAAAGCAGCAGCATTGTTCGACTGAATAGCATGACTGTCAGAAGGTGACACCTCGCAAACTTGGAGCGAACTGGAACGTTGGAGTAGCCGTTGTTAAGTATATATAGGTATTTCAGTTTGCACACATTTAGTAATATCAATATTGACCGACTCAGATAGAATCTGTCTGTTAAGTTTTTGGGACGAAGGTCCTTTGAATCAGTCGGTGGGGAAGTCAACCAGAATCACCAATAAATCCCAACAATGCCATGGCGTTCTTACAGGATTTGATCGAAAAATTTATTGCTATAGTAATATAAGATGATTTGAGGGCCTTTGAACAGGTAAACAGCCGTCGGTAGGGGCAGGTGTTAAAATATCAAAGGCATTTCGCACCAAATCAGTTGCAATTTACCTTTAATTCGTGGTAATTACAAATCAGACCTTTATCTGTCCTTACCAAATGTCCGACTCAAAAGCACATTCCACTGAAGGACTACATGTATAGTTGGTTTTCCACAGCATGCTGATAGAGTAAAAGAAGTTCACGGTTGGTTGGTTTTCTACGTTTAGCTCTTCTTGCATCCCTTAATGATTTAGATCATTTAGCTTAAAATTACATGTACTCCTGTTAATTTATGGTGAAAAAAAGAAGCAAATTCCTTTTTCTTCTTTGTTTTTGTTTGCTTGTGGACTTCTGTAAATCATTTCCAATTTGGCAATAATTTCACTGGGCCCTAATAAAATGCCTCGATACTGAGATACACTAAATCATTTCATTCATTCGTGACAGCCAAATTTGTAGTGTCCGGGGAAAAAACCCCCAACTTTCCCTCTGCTAATACAGGAGCTGAGAAACCCTAAAACCATTTATTTGTTTATTTATTTATTTATTTATTTACTTATTTATTTATTTGTTGGACTTCAAGTTGGTTATGGACAACGTCAAGAAATTGCCATTCAGGAATTTGTGGTTAGCTTTGGATGTTTTAACATGCACTTGGTTATCTATAAAGTGCTAGCGGGCTCTCAACACCCGTATACTCCTCTATAACTTGTAAAATAATAAAAGAATAACATTTTATGGAATGGAAATCACGTGATTGACTTTTGACGGCTTTACGAAATGTTGAGATTTCTACATTTACTGAAGCACACGCTATGAATTTATCGGCCCTCTCTGCGGGCCCCGTGTGGACCAATAAAATATGTCTTACTTTTAGACGGTGTAGATGAGAACTTATTTATTCTGATTGCTCTCCTTTCTGAAATAACACGGACTTATATCTGAGATGGTAGAATGGCACGTGGACAATACCTCACCTTTGATCATCTGTGATTCACCTGCTGTTTCAGATCAATATATGTGATTGCCTACCACCACAACCAACATGCGTGTGACCCGACTGAGGGAGCATGAACTTCAGAGATCGGTGGACCTCTTTTTCAGAAAGGTGGTACACAGCAATTGTTCTTGTTTCTTTCTTTTCTGTGAACGCAAGGGTCAGATTTTCTGCCATTTGTTCCAGAGGCACTTGTATCAAAATTATGTATCCCTTTCTTTTAACTGAATTTCTAGTTGAAGGAAAATATACAGTGTATTGATTTAGTACACTGATTTAGAGGAAGGTGCAGATAACTTTGCTATTGCCCGTCGGTTTTTTTTCCGTCATAAAACTTGGTCCATGGTACAGATTATCATCAAGATACATAATTCATAATATCGATTTTCTGTTTTGATGATGGAATATGCGTCTTTCCGTACATCCACCACGATAACATTTCCTTGAAAATGCTACTATCCATACACTCTTTGTATGATTTCAGTGAAGATCGGTTCAAGTGTAAACTACATCAAGATACATATTATCGATACATATTATAAATATCTTACATCCATTTTGAGCTCTGATGATCAGCTGTCCGTCTGGATCTCTCTTCATACACTCTCTTCATAATATGTTAACATATCTTTTCAAATGCTACTAAACTGTAATGCTTTTTTCAATTACGGTTAGAGTTTTTTCGTGGTCAAACAAACCTTGGTACAAGGAAATCAAGATACGTATTTCGTAGAAATGATTTTTAATTTTGATTGTACATTATTCGTTTTACATACATATTTTTGTGTGATCGACTTTACAGTATCACAATGTAGTCCCAGACGTTACTGTATCCAGTAACAGTATTGCCCCACATGTTACACTCTCCAGTCAAAATATAGCCACAGTCGTGACATTATCCAGTCTCACTACAGTCACACACGTTAAACTATTCATGCAAAGTATGGTCACAGACGTTACACCATCCAGTCAAGGTATATTCTCAGACGTTACACTATCCACTCAAAGTATAGCAACGAGCGATACACTACACAGTCTTATTACAGTCGCACACGATACACTATCCAACCACGGCATACTCAAAGACCTTACACTAACAAGTCAAAATGTACTCACAGGCGTTGAACTATCAAGTCAAGGTACAGACGTTATACTATCCAGTTAAAGTATAATCACACAGGTTACGCTATTTAGTCAAAGTATAATCACACACATTACACTATCTAATCAAAGTACAGCTACAGCGGTTACACCATCCAGTCAAAGCATAGCCACAGACGTTACACTACCTAGTCAAAGTATATTCGCAGACGTTACAGCACCCAGTCACAGTATAATGACAGACGTTATGCTTTCCAGTCATAGTTTGGCCACAGACGTTACACTATCCAATCAAAGTACACCTACAGGCGTTACACTACCCAGCCAAAGTACAGTGACAGACGTTACACCTTCCAGTAAAACAATACGCAAAGACGATACACCACACAGTCAAAGCATAGCCACAGACACTACACTACCCAGTCGCAGTATAGTCACAGGCGTTACATTTTCCAGTCAAAGTACAGTCACAGACGTTACACTATCCCATCAAAGAATAGTCACACCTTCCAGTAAAACAATACTCAAAAACGATACCCCACACAATCAAAGCATAGCCACAGACGCTACATTATCCAGTCAAAGTGTACTCACAAACTTTACAGTATCCAGTCACAGTATAGTCACAGACGTTACATTCTCTGGTCAAAGTGGAGTCACAGACGTTACACTATCCAGTCAAAGTTTGGCCACGAACGTTACACTATCCAGCCAAATTTAAGGTCACAGCCGCTACACCATCCAGTCAAGGCAAAGTCAATTACGCTATACTATCCAGTGAAAATATAGTAGAAGACGCTACAGTCTCTTGTCAAAGTATAGCCACAGGCATTACACTATCCATTCAAAGTACTGTCACAGACCTTACACTATCCAGTGAAACAATATTCACAGACGTTACACTATCAAGTCAAAGTATAGTCACAGACGTTACACTATCAAACCAAAGTATAGCCACAGACGTTAAACTATGTTGTAAAAGTGTAGTCACAGACGTTGCACCATCCAGTCAAAGTATAGCCAGACGTTACACTCTCTTATTAAAGTATAGTCACAAATGTTACATCATCCAGTCAAACTATAGTCACAGACGTTACATGATCCAATCAACCTATAGTCACCGAAGATTCTGTTTCCTTCCCTTCATCAATTCAAAATTCCATTCATTTACTCTCACCATAGAAAAATTTGTGACTGTCTAAAATATGACGCTTGGAATGTTAGTTAGTATGGTATCGTAATTTTCAGTTAAAGAGAATACTACTGAGGCTAAGAGGAGCCTTAGCAGCCTGCTATGCTCTGCATTCTTTCTTGTCTAACTTATTACCTGTGAGAACCTTCGCCCACGGTGATTGTTCTGTACGACTTTCTCGGGCCGTGGAGTTAATGCCTTTACTGAAAGATGGCATGCGGCGCTGAACGTCGCTGTATTTCAGCAACGTCTGTAGAAGCTTGGGTGTCGGCACCTTCCTCTGCACCGGCAAAAGCTAAAGGAACAGCACCGTCTTCACTTTGTGGGGTACTGTAGACTCGTAGTACCGTCTCAGTTTGAAATGATGACCCATGGCTCGAAAGTTTTCGTCTTTTGACTACATCTGAATCAATCTGAAAAGACAGAACACAATCAACAAAGGACAATGTAAATAGGTCTATGCAGTTTTGTTTCCTAAAGTGTCATGTTGAGCTGATATACTTCCCCGCTCACTTCCCCCGTGGGGTTCCCGGGAGTGAAAAGAATACATCCCCAGTTCTCTAGGCAAGATTGTCGTACAAGGCAACTAACCTAGGGCTCTCCCGTGTGGTTCCGATGAATAGAATAGTTCCACAGCCTATCCGGGCTTGTCGTGCAAGGCGACTAAAAGGGACCCACTGCCGTGGGCTGCGACCCGTGATGGGGGAGGACGGGATCCTGGTGGCTGAGGGCGGATTGATCTTGCGAGATCCTCACGCCCAACACTCCACTTCGGCCTTTACTTCTCCAAAGACGGGCGGCCGGATGGCCCGCTCCGATCAATCAGCTGGTCACGCCAAGCCAGATGTCCGGATATCAACCTTCATATATCTCGATTTGGTATAGATTGATTGCTTTCCGTCTTGGAAGTTTTTTAGTGAGATGTTCGGATGTTTGGGCGCTGGCTGTAGGGTCAATCAAGTAGGCCGTTTCTAATTTATTAGATTCGACTGAAAAATCCATCTTATCGAGGATGGCGTGGAACTCTCGTCTCTCCTTCTGCTTGTTACTCCCGCAAGAGGGCTTCCGTCGTACATGTAATGGCACTCCGGGACGGGTGAGAGACACGGCGCTATGAATCATCAAACCGTTTCGTTATGTCTACCTCTAACTCCCTTACTCCAAATGTTTCCTTGTCACAGCCTTTGACAGTTGTGGGAAAAAAAGAGGAAAAACGAGTTATCACTGGATGTGGAATCGGGAAGTACTTACATCCCATCTTTTCGGGTGATATCTAATAAAAATGAGAATCAGGTAAAGATGAAAATTAATCCCTTTCCATTAAAAAAAAACATTGCAGAGCTACGCAGGGACTTTGAAACAAGTTAAAAAAATGAAGTCTGGCAAAATTCTTGCAGAATGACTTCGGAAACGACAATACATTAATTTACTCAAAATTCCAAATATTGGGGAACAAGCTATTTCTGTTACCCCACATAAAAACCTTAAACTGCTCTCATGGCATTATTCGTGACAGAGACGAAGTTCTATATGACATGACAGAGCAAGAAATAACAGAGGAACTGAAGGACCAGGCTGTAATCAACATCAAACGTTTTGTCATAAAGAGAGACGGTAACCGTATTAAAACAAATACGTATCACGTAACATTTAATAACCTGTCTCTCCCAACATTAATATTTATTGGGCCGTATAGTGTGCGGGGAGAATTAGTTAAACGTAACCCGACCCGGTGTTTCTCCTACCAAAGGGTTTGGCCATGGCAAGGGTCAATGCAGTAATAAACTGGTCTGTTTTACGTGTGCGGAAGGGGGTCCCGAGGGCTTCGACTGCACAAACCCGTTAAAATGTTTGAATTGCAGGGGAGCCCACATGGCCTCTTCCAAGGAATGCCCTGTCTTCAAGAAAGAAAAAGAAATTACAACGCTTAAATGTAAAAATAATACATCGTATCAAGAAGCCAAACGTCTGGTCTCTGTCACGGATGGCCTTACTCAATCTACATATACCAATGTTGTCAAGAAACCTTCCGTTTCCGTGGGGGTTCAAACATCATTCACTTGGCCCATTGGTATAGAGAAGCCACAGAAACTGGTCGTGAAACCCTTGGGAAACACGGCTAGTTCGTCATCACAAACCGATATAAATCTTATTGAAAAACCCGCTACTTCACCCGATTCTCCTGCTTGTGCAAATAAATCAAAATCAAATAAACCCGTTGAATCTTTACTTAAAGCGGATGATAAATATCATAAAAAAGATAAACCTAGTGGCTCCACAAAGCGTCCCCCTAAGGCTGCTAGGGACCCTATCCAAACTTTCAATAAGTTTCGATCGTTGGAGGATGTTGGTGCTTCAACGTTGGATGCGGACATGATGGATACATCATCTGCATCGGGGAGATCCACTAGTAGGTCTCCCGAAAAGGGTCGTCCAGGGTCCAAACAAAAACCTCCCATACCCCTTCCTCCAAAATGACTTCCTTAGACAAAATTATAAAGTGGAATTGTCGAGGTCTTAAAATAAATTTTATTGAACTAACACAGTTAGTTCAATTTTTAAACCCAATTGGCCTTTGTCTTCAGAAAACTCACCTAAAGACATCTGACAAAAATAAACTGAAAAATTATACACTATATAGCACTTATTTTAATGAGGAAGAGAGAGCTTGTGGCGGCTCCTCTGTTTTAGTGAATAGTATTATAATTCACAGCCCTGTTGCCCTCGATAAAGACCTTCAGGTTGTAGCCGCCCGTGTTTCCTTATCGAAAACAATCACTCTATGTTCAGTTTATGTTCCTCCTCATTCTCCTTTGTCATTTTGGCAGTTGCATGATTTAAAAGACCAACTGCCAACTCCTTTCATAATTATGGGAGATTTTAATGGGCATAGCCCCCTATGGGGAAGTAATAATATGAATGATAAGGGCCAAAAAAGTATAAGATTTCTTATGTAAACTTATGAACTATGTTATTTCAATAATGGTTCTAATACCTATTTACATCCAGGTAATGATTCATATTCTGCTATCGATCTCATTATCACGGATCGATCACTTCTCCCGATTTTTCTTGGAAGGTGCATGACGATTTTTGTGGTAGTGATCATTTTCCTATTATCCTAGAGCATCTCAGTTCTAATTCTTCAGAGCGTGTAGCTAGGTGGAAGTTCGATAAAGCAGATTGGATGACATTTGAGATGTTCTGTGAGGCTGACATCACTCCAGAGAATCTTAATGCTGTAGATGATCCTTTGCTTACATTTAATGAGCTCAACAGCAGCCGATAGAACCATCCCTAAGACCTCGACAAATCCGAAATCCAAAGGTAAACCCTGGTATGATAATGACTGTCGGAAGGCCATTAAAGACCGTAAAAAGGCCGAGCGCAGATGTAATCATTGTCCTGATTATCATAATTTAAACCAGGTTGGTATACTTACAGCTAAGGCTCGTCGATTAATTAAGTCCCAGAGACGATCTTGTTGGCGGAACTTTGTTTCAGGCATTACGTCAAAAACACCCATGCGTAAGGTCTGGAACATGGTTAAGAAACTTAAGGACAAAAACAGAAAAGCCAAAGTTCAGCACTGGTGATACTTTATTAACGTCATGGCATGATATAGTCAATAAAATAGCTAAAACAATATCTCACAAATCTTCATCTGAGAATTATTCTCCTGAATTTCAGCATATGAACAACCAGAGGGAGAAAATTAAATTGCCCTTTTCTTCTAAGAATTTAGAAGACTAAAATCGTCTATTTCAATTGAAGAGCTTAAAACTTCTCTAAAAAAGGCACACGATACTGCGTGCGGCGCGGATAATATATATTACAAGGTTCTGAACCATTTACCATTTGAGCCATTGGTGACTCTCTTGGATGACATTTGGATGACTGGTAAATTTCCCCCATCATGGAGAGAAGCGTATGTTATCCAGGTCCCTAAACCGAGTAAGTATCATAGTGATCCAAGTAATTACCGTCCCATAGCTCTTACCTGCTGCGTCTGTAAGACTATGGAACGGATGTTAAATGATAGGCTTGTTTGGTTTCTTGAAGCCAACAAGCTTTTATCAAATATCCAATGTCGCTTTCGTCAAGGTCGATCTACTTTAGATCACCTCGTCCGATTTGAAAGTTTTATTCGTGATGAATTTATTAATTATGAACATGTGGTGTCGATATTTTTCGACCTCGAAAATTGAAATATGGTATTTTAAAAGACCTTGCTGATATGGGTTTAAAAGGTCGCTTACCTTTATTTATATCTCAATTTTTGTCTGATCGTCAATTTAAGGGAGGGGTCCACTCTTTCTTACTCTTATGAGCAAGAGATGGGTGTGCACCAGGGCAATATCCTGTCACCAACACTGTTCAACATAAAAATTAACAGCTTAGCTCAAACATCTGGTACTGAGGGTTCTTTATATGTAGATGATTTCCTGATATGCTACCGTGCTAAAAATATGATTAACATCGAGCGGCAACATGCAGCTTTGTCTGAATAAGAGCGAGAAATGGACAGTTGCCAATGGTTTTAGATTTTCTGAAACCGTGGGTATGCATTTCTGCAATAAACGCAAACTTCATGTGGACCCTGGGCTTAAATTTTGTGGTGAACCAATGAAGATTGTTGGGGAAAATAAATTTTTAGGGGTTATATTCGACGGTAAATTATCTTTTATACCTCATATAAAAGCGCTTCAAGCTAAATGTACAAAGGCTCTCGATATCATTAAGGTCGTCTAGCACCGATTGGGGTGCTGACCGATCAGTTTTGCTTAATTTGTATCGTTCTCTGGTGAGGTCTAAATTGGACTATGAGTCCATCGTTTATGATTCCACAAGGAGTTCATAAAATGTTGGATCCGGCCATCACCAGGGTCTGAGGCTCAGCTTTAGTGGGTTTAAAACCTCACCAGTAGAGAGTTTATACGTAGAGGCTAATGAGCCTTCTTTATTTCACAGGCATATAAAACTCAGCCTTCAGTACATTGCTAAGCTTAAAGCTCACCCAACAAACCCTGCCAACGACTATGTTTTTAATCCATCTTACGAAGATAAATATAATAAATGTCCCAACAAAATTCCTTGCTTTGGTCTTCGTGTTCGGGACCATGTTGTGGAAGCTAACATCAAGCTGGAGGACATAGCTCCTGTTTCTTTTCCGAGTCTCCTCCCTGGCTTCTTCCACAACGTAAATTAATATTTGATCTACGTCAACATAAGAAATCCGATACAAACCCTCTTATAATTCGGCAAAGTTTCACTGAAGTAAAGGATAATTACCCGGATTATAAATTTCTTCGCCTTCCATCCTCATCTTCAATATTTTCTGCCGAGGCCAGAGCTATACTTCTGGCTTTATCATATGTTTCATCCGGCTCTGCCCAGAGAGCAGTGATATGCAATGAGTCGTCGTCATGCCTTTTGGCAATAGGACAAAACAAATTTAAAAATCCGTTAATATTAGAAATATTAGCCAATCACAGAAAGTTAATTAAAAGAGGTAAAGATACTGTATTCTGTTGGATATCAAGTCGTACTGGTATTCACGGAAACACAGTCGTAGATAGGGAAGCGAAAGCTGCTCTTAGTAAACCCATATCTGAGATTAGCAATCCTTACACTGATTTTAAATCTAATATTCTTAAATACATTTGTCGCCTTTGGCAGGGTGAATGGGACCTGCAGATCGATAACGAACTGAATGCCATTCACCCTGTCATAGGCCATGATTCTTATATTTTTGGTATGTCTCGTAGAGACCAAGTCGTTTTAACAAGATGCCGTGTTGGGCATTCTCGTCTAACACACAATTTTATCCTAGATGGGAGCAGTGCTCCCGAGTGTGTTGGATGTCATGCGCAATACGGCATCAAACATATCCTTGTTGACTGTGTGGACTTAGCTCGTATTCGGCAAAGATTCTACACAGTTACCTCTATATTGGACTTATTTAACAGAGTCGCTGTCGATGCTGTTATTAATTTTTTGAAGGCTGTCGGCCTGTATAATAGAATATATATGTATATATATATATATATATATATATATATATATATATATATATATATATATATATATATATATATATAATTGTATAAAATACCAAACAATTGTGGTTTTCGACTTATAACTAACATTTATTTTTTTTAACTGGTTTTAAAAAATGTTCGTCTGTTTTCCTTTAAATTTTGAATGTTCATCAGATCATGTCGAAAACTATCCAAGGCTTCCTGATTTGAACATGTTCTCGCCATGATATGGCTGAGATATTGCCAATGTGGCGTTAAGCCAAATTCATTCATTCATTCATTTTCCCCACTCACTCCTCTCCTAGCTCCCTCAACCGGGGTGCCCATACACATGTAGGCAACTACCTGCTAATAATATAAAGCAAATCCTGTCCCACACGTCAATCAAAAAGTTAAATACATTATAAACACTTCAACAACATAGATTCAAAGCAATGATATTTGTGTGTGTATGTATGCTTGAGTTTTTTACGATTTTTCAGTCATATGATCACGAGAAGTCTTTAGAATATAGATATGACGTGTGTAAATATCAAATTTCCTCAAAAAAATGATTTCCTATGTGAAAAATCTGACTACTGTTATGAAAAAGAATTTTCTCCGCCAAAAAGTAATTTTCTGTGTGAACAGATCAACTAACTTGATTGATAAACAGCTTGATGAGCCGCCTGACTAGCAAGTATATATAGAAAATTGCCAAAAAAGTTCAAATAAAATTGCACGGCACAAATAAAACACAGTACGCAAATGAGAACAAAAAAATCGAGGGAAGAGGGTTGAAGAAAACGTGTTCAAAGAGCGATACAGAGATGATGTTGGATGTGGTAGAATACATAGCTGACGAAATAAAGAAAGCGTCTGTTCATTTCTTTTTTGTATGAGTGGTTGTTCGAATGGCACGTTTCCGCAGGATTTGCACGGGTATAAGATGACTATGGTATGTATGTATACCAAAACTAAGGATGAAATATGTATGCCTGTATCTTCATGTCTGTAAAGGTTCTTTCCTTACATCGGCACATATACAGGAGACGTTTGCACTTTTTCAAGTTTACTTCTGTAACAGTTTTCATTCACGTTAGCTGCAAATATTTTAAACAAGAAATAAGACAAGATTCGTGATCAGGATGTCACACTACGTCGGGTAACATGCTTTTAATACTTGTACATTCGTCCTAAACACGAATGCACTATTGATGCATTATATATCATGCAGACGTATACGTGATAAATATAGTTAATCGGCCTTATGTCAAATCCTGAAACCCTGTATATCCTGTATTTTTAAGACAGCTCAGAAGTTGTCAGCACGCATACAGTAACTGTATCGCACTTTCCACTGAACGACCTTGAGCTTCACAGCTTTATCCGTTTTCTGTCAGGTCACAAGCGCAAATATGGGTGAAATTGCGCTTTTTCGCGCTTGAATCAAATTTGTATCAGTAGTTACGTAGCACAGTCCTGCCGGTATTTTGAGAAACGTGGTAGGGTCAATGTAGTGTATATGCAGCTTACAACATATACCTGTGAAAGTATGCGAAATATGGCAAATTGGCTCTTGGACAAGCGGTGTCTTTATTAACATTTAAATAGGCACATAGTGGACACATGCTCCTGTGCACTCACCACTTTTAAGCTTTAAGGCTGTATCGTTTGTCCTTCACTTGACATCCACATATGGACTATCTCGCGCTTTTTGTATTTTGCGACAATGCTATACATCGGAGAGAGAAAGAAAGGCCAGATATGGGATTAAAGAGTCAAACTTCAAACTGCAAATTTTAATTTGCGTACATTCTTCTCAGCCATTATAAATGTGCATATAGACATACCGTAAGTGTGTACTTCTGAATTTGCGGAACACATTTAACCGGAATTAAATGTGTTTACTTAATGTATAAATCAGAAGTTAACGTATGTGGTGCATGAATATAATCTGATTTAAACATTAGTTAATTAATCTCTTATATTCAAAATAATTTAAATACGCGCGGTTCATTTGTGGGATCTCCAAGCGACAGAAACCAAGTCAAAAATCGCTGATCTTGTCCTTTAAGCCACAATCACTCATTTACCTAAATCAATAAATAAATTCTTGCCATCACCCTTATGATTCGTTCCATACATTATGCGCCAAATAGCCATGATGTTTGAATGTTTTTTTCTCTTCTCTTCTAATTGTAAATGGCATCACGAATGATTTGGGTTAACTGTTGTTTCAAACACACCTGGATCTTAAGATTTCTAAAATGTGGAGAATTTGTGATACGTCGTAAGTTGGAGTAGATATAAACGATTTTGATGTTATTTATATACAACGCACATGTGTATATAGATACCGGACGTGTCCAATGTATATATGCACTCATATATGTTCTTTGTAACTATTAACTGTACCATTTTGATACGAATGAGTCGAGACGCGTTAAAACTTCAAAGACAGGTATGATGTTATATTATTCACCCGAGTTTTTGATCACCATCATACACTTCCAAAGCTTTAGCTTATAAGTACTCCCCTGAATATACCACAGACAATGACTTTTCAACAATGAAAAACAAAGGACAGAAATGTGAACAGGAACAGAAATAACAGTGATAATTTTTGTTGGATATTATGTAACAGATGAGTCCCTTGCTGTCTAGTCTGTGCCATGACATTTTCCATGGAAAGAACAGCGCACTCGCCCCTGCCCGTTTACAAATATATCCGAGGTGAAAGGAAGTCAAAGCCGCATCCACTGCGACGAATGAAGGGGTAGCTCAGTGATTATAGAATCTTAAGTTTTGGGGTGTGTCTTCAGTTTGGAGTTTCTGTGAACATATACATACAAAAGATAGGCATGTTATTCAATACCGAAGCACGAAGTAAAAACCCAATCAAATACATCAATATCTAAGCAACTTTGTTCATAAGATAACTTACAAAGCACGAAGTAAATAAATGAATAAATGTATAAATCAATGATGGACTTAACTATTTCATTTGTACTTTTATTAAATAATCATTTAGCTAATGAATCCACTAATAAATGTAAGTAAAGAGTTCACTTTCTGGGATTTTGTCGTGGAGAAACGCTTTTTGTATAAAAGTTACACAGACCCCCTGCCGGGAGATTTAATCCACAACACGGCTTCAAACAAAGCTGAGATGTTTTCATGAGGTTCCGTACTAAATGTTGTTGGAATCTCTTTACAATCTTGTCAGAATATCGCGTAGACACCCTGTAATCACGAGTGAATCTATGCTAAATGTCGCAGTGACATTCAGATAAATCTGTTATTTGTTTGGGGCAAAACCGGGAGAGACAGCATGTTAGCATCGAACTTCCATATAGGAAAGAAATTCTAATGTTGGAAAAGAATTCTGCACCTGTCATGTCCCGGTCTGAAAGGGCCAAGTGCACGATAGCGGTGGATCATGTGATATCTCGGCCATTACCTCACAGAAATGAATTTCTTCTCAAATTGTGGGACCTTCTCGAGCTTTGAGGTAATCGTAGCCCCTAATTCGGAATGCGGGTTCACGTTTGACCTTGACATTGACCTTAACGTTTAGAATTGAAATTTATGGAAAACATAGGATTTGGGACACCTGTCCACTACTGGCGGAATTGTTGCAGAGAATCGACTGGGATAGCTGTATTTAAGACACATGTCAAATACCAATGGTCAAAGCAAGGGTAACGGGTAAACGTTTTCAGATCAAGATCACCACTTACTGAAAGGTCAAGGTCATTATTTAAATGCACGATTTTATGTGACATCTCAAATCCTCGTGTACGGTCCAATGGACAAGGGTTGTTTCCCCAAAAGCCATTTGTTGTGCTAGGGATTGGCTGAGTGATAGGTTCAGTAATTAATTGACTGAATGAGGTACTGAATAACATGCTAAGTGATTCACACAATGATGGAGTGACAAAATGATTGACTGAATATCTTGTGACCTACTGAGTGAGTTATTTTACTGAGGTATGACTGAATGATTGAATGACTGACGGTATGACTGAGAGATTTGTTCACTGAGTGCCGGACAGACTGAACGACTGGTGAGATGGTGGTTTGACATAATGATTGACTGAGTGACAAGCTGAGTGACATACTGACTACGCGATTGACTGACTGAATAGCGGTGTGACGAAATGATCAAGTGGCAGGGTGATGCACTGAGTGACGGACTGAGTGGTTAGAAATTTGTGAAGTGCTGAATGAATGAGTGAAGGACTGGGTGAGCAGTTGCTTTCATGATAATGTTACAAAGGACCTGAGCCTGTTATAGTGTAACTGAGTGATGTACTGGGTGACGCACGGTGTGACTGATATACTGAGTGATGGTGCCACTGACCCGTTAACTGAATGGCAGTGTAACATGGTGACGGACTGAATGAGTGATTGACTGCATGTCTGCGTGACAGAACGCTGTACTGAGTAAGGGTGTGATTGAGCGATGATATGGCCGGGTGACGGACTGTGTAAGTAACTGAATAATTGGTGGTGTCACCGAGATATTGGCGACACCCGATGTATTTATTTCCGAAAAACTTGACCCTTTTGTGTTGTCGGACTGTGTCCCATAACAACAGAAGCATGTACCGGAATTTCCTCACACACATATACAGCCACAAATGCTGGCATTACGTCTGGACATTAAGTCGTCTTCAAAACAAATTACCTTTCTGACGGGTTTAAATAGTCATGTCGTCTGATTTCTTTGTCATCTTGAAGTGCTCAAGTGGTCAAGACGTCCTGACTAAAGCCGGCTTAAAAATGAAAACTAAGTCGACTTCTGTTAAGCCGACTTATTTTTTAGATTTAAATAAGTCGGCTTAGTTAAGTCCTCTTGACCACTTGAACAAGGCAAGTAGTCTGGTTAGAACGTTTTTAAGCGGTCAAAACGACTTAATATCATCGTTTTACGGGTTTGTGGCGACATGTCGTTTGCAACTAAGTCCACTTATTTTGTTAAATCGACTATGAAATTTCTTTAAGTCATTTTATATAAAGTGGACATAATTAAATCTTAAGTCGTCTTTATGTCGTTTTTGACGGGTTAGACAGGTCAGGTCATCTTAATTATATCGTTTTGACGGCTTATGCACGCCAAAACATTTTATATTTGACGTTTTGACGAGTTGGACACGTCAAGTCGTCTTATTAATGCGTTAAACTAACGCGATATTGACCCGCATGCTCTTTAATAGTTAAGACATTAGCATGTTACAACAGTGATAGACACAGTTTGTCAGTGCCGGGTATTTTTACGAAGGGACTATATGTTATAAATCTGTGTCAAATTTTGTCCTCTTGTAGACCAAGAAGCATAAAGGTTGCTCGTATATGTTGTGATAGCAAAGCTTTACATAAAAGAAGCACGTTAACCTACTCTCCATGATACATAAGACAGCCAGCCTGGCCAAATAAATTATCGTATTGGCAAAGTATTATTAACTTTCTTTAGCCGAGAGGTAATTCTAAATAAGAAGAGGAGGGTTGTCCAGTTGAGGACAGAATGCACGTAGGTGACAGGAAACGTTAGGAGGGATACAAAGATATGAAAATTTGGTCTATAGCTAGAGGAATAAACAGAGTTGTCTGTTGGTTTCTTGAAAACGGTTGAGCAATCCACCGCCACGGCGTGCGGTTCCCTACTTTCTTTTCTGCGCGGCATCCTAAAGCTCGTCTCTTCCTTACGGTTATATAAGATCTAGACCTGAAATGAAACTGAAAACCAAGATATTTCTTTAACGGTTGAATTCCGCCTACTAAAAAGTTGACTGGGCTAGCTAATGACTCAAGGTGCATACGTGTGTATAAATTCAACAGAGATTGCGCCGTGGCTGTGGACTTACATTACAATCGTAATAGCCCGGGGGTGTGGGGGATATGCTGTCGGGATTGTTGAGAATTACCCATGATACAATGCAAACAGGTGTGGTTTACGTGCAGGAATTGGAAACTGCGCGGAAAGTGTCATTTGACAGCTTTGGTGTGGAGAGAGAGTTGTTCATTTCTCGGTTTGAACAACAGTCGCCCGACGGCATTGATATAACACGCGGCCGATTTATCTTTCACGTGAGAAGTGCAAAACTAAACATGGCCTGACGTGGGGGAACGACTGACTTGCTTTTAGTTCCAACTGACAAGCTTTGCTCACCAGTGCAGTTACAAATGCTCTACATAAGTGGTCAATACAGGAAAAGAGATTTACTATTGGACCGAAATTACATGTACACATATTACATATGAGAGTGCCACCCAGTGAAGAGATTTCACCCACGAGTCTCAGCACACATACAGTAGAAGTTTCCATGTTTACACCTGTAGCAGTTTTCATTCACGTTACCTGCATTTATGGGGGGAAATAGCCCTTAGTCGCACTCTGATCGCAATTTGCGGCAAAAGTATACATGGAAAGAAATAACACCAGATTCGTGATCAGGGCGTCAAATTACGTCGGGTAGCGTGCTTACAATATTTGTACATTCATCCTAAACATGAATTCATTGTTTATCCATTACATAACATATAGATGAAAATTTATCAAATATAGTAAATCGGTCTGTTGTAAAGATTTGAAGCCCAGTACATCCTTCATTTTTTAAGACACCTCAAGGATTTTCAGCACACATACAGCACATAGCACTTTCTACTGAGCGATCTTGCGCTTAATAGCTTTACTGTCTTATCTCAGGTGACACACACATATGGAGAAAATGGAGCTGTTTTACAATTTGATTCCAATTTGTGGCAAAAGTATGTAACTTAGTAAAGAAATAGGCCCAGATTCGTGATCAGAACGTCAGACTACGTCGAGTAGCATATTTAAAAGGCCCCATTTCAAAATTTTTATGTTTTCACATGACATCATTTTCGGTTCCGGTTATTAGATCTCAAATTACATTCTTTTTCCGTGAAAATATTTCATAGACAACAGTTGTTACATTTGCAAAATTTGAGGTCAATCGGATTTGGGATTCGGAAGAAAATGCCTCTCAAAAGTTTTAGTATCAACCAATATGTCGGCTTGGTCACTTGGCCGAGAACACTCAAACTTTTGCTCACACAAGACATTCCCCCAGGCCTATACCTACCATAATTACAGGCGTTTTTGCCTTGTTATTTTAGCTGCAGAAGTTTTTTTTTTAATTTTAAAACTTGCAAAAATGGCGACTTTCTTTTGGCATGTACTACTTTCCGTTTGCTGACGTCACTTCAGGTTATGTCTAATTTGTCTCCATGCCTTGGGAACATGTTAAGCCTTAAGACTGCGTCTCAAGATTCATATGTTATGGAGATACACCCACTTCCTGTGTTGATGACGTTGATTCCGGTTTTCCAAAATTTGCATATTTGCAATCAGCGTCAGAACCTGCATCAGGTAGGTCTGTTCGTAGGACGTCATCTATACAAGTGTAGAAATTATTGGCAAAAAACGACTTTTTTCCTTCACATGGCATGTTCACCGAATAGCAAGCCTAAACAATTTTCAACGGAAGAAATCCTCGTTATCACCCTTAACATACCTGGGGGGCCTCCGTGGTTAGTGCGCTATCGCAGCACACTGATCCGAATCTCCCACCAATGCGGTCGCTGTGAATTCAAGACCAGCTCAAGCTGACTTCCTATCCGGCTGTACTTGGGAAAGTCTGCCAGCAACCTGCGGATGGTCGTGGGTTTCCCCCGGGCTGTGCCCGGATTCCTCCCACCATAATGCTGGCCGCCGTCGTATAAGTGAAATATCCTTGAGCACGGCGTAAAACACCAATCAAAGAAATAAATAAATCAATAACATATCTAGGATTTGCCCAAATGCACTTTAAATTTCAGCTTAATCGCGTCGGCCGCTCAGGAGAAAAAGATTTTTGAATGTTTTCGTCAAAATCCAATATGGCCTCCAAGTCACGTGGTCAAAAGTTCAGGTGCAAAACTTCAGGTGTGTAGCTAAAACATGCTGAAGTTTCATAGCTTTGTGACCTGTCATTTTCTCTAGAAGCGCGGGAGAATAATAATAATAATAATCGTAACAAAAACAATAGGGATTCAAGCCTGAATGGCTTGAACCCCAAATGGGAGAAAAATACAGAGTAAACAACGTTTTCTTGTTACCAGAATGCTTATAACGTGGATAATCAATCCGAGGTTTCTACATGTAGATATCTAAGATAATCAACGTGGGATGTCCAGTTAAGTTTGTAATTGAAGGCTATACCGAGAAGTCCAAATTTATATACACTTTCTATTTCATTGTCATATTTCAGCAAGTTCAGCAAACATGGTATTATACAGATCATTTATACTTTGGAGACGAGCAAACTATGTCAATTTCCTCTGAAAAGGAAATAAAATGGAAAATGTTGGATATATGAGATATTGGTATAAAGAAGCAAGAAAAGAGGTCCCAGAATAGAGCCTTGTGGAAAATCAAATTTTAAAGATCGATTTGATGATAAAGTGTTTGAATGTGCTTCACACTGACTTCTGTTACATAAATAACTTTCAAACCAAGAAATACCTTTAACTCTAAAACCATAATACTCACATTTATGCAAAGTATACCATGATTTACAGTGTCAAATGCCCTGAAGCGATCCAAAAATGTCACTGTAGTATAGAGCTTGTTCTCCTTAACAGACACTAATTTATCAGTAGTGAACAAGCAGCCAATTATGCTGAGTGGATTGCTTTGAAACCATATTGGTTTTTATAGAGAATGTTATTACTTTCTACATAATTATTCAAAGCATTTCATGCTATTTTTTCAAGCATTATATCTAAAAAGGGTAAGTATAGATGTAGGTCGGTAATTTTCCTACTAAATTAGTCATGCCACTTTTGTAAACAGGTGACATTTTTGGAAGTTTCATACAATCCGGAAGTATACCTGACCAGTTGTTAAGAAATGACGGGTGGGGGAGGGGACGGTTTATAAATGTGATCGGAAATCAGTTTGATGACTGAAAATTTACTTCCACCAATGAACGCCGAGACTGAGGATTTGAGATCAGAGATAACACCGGTAACTTCGATTGGTGTGACAAGAGAAAAGGTAAAATCACTAAGAGGTGGTTCACTAAAGTAATCTGTAAACTATTCATTAACTGTTGTGATTTCAGAGTCCAAACTATTGGCTACAGAATTAAAGTATTCATTAAAGCCGTTTGATAAAGCCGTCTGTATATCAGTTTCTGTTGTATCAGTACCATGCCCACAAAAACATGACGGTAGTTCTGAAGACTTCGAGTGATTCATTAGTTCATTTAAATCCTTCCATTATACCTTTAATATCATTGTTTACATTAATAAATTTGTTTTCAAAATAATACTTAATTTCTTGCTAAACGAATACTATGGTTTAGCATCTTCATAAAGAATCTATACCTTTTCTCAGACGCATCGTCTCTAAGTTTAGGTGTCAGTCGGTATATCTATCATTTTTTCAAAAGATGATATCAATAAACGGCAAGTTACCCACGGTTTTATATTTTTATTTATGATTTGAGTCTAATAACAGGAAAACTCTTGTTAGAGACGGAGTAGACAACATGTCTATAACAAAAGTGTGTATAGTATCTGAGGCATCAGCTTTGTTTAATACAGCGTTCAAGTTAATACTCTGTATTTCATGGTTAAAATTTTGCTCCTCCGTTGTTAATATTATACCGGAGAGAAGATGAGTATTAAAACAATTTGTGAATATAGCATCGGTTAATGTTCCTGATCGAGACTGTATTTTAGTTGGTTTAGTGATCTTCGTGAGAAAATAATCTGATTTCATTTTTTTAAGAGAATCGTTGGACGAGGATGATAATCAGTTTTGAAGAGTTCGACATTGATGTCCCCCATGAAAGCGTTTCATTATTTTTTTTCTCTCACGTTTATACATTATGTAATATATGATTGTCGAAGTCGTCAGCATCTTTAATGGGTTATATATACACACCCCTATAAGACATATACACTTCACAAATTTAACCTCTACGATCAGATATTCAAAGTAAATGGAGGCGCGAAGGAAAGATGCATTTAATATTAATCTTGTGCACGAGTACCAGTTGTACCAGTTCATGTAAATGTGAATGTATCTAGGTAGTTGAGTTAGGCTGGAAAGGGGTGAGAGAGTAAACCTGAAAGTGCATCAGTGTAATTATTATATCTGTACATAGTTTAAATTTATATAAATGACTTACATATATAAAGAATGATAATTAAACATTTAGCAGAGACTGTTAAATATCGATTCCAACTGGTACAGCTTATATATGTGAATAAACGGAATTAAAACCACAACTTAGCAAGAAAAGCATAACTGATTGCTACACTCAGAAATAAAGTACAACAAAATTATGTAAAACAAAGCTGTATGATTACACATACAACCTCTTGAAGGCCTACAGGCGAATGACTTCGGTGAACACATGAGTAATATTTTTATGTGAGAGACTTGAAACTCTGGCGTATTTTAAATAAAACCGCTTGACGATCGTTGTCGCAGGAGGGAGAAATGCTGTGTGGTTCAGTCCTGGCAGAATGAGTGACTAATGGACCGCGGGAAAGCTGCCCCTTGCTCCCAACCCTTGTTGTAAGTACCTGCGATTGACGGGCCTGTAGGCCCGGCTGACTCTCCGATGTCATTCGGCCAGATCCCCACGTGTGTTTTTTCACCAACATAGTACAGCATCTGCTGGGAATTTATGATTTTTGGCGTCTTGTAGAGCATGACCGACAGCCACTGTACATATAACTGTAAACTTGCTGATTCGGTGCAAAGCCGTAATCATTGTACCCAGTAAAACGTCTGGGTGCAAATTTGCACATTATACAAATTACCTGTTGATACACAAAATTATGTGAATGGCCATTTTATTTTTTTATTTTTTTTATTTCTTATTTATTATTTTATTTTATTTTTGACACAATGATGTTTACCATCCCTTGTGCGCAGCAGTTTTAGAGCGTACTTTCCAAAAGTTCAAAAGCACAGAAAAATGCATTCCATCGAAAATATGCACACTATTCATGCACAATAGCAGCATTTTTTTTTAGGGTGACGCACCTGTTACACACAATAGAAAGCCAGCTGAGATATTGTTGCAATTCAGCTGCAGTCAGTTCATCAGCGCGGAGTCATTCAAACAAAACCGGTAAGTGCTGACATTGAGACGAAAGACTAGGTCAAACTAACATCCGGAACAGACAAAGGTCTATCACGCTTGTATGGCCATAACAGCGATGCATCGTACCCGAGGCACGTTTAACAATTCAGCATATGACATAGGTCCATATACTGCTGAAGTAGAACTGCGAACGGGTCAAATCACTTAATACATCAATAGCGCAGCTCGGAAAAAAGAAGACTTCATTGTGACTTCATAGTTCGGCATTTCATTTTGCCATCATCAGGAGACGATGATGGCAATGATGGCAATGATTTACATGCCACAAAGACTGAGGACGTACAGGAAAACATATCACTCGGTGAATACCAAGTGGCAGGTATGTCTAGGTTTATATTTCTGTAAGACACTATCGAAATGGTTTCTAATTCCATCACAAATGTGACAGATTTATCTTAATACACGAACAACAGATAAACAGAGGTGACTGCAATCCTGGTTTTCTGAAATAATATTTTTTTCGAAAAACAAGTGCGACTTTAATACAAATCATCAAAAGTGAAAGAATGCACATTTGCTGTTTACAAGGGCATGTTGGACGAGTGCCAATAAGAAAGTTCAACAACAATTTACAGCAGTGTCAAAAAAGAGAGAAAAAAGAATGGGTCGGCGAATACACTATTCAGTGAAAATTTATTCGATTTATTTATTTGGTTGGTGTTTTACGCCCTACTCAAGAATATTTTACCTATAGGACGGCGGCCAGCATTATGGAACAGGAAACCGAACAGAGCCCGGGGAAAACCCACGACCGTATGTTGCTGGCAGACCTTCTTACGTACGGCCGGAGAGGAGGCCAGCATGAGCTGCACATTGAACCCACAGCAACAGCATTTCTGGGAGGCTCCTTGGTCATTGCGCTGCGTCAGGGAAGACCCGTGAAGACAACAAGATATATAGTCTGCTGTGTTGAGTTCCTCACCTAGAAGACTGACTGACACAAATGTCATTGTTTTGCTCTTTATTTACTCTTATCTCGAGTGTCGAAACTTTTCTGTAAACCTTGCATTCTCCTCGCACACGTGAATCTATTCATGCATCGTTTATGTAAATGCTTGTATTCGTGTATGGCGTGCCTTTACAATATTTAAAATGGGCATAGATAGTGTGTTTGATGACGCTCGATGCATCTAGTATACTGACAGCACCATATATAGCCGAAAAAAGTACCACGACAGGCCATTTTGACACGAGACCAGTACTGGGGTGAACACTACAGCGTGACAGATGTAAGGCACTGAATGATAAGACCTTGCGCATAAGATCAGCCCCATCCCTTCCCTGGATATCCAAATGAAATGTAAAAGTAAATCCTAGTAAATTCAAGTAAATACTCCTATACCAAATAAAATGTAAAAGTAAAGCTAAGTAAATATTCCTATGTCTATAGGCTGCACCTGATTTTACGCCGCAGAATACAGTTGAAAGATAATGTGATGCACGAGAAACATCCCATCTTAACACAACCTGTCCCGATGGCGATCAGTATTCTGACAGAAAGACGTTCTTTCATTCTGCTCGTCTCAGCAGGTGAGTTTGTAGCCACTTTGAATAAATGTTGTCATTTGAATTCATCTCAGTTACCTTTTAAGGGTGAACAACCTCAAAGTTGACAACGCCCCTGGAGGCTGAAATCATGTCTATAGCCGCATGTTATGCATATACGTATAACGATCCAGAGGTCAACAGCACTATTCATGTCGGCGAGACTTTTCAGGTATGAAGTGAAAAGCCCGGTTTCGGTTGTTGGTCGGAATAATGAAACCAATTCACTTGTTTACCTGGAGAATAAAATATATGTCTTCGAATCTGTTTCGAGATGCTTTTCAAAACAGAATCAGGATGTATGTCAATTTATAGACAGTTGAGTTATGGAATGAAGTATTGGTGCATCACAAAAGCGTCTACACAAAGCTATCTGCAAAATCATCTGACGAAAGTTCTAAATAAGTAGGTCAGTAGAGCTTCAGTGTTTTAACAGCCTTTCAGTTATCGTCACCTAAAAATGTACAGACAAAGTTTTGCATGCAGTGAGAACAGTGTTACAAATATGTTGCTGTCAATCAAAGCCGAGCTGTATGCTTCTTTGTTTATGTGTTCGAAAAATAACAGTGCTAAGGCCAAGTCATTGTCAGCTTCTGATTTCAGGGGAAAACATAGTGGATGGCCCTTGGCATTCAAATTTAGACAGGTGGTTGAGAGACCCTTTTCACTTTAAAATACTGTATATTCCAGTTTAACACAGATTTTTATCATATGTGCATAAATAAACACACTATCCACCTTAAGTTAAGTATTAATTATTTGGATGTAAATAGTATGGAAGCGTGTACGGCTTTCGACTTGTCTCGATAATCACAAGAAAAGGACGTAAATTATATCGACATGACGCGATATATCGCAACATGTCTTCAAAAATATGTCCATTTTACGCGTTATAAAACGTCAAGACGACTTTTTCGAAAATTTTAATTCGACTTTCCTTATGTCGACTTGCCTTAATAAGACGTCAGGTCGACATATGGGATGTCGACCCAATAATACCGCGTCAAATCGACATCCTGCTTGTCAACTTGACACATTAAAGGTAAACGACGACTTCTAAGAAGTCGGCCAAATTTTAAGGCGACTTATTTTTGTCGATTTTACTTGCTAAGGCGGCATAGTTATATTGCAGCCGTTTTTTCAGTGATATACTGCTATTTTAAATTTTGTGAAAATGAAGTAAAAGTTATGATAGCCGATTTAAATTTGTTTTGATAAAGGTATTGCTTGGCTAGTAACAAAACAGTATTCAGAAATAACTTTTTCCCAACCGTACGTAATGTAGTGTTCGAGAAAGGTGGCCTTGTATTGTACAGCGTTCGCAAGCCAATCTTTCATGTCTTGCCAAACGTTTTCAACAACTGGGCTAAGCAAAATTAGATGATCAATAGTTTTACTTTCCCTTTTTGCAGTATGAACAAGTGTTGTTATGTGTTATATTGATTTTGAAAAGAAAAGATTTTGTAGCTAGTGTTCTATGAAGTATTTTGCATTGAGGGCACTAAGTTGGGTTTCTGTTGTACAAATAAATGTGCACATATAAATTTGACTCTGTACCTATGTACTGTTTACCTATTGTTAAATTTCCAAGATTGTGGGATTCTTTTTGTAAGACTATTAAAATCGAGAAATTAGCCGTTTACAGTATATTTAGTTTTAATGTCTTGAAAAGACATTATTTGCCCATCAGTAGTTATTATATCTCTTACATGTCTAAAAATTCCCGTATATAAACAAAAAATACTGAATTTTTAAACCAACAACGGTACCATAGGGGTTCATCAAGATAGTTGCTTACTGTTAAGGGGCTCATTTTATTCTGACACAGGTACCAAGCCATAAACACATCTTTCCAAAAGGGGTTCTGAATTGTCGGAATATTTTTTTTTCAAAAATTCATTCCCAACAGTGTATAATATATGAGCATCTAATATATATCGAAGCAGTATTAGGGCTCTCCAGTATTATTTGCTCTCCAGTAAGCAATCTTTTCAAGCAGGATACTTTTAATCCACGTATGAATTTTTTAACACTGACCATCCGTTACCCTCTCTTTTTATAATCTGATGTCATTAACTTTCTTTGAATCGTGTCGCTTCCTCCATTCCAAATAAATTTAAATAAAACAATATTCATGTGTTTTATTTAGCAGAACCAGGAAAAGGTGTGTTACCTTAGACAAAGCTGCCAACTTGACAACTGTAACTTTACCTAGTGTGGTTATATTCCTCAGTTTCTACTTGATAAGGTCTTTCTTTAAGTCATCGAATTAAAATAATTTAATTTCCAAATATCGACCATATTAACAGTCGAGAAAAAATATAGGACCAAGTTACCCAAGTCTAAGCTTATATCGCTGAACAGTCTTATTTCAGAACCTGTTAGTGATCCAATCCATGATGCTTTTGTTTTTCCTTCATTTATTTTCAATCGAGACAATTTGTAAAACTTGTCAAGACATTGAAGAGCTTGCCATAAGGAGTGTTTAAAACCGTCAAGGATTAGTCGAATATCATCAGCACACAGACTAATTTTATGTTCTTGTCCAAGTGTAATACCTTTAATATTTTTATTTTGTCTAATCGTGCTACCAAGAGCCTCAGGACATAAGATGAAAAGGTAAGGAGATACTGGATCGCCCTGCCTGCAACCTCGCTCAATTTGAAAAGAAATAGAAAAATGTCCATTTTGAACGACACACGTTTGAATATTGTTATGCAAGGTTTTCACCCATTTCCTCATTAACAAAATTAAATGTCTCAAGAACACTTTCTATCAATTTCTAAGATATTGAGTCAATAAATGGTTTATCAATAAACCAGGAATATCTTCTTCCTTACAAACTAACATGATGTTATAAATTAACCTTATATTTTCTCCAATATAGCGTCCTTGAACAAAGCCCCTCTGGTCTTCACCAATTAACTTGTCCAAAGCAATTTAACACAGGTTAACTTATAAACTACATTCAACGATGTTATAGGTCTCCGTTCTTTCAAAAAACAACGGTTTTTCCTGGTTTGGGTAAACGGGTTATTATTCTTTGCTGCTGCGTTATGGAAATCTCATTGTTGAATGTATCTGAATGTAAGTACTCCCACCAACTTTGAAGAATCTGCCTCAGTTAATATTTCAATCTCAAAGTTTGTTATTACAGCCTTTATTTCTTCTTTATTCATTTTACCATAGCTTTTACGATATAAGTTTCTATAATATTTTGTTTGTTCATTATTATTCTTTTAGTGTGGAGAGAATTTTCTCCAGAATCTAATATTAATTTTGCCAATGCTTTATTTACATAATTTCGTTTTTCCAAACCGAGAAAATATTTTGTTGGTTTTTATCCTTTATCGAGATTTCCAGAGCAAGCTTTCTTTCGCTTAAGTCCGTGAGACCGGCATTGTCCAGTGTTCTAAAGCTAACATCCACATATCTCTCCAATTTAACAATACCCTTTTCTAACTCATTTTCTCTTTTGTCTCTGCTTTTCCTTCTCCTTGACTGATATTTTATTGCTGCCCCTCTCTTGATTTCAAAGTTTCCAAAAAGAGTAGGCTACATCAGCAATCAGGTTAGATTAAATAGCGCATTTCTCCCATAAGGCTTACGAGCATATTCGTCTATAGTATGGTTGATTTCATTTTTTATCATGTCTATGTATTATTTGTCTCTCAAAAGGGAGCAGTTAAATTTCCAATATGACCTCCCTCGGTTTGCATTTGTAATCTTACATTTAATAGTAATGGCAATGTGATCTGTGCTATTACCAGGTTTAATGTCACTGTCTACTGCAATATCAAAAATTATCATACGAAATGACAAAGAAATCTAATCTTGCTTGTTGTCTTAGATTTTTTTTCTACGTCAGGTAAATCTATGATCATGTTCGTGATTTACTGGCCATACATCTACATAGTTGTGTCGACTCATTCAATTAAACAAATACTCTTGTAGCCTGAGGGTTGTTCCCGTGTTTGTAATTTTGGCTTTTTGATTCTGGATGTAATATAAAATTCCGATCACCACAAATAATTCGTTTCCAAAATTCAATATGATTTTCAATATATTATTTCAAAATTTTTTGTCATCATTATTAAGTCCATAAATATTTACTATAGTCAGTTTTGTCCCATGTATTGTTAAATTCATTATAGGATAATTTCTACGTGGATCTTTCATAACATAATTTACGTTGTAATCAAAACCGATAATTTCTGAAAGACGTGCATGGGTGTGTTATACTGACATGTTGTCTATAGACATGCCGATACAGGTACAATGTGTGGTCTCTACATCAGTTAATTTTAACTCAAATATGGTGAAACTTTGTGCATCAATTGTCGAACAAGATGCCAAGCTTGAACAGAATCCTAATGTCAGCAACTGAAAACTGTACTCGATTCGAAACCAATCATTGACAGTAACGTGTATTTCGACAATACTCCAGACTAAGCCTCTTAAAACATTATCCTAACCTTCTGACACGCCACAACCCAATGACTCCCGTGTTGGCATTTGACCTTTGAGCTCTCACTTACTTTTCAGACGGTGGATTCGGATTGCATTGTGTAAAATATAGGTCAAAAGTCAGAAGTCAGAGATCAAGGTTATGGGCAAGGGAAAGCTCATGACGTCATTTGGCACCAAAAAGTCAAGGTCACGCGTCATCCAGGGATTTTGTTTTTAGAAATTTTTAAACTTGAGGTAAACTTTCCAATCATTTTTTTCCAAGATCAAGATAGATGTCAAAACTGACCCCAATTTCGTGACATCCGACCTCGATGTCATTATTGGGAGACAAAGTTTGCGACCCAATTTTTTTGCCAAAAATTTATTCCCCTTAGAAAGGGGTCGAAAATTTTTTTCTTCGATAGACCTTAAACTTTAATGTAAGGGGTAATCGAGGTCGGAGATCACGAAAGCGCGCTCAGGTTTGACCTTCACCAAGACCTTGATCTCCAAAATGGCTGGACTTTTTCTTTAAAAATCAGGAGGGGGGGGGGCAGCGCTCCATGGCCTAGTTGGTTAGGACGTCAGGGCAGCGTAATGACCCAGAAGCCTCCAACCAATGAGGTCGACGAGAGTTAAATTCCATCTCATGCTGGCTTCTTCTTTGGCTGTACGTGGGATGGTCGGATGATCGTAGGTTTCCCCTGGGCTCTGCCCGGTTTCCTCCCACCATAATGCTGGCCGTCGTGGTAAAAGTGAAATATTTTGCAGTGAAACACCATCAAATAAATGAAAAAAAAAACAAAAACAAATGAAAATCCCAGGCTGATCAGTGACACAGATACCGCGCGGACCTGCACGTTGACTCGTGATCTCTGCCTTCACCCTTGGCCTCTGCCTTTGACTGTGACTTCAGACTATGCAATTCTAATTTTCTATCTTTAAAATCGGTCATGTGTCAAGAGTCAATGGCGAAGTCACAGGTCAACGGGGACGTCATTGTTTTTTTCAGCTGCTGTAACCTGGGATCGAGCGGGGATTTTTTTTTGGAAATTTCAAAAATTACGGTCCACTTTGACCATGAATTTCGTTTTTCAGAATTTTATTATTGTTTTTTAAATCTCAGGTAGACATCTAACCTTTATTTTTTTGGACACATGATGCCAACCGGACCTGTACTCGTGACGTTGACCCTGACCTTTAATCTCTGCCTTATATCTCAGACAGTGTATTTCGAACTTGCTGAATTTAAATTCGGCCTCGTATCGAGGGTCAATGGCGAGATCAAATATCAACGTGGAAGGTATTTTTTCAGGTGCTGAGAGGTCAAGGTCTCAGGTAAACCTGGGATATTTTTAAAACTTTTCAAAGTTAAGGTCAACTTAGAGCTTGAATTTCGTAATTTTTTTTTAAATATAAGGTTGACCTGTGACCTTGTTTTTGACACATGATGCCCCACGGACCTGTATGTTGATTCGTGACCTTGGCCTTCACCTTTGACCTCTGCCCTAGATTTCCTACACTTCATTCGAATGTGCTATCTAAAAAGTAGATCATGTGTCAAGAGTCAATGGAGAGGTCAGAGGTCGACGCAAAAGTCATTGTTTAATAAATTGTTGAAACATCAAGGTCACAGGTCAACTTGGGATTTTTTAAAAAATATTCAAAGGTCAAGGTCAGCGTTTGAACTTTCAAAACCGACCTCAATTTTGTGACTTCTGACCTCGATTACCTCTTGGGCAAAAGTTTGAGGTCAATCGTTTGGACCTATATTCAGGACTGACCCTTGATATTAGGTTTGTCCATGTTAATAGACAGGACCCGTGTTATATTTATTTATATGATTGATGTTTTACGCCGTACACAAGATGATGATATGACGGAGGGCAGCATTACGGTGGGAGGAAACCAGGCAGAGCTCGAAAGAAACAAGCGACCATCCGCAGGTTCCTGGCAGGTCCTTTCACACATACCACCGGACATGAAGCCAGCATGAGCTGAAGCTAACAGCAAACGCATTGGTTTGAGGCATTGGTTAGGGTCATTACGCTGCGCTAGCGCGCTAAACAACTCAGCGACTAACTGATAGTTTTACCGGGTGATTAAGTGGATGGTGTGATAAGGTGACTGAGTGACGTAGAGACGGTTTGATTATGGTTTTAATTTCGAATAAATGATGGTGTAAACGTTGGGTTTTTTTGTCCAATAAAGGTTTAGTTCAACTGTATTCTCCACCAAAGCTTTTTAGCCAAAAAGAATATCAAAAAATCGTTTGATGCTTTTTGACGCTGAATTGGGCATAGACATGAGTGGCGAACCCGGTCTGTGGATATTTTTACAGTGTTACTGTCCAAAGAAGTGGCCATAATTATGTCGTCTTTACGTAATAACAAGTCAAGTCGACATACAATAAGTCGCCTTAAAATTTGGACGACTTCAAAGAAGTTGTCTTAAAGTATTAATGTGTCAGGTCGGCAAACAGGATGTCGATTTGACGCGGTATTATCGATCAAGTCGACTCCGCATATGTCGACTTGACGTCTTATTAAAGTATGTCCACATAAGGGAAATTGTCATAAAATTTTGGCGACTTCCGAAAAGTCGTCTTGACGCCTTAATACGTCATGTCGACAAAGAGAATGTCAACATGTAAAAAACAACTCGTTATGGCAACATGACAAGATATATCGCGCCGTTTCGACATAATTTAGATTCTTTTGTCGTGGTAATCGGGACAACTCGAGAGCTATGTAGGCTTCCAAAAAACAGAACCCACAGTGAAAGAAATATAGCTATGATTCTTTTTAACTCTGATGTTCAGAAAAACATTCAAGATTTGAGTGTTTGAGTTAAATGTCTGACTGTTTCATTTCAGCAACTTTGGCTACCTACTTATCGATTTTAGCCATATCAAGTTTAAGATGGAACCCTTCCTTAAAGCCAGTACATACATCCGACCATACGTCAATGTTGGAAGACCTAATTGCCAGCAGCTCAAAGACTTGGCTTGATGGAAACTATTTAAGGCTAGCCAAACAATCAACGCCCACAATTACAGCCACCAACATTACCACATCAAAGGCAAAGAGAATACCCATGTTGACAAACAGTAGAAATGATGAGGAGCCTACCAATAACGCGTTCAGGGAAGCGTTTTCACGGAAATCGTTTGGAAATGTGCAAGCCAATCAAAATTCCCTTACTATCTCTCTGAATTCGGGAATTTCACTGGATGCAGGGACACTAGCTTTAGATCATCTCAGCAACCATGTGGAAACATTAGATCGTCGTTTACGTCAAAGTGAACAGGTAAAGGACATTTCAACCACATATCTGTCAATAATGTTCAACGGACGTTTAGGAAATCAGATGTTTGAGTTCGCTTCTTTACTGGGTATTGCTCGTCTCCATGGGGTAACCCCGGCCATTCCTAGAGACAACGAACTAGCGAAGGTTTTTAACGTTAATATTCCTGAGATAGATCTAGAGTTGATTTCAAACTTTTCCTTTGTTGGTCAGAGACGTGATTGCGCTTTTGACCCCATTGAAGGTAATTTCACAAGAAACCAAACTATGTTCGGCTATTTTCAGTCGTGGCGATATTTTAATAATGTGTTTGCCGAACTACGAAAACACTTTACCTTCAAAGATAGTGTAACACAACGTGCAAAATCAGCCATGGAATACTTCACACAAACACAGCACGGCAGTGTCTCCCTCTGGAACACAACGCTGGTCGGAGTGCACGTCCGTCGAGGAGATCTCGTAACCACAAATAACGTGAAATATGGTTATAATATTGGCACCAAAGAATACCTTTACCAAGCCATCGGTTATTTCATGAGCAAGTACGAATCTGTGAGGTTCATCGTATGTTCTGACGATATACAATGGTGCAGGAAGACAATACCTCTGGAAATGGCCACGTTCATCAGCAACCAGAAGGCGGAAGTGGACATGGCGATACTGTCTTTGTGTAACCACACCATTATGACGGTAGGGTCTTACGGTTGGTGGTCCGGCTGGCTGGCCGGAGGGACAACTGTCTACCAGGTACAACAGGTGATTCCAGGTACAAACTTGGACAAGAGGTTCAACCTGACAGATTATATGCTGCCGGGCTGGCTCGGCATGAACCAGGAAATTACGGTTGTTACGCAATAGTATACTTACAACAGCTCCGTTAGGCAAAACAATATTATTAAATTTCTCGCTTAACGGGGAGACGGGAACAGGCCAAACTGTAGTATTGAGTTATACGAGTTTGTCCACAAATCTTCGACGCAGATTAATTAATTAATTTGTTTATTTGTTTGGAGTTTTATGGCGTACTTAAGGATATGTCACTTATATGATGGCGTCCAGCATTATAGTGGGAGGAAGCTACACAGATCCCGTGAAAAACCCACGACCATCCCCAGCTTGACGGTAAAAGCGTTCCACAGGCGGCTGGATAAGAAGCTAGCATGAGCTAGACTTGAAGTTAAAGCGACTGTATTTGGGAAAGGCTCCAGTGTCATTGCGTAGAGCTAGTATGCTAACTACTCGGCCACGCAGGCCTCCAGCAATGCAGTCGCAGGATGAAAAACACTACTTCAATAGGGATTTTCCCATTGAAACAAAAGGCATCGAGAGGAGAGCATTGCTACATTCCGCATTCACATATTTTATACATTGCAAGTGAACAATGGGTCCAAAGAACATAATATTATTGCACACTTTTTAATATGTACTAAGGCAACGTCTGTTTATATGGTTTAACGCAATTAGGCACTACGCCGACGCTGTAACTCAAGGAGCCAATGCATGAATGTGCAAGTATTGTAACTCTAAGCAAATGTTGAAACTCATGCAACCACAGCCCAAATGTTGCAGCGCTAATATTTGGCTCAGCTGTTGTCGGAGATATGATCACACACCTGCAAAATGATACAAACACAGTACATCATGTTGGGTGTGATATTAGGATTTTCCAGCTTTGGACAACAGATGTTCAACGAGGCTTCTCCGCTTTTCTTGATCTCATCCAAGAGCGTTCACCATATGTTTTATTATTCTGACAAAGGTTGGACCTGGTACGTTTGTACTTTCAATCTCTAAACCTGTTGGTCAATTTAGGAGCAAAACATAGTGATGTTGCTTGACAAACGACCAGACCAGAAAGCACATAAAAACTACAGTTGATCAAACACACAAGACCGTTTGCAAATTATCGTTGGCTGTTATAAAGCGAACGCGGGATATTACTCATAGAATGTAACGTTGCTTTTCTTAAGTACATTATAACCGTTTTACATCATGTTTTGTGAAATATTACATGACTATATATTGGACAATGAAAAATAAAAATCAGTCCATGAGCTATATTGTTATACTTCATTGTGGTGATATGGCTCTGCATGCTCAACCGTATATTAGGGTTGTATATCAAGTTTAAGGGATTGTCATGTGCCCAGTGAAAACCATGGGTTACTGCTTAGGAATGTCTTTATATTCATTAAATCCTAAAGTGAAAAATCTTAAAGTGAAAAAGCCTGTAAGTGTGGTATTAACTGAAGTGTAAACCAGACAGCTACTCACTAAGATGGAGTAGCAATCCAGAACAATTGGCCCACCGTAATAGCCCGCATGAATTGTCATTAGATCTAGAACATAAACATACCGAGTAAGAAGTTTGAAGGTGCAGCACTGATAGAGATATAAAGCAGACATCTAATCCGATCGCATTCATAAATGCCCGGTGCAGTAGTCAAGCACTAAGCGTTATCAATATACCGGGCATTATGTCCCTGCAAGTCGTTTGTCCAAGCGATTGAGAGACAAGCGTCTTAATCTCTGGGCCGTGACCAGAACATGATTGCGATATACTAATTGCAACATTTTATTGATTTTTGTTGCTATGCCAACTGCACTGTTTATACATGTACCATTTATTACATGTGACTGTATAAACACATATGATTTATTTTTTCAAAATCAGTATAGTTTGTATAAAAATAAATTCTTGCTGTCACAGAAGTCGTAAACAATGTAAAACAAGTTAGAAATCAGTCATTTAAATCATTTTCATCTGTGGGTTAAAATTAACCCTGGGTTAAGGTTACCCAGGGTTAATTTCAACACCCCTAAATTTAACCAGATTTAACCCAGGGTTAGTCGCTAACACCCTTGAACAACCGGATCACATATGTACGTGACGCTGTTAAATTTGAGGGTACGAAGTGTGACATTCGGTTGGAAACAGGATCAAAGACTCAGTGACAGGGTTACGAATTTATTTAGGAACAACCTTAAAAACTAAAGAATTTTAGATAATTCTATTCTGTGGATAATTGCGGTTTGTGTTTAAATATACTTTTTAAACAACAACGAGTGCATGTATGTCTTGTGTAACCCAACATACGGGCTTGTTCGGTTACCTTTAGGTATAATATTCTGTAATGCTGTTTGCCTACGCAAATGAAGGGCTTTGAACTTGTTTACTTGGTAGATTACTTTTATCATTCATATACTTTATAAAACGGCGAAATATCAGGATTTCTTTCAGTGATGAAAGTGTTGCCACCTATAGTTTGTTCCAACAACATATACAAAAACACGGACTTGTGGTTGTTTTACGTGGATTCTCCCTTGGAGCGATCGAAGCAAGATGAATGTTTTCAAAATAAAGAGGTGAACAGGTATTAATTTGAAAAATACGAAAGGAATAAAAATTGAAAATTAATGTAATATGTATATGGTGAGGTGATGTGTTCGAATAGAGATAATGGCGTCATTCACTGCGTATACGCTGTGATAACTGCAGAAAAAAGGGAAGTGTCCATTGTTTTTGGACGAGTCCAAAGGCCATTATTTCTTAATTTTCTGGCTTCTATAAGTTCAACGCGTTTCTTTCTCAACTTACGCTACGCATTTAGATTTAGTGGCTCAAAGGCTAAGGCGAAGAACTAGGCCTCATGCCACAAAACATACGTGAAACCTTAACCGCGCTAAATATTACATCTGATCAGGTAAAAGAATGTCAGAGAAGAGAAGAAAATTCTTTCTTTTCAGAATCCGAAATTCACAGTAAATGTGGTAAACATGCTTGAATAATGTTAATTCATTTATTAAACTACAAATGAGCCATATTATGTATTAAAATTCTTCGCACGAGATAAATGGATTTTTTTTACTGCTATCAGAAGACTTATAAGTCGCATTGTCTTTCCCATAAACATTTTTTATTGTAACCTTTTGAAAGATCTTTCGAGTAGCATTTTCAGTCAATGTAAACCAGTTGCGTCTAATCACTTTCATTCAGCATCACTGTCATTCTTTTACTTAATTCTGAGGTAAACTGACAAAGGTCGGATTTTACCGGTAACTTGTGACCATTTGCCAACTATCTATATCCCTAAGGAATATTTGAATGACTCAAGCCTTTACTAATTACACATGGACTGCTTATTAGACACTAAAATGAAAAACAGCATCTGTATTTGTGTATTTTGAACAGCGTGGCAGTATGGGGGATATTGAGATAATACTGTATATGATGAGACAGCTACTATCCCTTTTTATTGGTTACATAGGCATTGATTCATGTGATACGAAACTATATGGGATCATTAAGCTTCATGTTGGACGAGGCTAATCATATAACGAATTTATCCCGCAGAGGGCCGTTAAAACTACACTGAAATTTGTTATTTGAACAACAAAAGAAGCTTCAAACAGTAATTTCCTGTCGCGTTGAGGAGCTTTGGAGTATCAAGGGAAATATGGGATTTATGACGTCATCACGTTATTGACAGTATTGTCTCAACATTCCTTTGTAACGTTGGGTAGTTGGTGTCGTTGTTGTGTCTCATTGTGACTGTTACGTCATGGCGTTCTCCCCCCCTGTTGAGTCATCAGTCGCACGTAACTTCTGCTGCAGGGAATTGAGATATACAGGTCTCTCACCTGATCATTACTGTCAAATCAAAAGCAGAAGATTTTGTTTGATGTGGGATTTGTGACACAATTGTTGGATGTTACATTGGTCGTATATGAATCAACTGATGGTCAGAAGGACACAAACCTGTATGATGTGAAACGTCCGGACCGTTACACGTAACAAATCGTTGCAAAAGGTGCCCAAATTACGCCTTACGAGGTAATTCACTGTTAACTGTCGTTACATAAAGTGAATGGTAAAAAAACTACCTCACAGTCTAGACTGTAAAGTGAATGGTAAAAGAAAACTACCTCACAGTCTAGACTGTAAAGTGAATGGTAAAAGAAAACTACCTCACAGTCTCAAGCAATGTGTTTCATTGGATAACATTTTTAGGTGCTGCCTCGATTTACATCAGAGCTTTGTTTGGTTTGGTCATTTTATTTTACATCTTATTCGGTTAAATATGAAAAAAGGAATTATGGTAGCACTTGGAGGCTTTGGCCGTCCCGCTTTTCACGTCCAGCTAATATAAGTTATAACCAGATGTTGTCTCATCATGTCAGAGTTCATAAGACACGTAGGAACAGCAGATGTGTGCAGATATGAGATATATAGATGACTGATCTATGCTGACTCTTAACGGGGTCCAAGTGTCCTCTGTTCAGTTCTAATTTAGTGAAATGTCGTTCTGCATTAGAGGACGTCCAGAACAGTCTTCTAGGATCCGAGGAAGGTGTACTTTATTGATACCAGAAAGTCGAACAGAATGGTAAGTATTCCCTTAATATCAGGATTTCCTAGCTTGAGGAAGGTCTTCAACTGAAAAGGAAGTTTATGCACGACGAAAAGGTACACAAAGTTTGCAGAACACTTTCTTGCAAATCAAACAGACTGTAACTCAGAATCAAACATATGCTTTGGAACAATTCACGGAAACCGTATTCATAATAACACAGCAGGTACTCTGTAAAATGACCAACTCCGCAACGCTAATGCTTTTAACTTCAAAACAAGTGTGTTTAATAAATATACAGATATATTTAAGTATTAAACATGATGTCTAAGACATATATATATATGTCTATATTACACTGCTATAATCTCCAAGTGATTAAAATATGATGCATAAATATGTTTGTAAGTTAAACATCAAAATTAACCGTGTATGAAAGGCCATTGCCACCATCGCACTATTGAACTCCACCAAAACGCAACATCTGTGTAACCCGGTTGTGCTTTAATTGCCTGGCACGAACTTCACGAAGTCCGATTCGTCTCCCCAAATAGTTTTATTATTGTATCATCACGTTCATAATAGTTATCAAATAATTTACAGGTGTTCACTGACGCAGCCACGTCAGTGGCCTTATATCAGAATTTTCTTGAAAATTTGTGCCTATTTTACATGCACGAGTGCTTATTGATGAACTTACGCCTGTTAGGGCTGAATCGCAACAGATTCACTGAGCTCATATTAAGCTATGGTCTGTTTCACATGAAATACTGCTGAATATTTAACGATATCGATAAATCATTTATTGGGGGCTTCCGTGGTCGAGGGATTTAGCTCGCTAGTGCAGAGTAATGACCTCGGTGCCTCTCACCAATGCGGCCGCGTTGAGTTCAAGTCCAGTCTAAGCTGGCTTCCTCTTTGGCCTTGCGTGGGAAGGTCTGCCAGCAACTTAGCTGCGGATGATGGTCTCCTCCGTCCATAATGCGGACCGCAGTCGTATAAGTGAAATATTCTTGAGTACGGCGTTAAACTCAAATCTCCATTTCCACTTATACGACGTGGGTCACCATAATGGTGGGAGGAATCCGAGCAGAGCCAACCATCTCAATGAAGGTGCATTATGGAATACTAATCACTCTGATTTACAAGTCAAGTGGTCTAATCCCCGTTTTAGGCAAGGTGCGGCCATTTATGGGGAAATTAAGGGTCAACTGGGCATATGAACGACAAAAAATGCTGGACAGCATCCAGTACAGGGGATCTATGTCAGAATTGGCTGCAGACAGTTTTATTTCGAGTTCATTCGGCTGGGTCAAGGTGGGGGTAGGCGGGTGGGCGTCTCCAACCTTCGTTTTTTATAATGTATAGGTAGGGTATAGCTATGGTATAATCATAGGCGACCTTGATACAAGGTCTTGTAGTATTAACAAGTGTTTTGTGTTTTACAGTGTGAAGTTGTAGTGTGTCGAAACCTAGACTCAGTAACAGACGTTTTTCTAATAAACGTCATTCAGAATGAATGTTTCCTAAGGGGCCCGTTTTTTAACATGCTGCATCATGTCGCCAGCCTCACTTGCGTGGTATAAACATATAGTGAAAAAATACGCCCTATGTACCATTGTAAATACGCATAAGGCAACATTGCGCTAGATATATGCAACGGGTCCCAAGTCAATAATCGCAGGAAAATCAACGTAAGCTATTAAAGAACTAACTTAAAGGAAGTGTGTAATAACTTTGGACGGATATAGTATCAACTAAACTCAACTGGTTGTACACAGTTGTTTCTAGTCGCCGAAGGACATGGCACTTTGGACTGAACCGACATTCACGTAACGGGTGGAACTCCTGTCAAGTCTCGTCATTATTGCGCATAGATGAAGATTTAGCACCCCAGTGCAACAGTCGGGTGATGTTGAATTGGGTAATATGCTCCGAAGTTTACCGAGCTTCAATTTATGCAATTTTCAGAATAGCGAACCGCACGAGACACTTAATATCTTGTCGTTAATCAATATTGTGCATCTGTATGAGATTCGCTTTGATTGTAGCTGTTGAAATATATCGATCTCATTCAATTATTTTTACACAGTTTGTCAAGATTGTTAACTTGCACTTTCAATTCTTGTTCCGCCGCCCCTACCAACTGTTCAAAATATTATGACTACAAGCAAGGAAATCAAGTGTCACGGGCCTAAAGCACCTGTCAAATAAATGCCAACAACCTCCCTCCTCTCCCATACCAACCCTATATAGAGTACTACAGCACAGAGAGAAAATCCAGAGCAGCCACCAAAAGTCTGATATAGTTGGCAAATGGACACACGTAACCAGTAAAATACGGCCTAAGGTCAATCCGGTAAAGTTGAAGCTTTCTGCTGACTGTTCATGTAAATGCTGAAATAATAACAGCTTGCACGCCCTCTAACACTATTGCTAAGGCACAATTACATACGGAAATGCAATGATGTCAGTTACGAGTCATTAAAATTACAGTAAATTATGTGTTGTCATATCACCGAATGTGAAAAAAAACCCCCCAAAACATACTCATAAAAATAATGCAAATGGGCCAGGCCTTGGGAACTCCTAACCCACCCCAGTATAATGGTTTATGCAAGCATGCACAAAAGACAAAAACAAAAAAAAAACAAACAAAAAAACAAAAACAAAAACCTTAGTTTCCATCTTGTACAAGATCGTGGCCTCACAACTCAACAATGTTAACCCAGGCTACTTTCTAAGTTCACCAAGCAGAGAGGCTATTGCACTTCACCTCTGCCACAGAACTGTGGAGAGCGGGGAGGAGTGGGATAAAATCATTACTTCTGGTCCTTGCAGTGAACATTTTGTTCATAATTTTCCAATTTCATAGTGTACAAGTTTATTCTACCGGCCCTCTTTTAAAATTCAGACCACATTTGTTTCAAGAACTTCTGCTTTTATCTCCAAATTTTGTATCTTCCCGCCTGAGGGAGTGTAACTGATGGAAGAGCCAGTTGCACAAGCTCTCACAGGGACTCGCAAGGCTATGCTCAACACACTGCTATGTTCTACCACAACGGCGGTCATGCTATAGCTGTTATGTAACCAAGACTAGCTTGGCTCTTTCATCCATCTCATTTACTTGTGGAAAAATGTGGAAAATATGCAAGTTAAGTTAAAGAAATAAGAGGTACACCCCAGGTTATATGCTCTGTCAGTGAAATAAAATCAACCAACATAACATCCCTTGCATCTAGAATCTTCCGTCTGCTGATAGGATAGAAAACTACAGAAAACTATTGTGTAGAGGGAGGGTAATAGAACAACTTCACTGTCAAGTCGAGCGGACACCTGGTTTGGACAAATTTGTGAACACTTCAGCCAGAGTACCGCAGCATTTGTAATCCTTGCTCAATGCATATATATATATATATACTATGCCACTTCACTGGGCACACACCCCATACACAACTGCCCACCAGGCATACACCCCATACACAACTGTCCACCAGGCATACACCCCATACACAACTGTTCACCAGGCATACACCCCATACACAACTGTAAACCAGGCATAAACCCCATAGACAACTGTAAACCAGGCATAAACCCCATACACAACTGTCCACCAGGCATACACCCCATACACAACTGTCCACCAGGCATACACCTCATACCCAACTCTTCACTCCATACACAACTGTCCACCAGGCATACACCCATTACACAACTGTCCACCAGGCATACACCCCATACCCAACTCTTCACCCCACACGATACTCTTCACCCCATACACAATCTCCACCAGGCATACACCCCATACAGAACTGTACACAACTGTCCACCAGGTATACACCGCACAACTGTCCACCATGTATACACCCAACAACTGTCCACCTGGCATACAATCCCCAGCTGTCCATGTATACACCCCACAACTATCCACCATGTATACACCCCACAACTGTCCACCAGGCATACACCCCATACATAACTGTCCACCAGGCATACACGACATACCCAACTGTCCACCAGGCATACAATCCACAGATGTCCATGTATACACCCCACAACTATCCACCAGGTATACACCGCACAACTGTCCACCAGGCATACACCCCATACACAACTGTTCACCAGGCATACACCCCATACACAACTGTCAATCAGGCATAAACCCCATACACAATTGTTAACCAGCCATACACACCATACACAACTGTCCACCAGGCATACACCTCATACCCAACCCTTCACTCCATACACAACTGTCCACCAGGCATACACCCATTACACAACTGTCCACCAGGCATACACCACACACCCAACTCTTCACCAGGCATACACCCCATACCCAACTCTTCACCCCACACGATACTCTTCACCCCATACACAACTGTCCACCAGGCATACACCCCATACATAGCTGTCCACCAGGCATACACCCCATATATAACTGTCCACCAGGTATACACCCCATACAGAACTGTACACAACTATCCACCAGGTATACACCGCACAACTGTCCACCAGGTATACACCCCACAACTATCCACCAGGTATACACCACACAACAGTTGACCAGGTATACAATCCACAACTGTCCGCCAGGTATACACTACACAACTGTCCACCAGGCATACAATCCACAGCTGTCCATGTATACACCCCACAACTGTCCACCAGATATACACCACACAACTGTCCACCACATATACACCACACAACTATCCACCAGGTATACAACCCACAACTGTCCATCCGGTATACACTGCACAAATTCCAACCAGGTATATACACCTTGAACTGTCAGGTGTACGTACATGTATGAAATACACCATGTTACAAAACTCAATCAACACTGCATGATATACCATACTAACGTATAACGTTGCATGCTTATCCCAGGAGCAAATAAAAATATGATTTTAAGAGCAATATTTACTGACATATTACTTTCAGAACAGCAATTTAAATTTCACCTTTAACTTCAGCATTTTAGGCAGGTAAACTAATCACCAAATCAATAGCAAGAAAAACCAACCTACAATACTTTAGTGAAGGTCTTTAAGTGCACAGTATTATTTCTCAAGTTAGTCACTCTCGAAACAAGTACACACCACAACTGTCCACAAGGTATACACCCCATACACAATTGCCCACCAGGTATGTATACACCCCACAATTAGTGATCAGGTACTTACTTTCCACCAGGTTACTACACTTCATACACTTCATCATCAACCAGGCATACACCCCTCAGTTCTCAACAAGGTATACACCTCTCAGTTCTCAACAAGGTATACACCTCTCAGTTCTCAACAAGGTATACACCCCTCAGTTCTCAACCAGGTGTACACCCCTCAGTTCTCAACAAGGTATACACCTCTCAGTTCTCAACCAGGTGTACACCCCTCAGTTCTCAACCAGAAATATACCCCTCTCTTCTCAACCAGGTCTGTAATCATCAAAAAATTACTGTATACATATCACTGTTGTCAATCAGACTCGCTACTGTCAATCAGAATCAGATCTACACACCATAATTTTTAACCGGGCATAGACAGTTGTGTATGGGGTGCATACATTGTGCAGCATGTAGTAATATTACATGTACTTGACTATACACCCTAATGTACCTGCCAACAGCATTAATACACCTTGTATCCGTCAACAGCACATGTACCCAATCTACATGTAATGTAAACTGTACATATATATATGTTAATGTCAATGGCCTGCATGCCCACAACTGTCAATGGAATATATGACCAAATGTCTACCGCACTACCCTGAAACGACATTCTCAAATCTAGGCAGGACAGTCAACTGCACACATACTTGTACATGTACACGCATGTGCATCTTAAACTGTCAACTGTATGTACATGTACAGTGTATGAATTACACCACCTTAGAAACCTCAGTCAACACTGTATGATATACAATGCTCAATGTACAGGACCACAAGTACAGTACAACATTCTTGTATGATTATTCCATGAGCAAAAACAAACATCATTTTGATATCAAAATTTACTGACATATTACAATCAGAAATATAATTTACATTTCACTATTAACTTTAGCATTTCACAAAGAGTAAACTGATCATTATTCTTAATTATACCAACATCAAGAAAAATCAACAGTGCAGGATAATATATAATCAGTGTCAAAGGTCTGTAAGTGCACAGTATGCCTAAGCATGTAGTCCACAACACCCATAATGTACAGCCCATCACTTCATCTGTTAACATATCTCACCAATGATCTGCGCATATATCCCACAACTACTTACAACAAATGGATCTCATAATCATCTCTGGAATTATTCCTTACTAAGTTTCCTCAAATGCTGAAGTTTGGCTTTAAGTTGGGCTAGTGTTCTACTTTTGAGAATTGGGTACTTCTTCTGAGCAGATTCAATTTCAGCTGTTGAAGGATATTTCTCAGCAAAGGACAGGAAAATTCTTTAAGCAAATCTATGCTGGCTGACGACCAGCCCACACGTGCTTTGGCTACAACTGAAATGAAAAAATGTAAAATCTGTGATTGAAGAAATGATTTATTTATTGATTGGTGTGTAACACTGTGCTCATGGTACAAGAGCGCAAATTATATATCTCACAAACTTCCTGATTATTAGCCACAGAGAGAGCTGGATTCAAATAAGGGATGAACTTCATGAAGACTTTTTCATTCTCATATATACTGTAAAAAGATATCAGAAACCATCAGTTGCAACATGTAGTATTTGAATTTTTTTTATCAGAGTATAATTGCTACAATTGGATGTCACATACATAATTAGAAGTAAGAGAACATCACTGTGTTCTCCATGAGGGTGTTAAAGACATAAAAATGCTGCAGTGTTAGACCATTATTTTTAGTTCCTCGCAAGAGGACTGACACAGAACACAGCACCACACTTGTACAATACAGACAAAAATGTTACCCTTCTTTTGGACCACCATTTTTTCTGAACGATTTCCTTGCTTATCTCTCTCTTCACAGTGGCTATTTGTCACATCTATCATAAGAAAGAAGACACAGTTAATGTGAAAGATTTACAAGATTTTCACTTATATCCCTTTAAATTGCATTTTGAATATGTATCAAAAATATTTCACCCATAAATCTACATGTTTTGCATAATTTATCATGTTGCTGTAAAATATTCCAAAACAGGCAAAGCTTTGAAAAAAGCTTATAACAATGAGTAAGCTACTTTGGGAATTAGACATAAAGGTAACACTGATTAATACTTCAACTAGTTGTATTTTTTAAACCAACCTGCATAACTTTATTGAAATCACTGCCAAATCTAAAGCTTAAGTCTTTCACTCATTAAGTTATCAAACTTTTAAAATGGGCCAACTTTAAAAAGTTGGCAAAAGCAATCTGAATGAAGGAAATTAATTGTGTCACTTAAAAAAAGATAACTTCTTATGAAATGTGAGTACTTGTACATGTTGTACTTAATAATTAGAATTAACTGTTCAGTATGCGCTTTCATATCTCTGTTGTGTATCATATCCTCTAAAGTCTTTCTGGTACTCCCTTCTTGCATTTTTATTACACCCTTGTTGCAGATTAAATCTTACAGGTAAACAGGTGTCAACCCAACATAGTCTCACCATCTCAGACTTCTGTTGTTTTTTTTTTTCTGGAATTCCCTTGTGTGTCTACTAGCTTGACTTCTCTGGAGTATGCATAATTTACTGTAGTACGCACACAGCAATCATGTTTATCTTTTTCTTCTTATGTCAGAGCGTACAAGTCTTTGGTAGAGCAAAAGTAAACTACTACATATACCTACTGATTCCTGTATCCTCTAAGATGTTCAGTTCCTCCTGGTTCCTCTCACTCCAATCATCTCCATAGATAACAGGTGCTGAGAGATCTATTTCATTAAGGAATAGCAAGACAAAAATAATGTAGTCCACAAATCAAAAAATAACTTTGTTTAATTTATTTATTTAATTTTTAATTTATTTACTTGATTGGTGTTTTAGACTGTACTCAAGAATATTTCACTTATACGACAGTAGCCAACAATATGGTGGGAAGAACCGGAGCAGAGCCCGGGAGAAACCCACAGGTTGCTAGCGGACGTTCCCATATACGACCGGAGAGGAAGCCAGCATAACCATGACAGCGTTCAACTTTGAGGTTGGACACATACCTGTTTAACCTTTAATAGCCCCAATTCCCCAAGATTCATTGTACCAGTTACCTATAACTGTCAGCAAATATAGATCTTTGGGGAATGATGACAGAATAACCAGAAATGTGTCACAAGATCAGAAATGAATCTAAGAATAAATGTTGGTTGAGAGTATGCCTAATATACTTGAATACAAACCATGAACTTGCATACCCTATAAATCATCATCAAACTTCTTTAACAATAACAATATATTTCAGCCTAATTTATGGAGTGCCCAAAGTTGTATTTTCTATACATACATAAATATAACAACCTAAATTCAGACCACACCCCATGACATAATGCTTGCACATTTAAAATGGCAGTTTCCTGGGACTTTGTTTTTCTCTGAGGACAACATCACATGTAAATGATATGGGAACATTTTGTCACTGTTTCTTTCAGTAAAGCATACCATGTCAATATTCAATTCATGATCCAACTGAACATCCCTACAGGTGTGATTGATATATACAGTTACTCCAAGAAAATTTTCAGCACATTTATATTTACTAATTCATTTCACTGCTGTTAAATGCCTGACACTCAAGTTGATGGTCTGATCAGAGAAAACCAGTGACCTTGGCACATTAAAACTTTTCCACATGTGACATATGCTGGATTTTAAACCTGCACTTTCTGTGACCTAGCCATCGAAAGGCAAGAAACAACTACAACTCCACAGTGCACTTCCCTACAAAATTTCTCAAGAAGGTAAGGGTGAATGTTACCGATCTAAAATATGAATAATTACGGGTTAAAGACACTTTAACTCAATTCCTGTATACCAAAAAATTTACTGTGTACTACTGTACTAAACTACAGCAAAGTACAAAACTAATGACAATGACGTCATTCATGGACTTTTTTGCATTAAAAGAGAAGATCAGCGAAGTATAACATAAATTGTAGTGAAAAGAGTAGGGTTTGAAGATTTAAAAAACACCATTTGACAATTGCTTTGACGTTCAGATGCTTCATCGCCGTAACTGTCATAAGACAATGGTATTTTATCGACCCGATGCTGGCAGACTGACGTGAATCGGGCCATCTCTAGCAATGAAATGTCAAGCATGGCTCCTTCATGTTTGTATTTGATGTACTGTTTGTGCAGCCAAAATCTGCACGCTGTGGCATCCTGCCAGCTCATTGTTCTTGTTAATGCACTGACAAAACAAGGGCAGCAGCCAACCGTCTGTAATCGAGTTGAATTCTCATCTCTATACAAGTAATGTTATGTACATTTAAAAGATAGTATGGTAATGGTTTAAGAGTTTTATTCATATCATATATGCTAATCAGACTTTACATAATCATGAGTTTTGAATGATCAAAATTATTTTTATCAGTTACATTCCCTTTTACACGGGGAGGTATTTGTTATTCATGATTGAGTGTGTGCTATGACCTACTTTATAATTTGTTGCCTTGGAACTGAAAAAAAAACTATAAACATATTTGATGGTCGTTTTTAAATTTTCAAACCATAACATTTTACCACAAATTGCCCAATGCTTCACTGGTCTTCTCCTTTAACATGGTCATGTTACAAATTTCAGGTCAACCAGATACACAAGGAAGAAAATAATTATAAATGAGATAATATTCCTCCATCCGAGCACCAATCCTGATGAGGAAATAGAGATAAGGCAGCAGGAGCTATTCTTAATGGACTGGTGTTCTATTTTAAACACCAGCAGGTTTAGAATACTCTGTTGAAAACTGTGGCATTCTAAAACTTCCAGACCTGCATGTGGCTACAAAAAAGATCAGCGTGCATTTTGTTAGCTTGAAATACATAGCCTACCTGCATGAAAACTATGTGAAAATCAAAACTTAGAAAAATATCAGAGGTAGATAACTTCAGGGGAGATCCAAAAGGAGAGAAAGTGATCATCATATATCAAATAAACATCAATTCTCAGTATTCTACATTTACACATATGCCATTTATGTCAATGGCCAAGTTTTATCACTGACACATCTATAACTGAGGGTGTGGTGAGGGTGGAATTAACTGCACTTTTGGTGTGTGAGATAGAAATCAAACCACAGTACTGTGCATATATATGTAATACCTCCTTAATTACTGTTGATAAATTACCTGTATTACCTACCTGTACTTCTTGAGAAATGAATAAGAGAGATCTCAGCAACTCTTGTCTCTCAATTGACATGTATGTTCTTTGTAAATTTAGAATGAAAAAATATTTAGTTGTGGCAATTTTTACTCACCATCAATTTGTATATCTTTTAACTGTTTCCCTTTGAACTTCTGCACTGTTCCATTCTCAACTGCAATAAGGATCTGTGCCACCTTTGCTCTCTCAACTATGGAATCTGCAGTCGATACCAGTTTGTATGAATATTAACGTTGTGCCCCATGTGGTCAGCAAGCATTTTGATTTCTGCATATTTCATGTCTAATACCTGAAAAAGAGATTACTAGCCATACAGTTTGTACATGGAATGCAGGAGACATAAAACTTGCATGTAGGTAGTATAAGTTCAAATATATCATTATCTATGCGAAAAATTATACCAGTAATGAGATGAAGCACTAACATACTAAATTATGTATAATATTTTTATTTATGGAAGGTAACTTAATCAGTTTACAATGCAAATTAACTGTTCTTCCACAAGGCCTTCAATTTACACATGTAAATATGGTAGTACATTACACATATAACTGATATGATAATTTATTTATTTATTTCATTGGTGGCTGGCAGACCTTCCCACATACGACCGGAGAGGAAGCCAGCATGAGCTGGGCTTGAACTCACAGCAACCGCATTGGTGGGAGGCTTCGGGTCATTGTGCTGCGTTATTGCGCTAACCAACAGCCACAGAGGCCCCCGATAATCAGTTTGATAGTAAGTGTACATGCATGTAAATTGCATGAGCACCTTTACGGATACTAACAGGTAAAATCATGAAGTCTGAACATAAAACAAGAAAACTGTCAGGACAGTATGTCTACAGACTCTGAAGCAGTTCAACAAGCAGGTGAGACAGGGTAGTAGGATATGGCCCATTACCAACCCCTACCTGCCCCACCTGTCAGCTGGAATCTCCAGAACAAACATACAGAGCACAATCCCAATGAGTGAGACATGGCCCTTTTCATTAATTATTTAGTGTATTTGTGTGCAAACTTTACAAACTGCACTTGATTATGAAGTATATGTTATAGCAGAAATGATGAAAAATGTATTATGCATGTATTATTCTTTGGCTCACCCGGGCTGTTGTTGCCAAGTATGTTCGAAGTTTGGAGGATCGAATCATCAGTGGTGCCTGCAGTCCATCACATTCACTTGTGACTTCCCTCATTGCAGTACAACCTTCTAGGGGTGTTTCTGTCCTTCTTGCAAATTTTCACTGATTGCCTGGTTCTCAGCTGCCAGCCAATTCCTTTACACATGTCTTCTGTGAGTAAAATGAAGACTTTTCTGATACTTCTGGTGCCCTTGCCCCTTACTTCAATTAACGTCATTCTGGAAAGAGAAAAATACATCCAAACTTAAATATCTGTAACAAGTGACAAAAATAAAATTTATCAAATAAATTCAGGAGCATTTGCATTACAAAACAGATACCTGGATGATACATGAATAGTTTGCTTTTTAGTTCTTGATCTGCAGTGTAGGATGTGTCCAATAACATATGAAAATAAAAAAAAAAGCTTTTCAGCTTTCTATCTAGTGTATAGAAATGGTTTTAAGACTGCATGTACTAGAAACCCTCATGAGCAAATTCTGCATCTTACCTTGTGCAGCCTAAAATATGGTCAAATATATATGTGTACATTATAAATTTTTTTTCGTTGATATCTTAAAAATTAAAAATTATGCGACTGTTTATTAGCAGAAGATATACACCCCACAACTGTCCACCAGGTATATACTCTCCACCAGGTTATTACATGTCATGCACAATTGTCCATCAGGTATACAGCCCACAGTTCTCAACCAGGCATACACGAAGCATGTAATCATCAAAAACTTAACGTATGCACGCCGCTACTGTTAATCAGATATTAACTATATATACAGTTTTATATTTAACTATATGTGTGCCCAATTTCATAGCATTAGGTTGAAAAATAAGTGGGAAATAAAAGTCTGAAAGAGCATCATGTGTGACAAAATTCGTCTTTAATACGATTACAAATTTTTTTTTCGGAAGAATAGTCTTGCCACTAGAGAAAAAGTGAAAACATCAATCTACTTTTGTTCTCCTTAAATGCTTTAAGAGGTGTCTTATCTTAATTTATTTATTTATTTATTTATTTGATTGGTGTTTTACGCTGTACTCAAGAATATTTCACTTCTAGGACGGGTGCCTACATTATTGTGGGAGGAAACCTGGCACAGCCCGGGGGAAACCCACGACCATCCGTAGGTTGCTGGCAGATCTTCCCATGTGCAGTTTCAGCAAATCGTCAAGAAATTAAGTAGCCAACTTTGGTGACATCAGTGATGACAAAGCATCTTTGTATGCAGGAAGCCATCATGTGTTCCCTTTCAGCCGAGACTACATGTATTTATATCCATCGATAATCTAGCTACACTGCAATCTACTTGCATTAACTTTTACAGAGGCCTCCAACCATCATGGTTTTTCAAAAATGTGGGAAAATTTTCTCCAAAAGTAATGCGATGAAGAAAATAACAATATCAATACAAATAAATGCCGATAAAACCATATCTCCTTGGGCAGAAAGAACATGCATTCAGAGGATCAATGGTTAACACCCCAAAGAAGCAAAGATGCATCCTCTATTGCCACTGTGGTCGGGGAATTGAAGAAGCCAGCAGTATAATTGACTAAATGGGCAGGAGTGCCATAAGATAAGTTAATCAGGCACGGTTGAGTTTATTCAACATTTGGGGGCTTGAGGAGGGAAAATTTTTTTAGAAGAAAAGGCTGGCCTGTATCAGATGCATTTTAAGCAATTCCTTGGAGCTAAATGAGAATGTCACAATAATAATTATTTTTATATACATGTGCTGTGATGATATGTTGCATGGTTACTACTGTGTTGCAGGGATGTTAAGCTGTACTGTTGGAAAGGAGCTTCTCTGTAAAGACTTTACAGGTAGATATTGACTCATCCATTCGATCTGTTATGTGCTAACAACGATCAACTCCTATATGAAGAAGCTTAGAAACCAGCTTATCGAAGCGATCTTCTATATGCTAATAGAAATCTGCAGTCTCTTAGAGAGCCAAGTCACAAATAAAGCGTTATGACAAGTCAGTAATCATGTATATCACATGTGACAATACATGTACAGAAAGCCTGTACCTGTTTGCAAGGAGCCTTTCTGATATGTCCAAGCCTTGAATGATCTCTGTCAAGCTGTCATGTTTGGGTCGATTCACATAATCTTCAACTTTTAACTCATCAACTTCAGAAATTCTTCTTTTGTTAAAAAGGACAATTCTGACAAGGATTCTTTGAGCTGTCTTCTTCCAGTCTTCTTTTGTGGGATTTTCCTGTTGTATACCCTCTGTGATATTTGTGACAAGGTAATCTTTCAATTTCACTAAATCTTCACCCATGGGAACTTTGTGGAAGGTTTGTTTATCATCCTCAATTTTATCCTTCTGTTAGCAATTGAGGCAACTTTTGAATTCCACAATCCTTCATATAACTCTTTGAAGTCTCTTGCTTCTTTTCTCATATCATCATCACCTTCTCTGATAGCCAGACTGTTCTTCAATAGACAGATCTGCTTGATATAATATCCAAGATTCAGAGCAATGCTAGGAGAATCTGTGTTCAAGGAAAGCTGCTTTACCCCATTCACAACCTTCATGAAATTAGGACCAGTTATAAAATGTGTCAATGGCTTTGTCACAGCTGCATCTGCTGTCATGATTTTCAATAATCTACCAACTGTACAAACTTTTGTTCTAATGTTATCTTTGTCTTTTCGCCTTTATTCAAAATCACTTCCAATTTCATCCAAAAGACAACGTGCAAATTCCCTCAGCATTGTGTCTTGCTGACATTTTTCCCTAACTCTCGGATTATCCTTGGTTGCTTTCATCATTCATTGAGCAAAGGGCCTTAAGGACCACTTAATACAACATACTTCACACTTATTGTGTTCCTATTTCTTCATCTAAAACTTCATCAAACACATTTATCTACACTTAAAAGTTTGCCACCAAATTTTACCTCAGAAATTTCACATGCAACACTACTTTCCCTCCAACTTTTATTATTAGTATTTTTATACAATGGCTAATATCTCAAGCAACTGACAACTGCCCCAGTCAGTTAATTATTTATTTGATTGGTGTTTTATGCCATACTCAAGATTATTTCACTTATACAACAGAAGCAAACATTATGGTGGGAGGAAACCGTGCAGTGCTTCGGGGAAACCCACGACCATCCACAAGTTGCTGGCAGATCATTGTACGTGCAAGCATGTGAGTCACAAGCACAAATGATTTGAAGTTTTTTTGTTCTGGCACACACAGAAGAAAATCCCTGCATGTTTCTGAAAGCTTGTAAGCACACAAAGAACACACCTTCACGTTATGTTTATAATTTCCTTCATTTTGTACCTTTATCCAAGCCCGACGTCTTTCTTTTGAACCTCGAGGTAGGAGTAAAATCTTCTTGGCATCTGTCTCTTCAGAGTGAACAGCCTTATAATTTTTTGATATCTTAAACTTGAATGAACGTGCACAATGCAGGCAGTAGTCAGTTTTCAAATAGTTTCATTTCCCCCCATTCTTCTGGTACAAGGGAATGGTAACTTCATGAAAAGAAAGAGTTCATTTTATCTTTGTCAATTAGACTATTCCTGTGGACATATGTTATATTCATCTATTTATTTACTTGTTTGGTTTTTTAAATACGCCGTACTCAAAAATATTTCACTTAAATATAGGATGGCCGCTAGCATTATGTTTTGAGGAAACCTAGGGGGAATTCCATGGCCATCCTTCTGTTGCTGGCAGACTTTTCCACGCATGACCAGGGATGACGCCAGCATGAGCTTCATTATATAACACTGACACAAAACCCCACTCGGCCACAGAGACCCTCAGGTTTTTCAGTATCCTAGTTTTATTGCCATACTCAAGAATTTTTCACATACACAGTCCCACAAATGCAGAAGCCATACATGGGTATGAGCATATCATATAGGCCTTACAGGTTTTAGCTGTAAACTACTAGCTCAGTTCATGATAATTACGAGTCATAGATTCAATGCTGGTGCATGAATACCGTTCATATAATTTGAAATCTGGCTTCTCAACATGAATTTCTTTCAAAATGATACATCTGACACCTGAATCATCTATCTGATAACTTACAAATATCTCACTCTGACATGTGAATCCCGACTTTGTCTTACACCAATTTCACACTGATCTATGCCTCTTGCCATGCTCTTCAGTTCAGGAAAACAATTCACATTTGAAATGAACTGAACAAATAAAGCGCAAGTATAACATAGAAACAAATTAAAGTACAAGGTGAAAAGAGCAGATTTATTCATGATAATGGTAGCAACATATTTGCACTTCATATAAAAGCAATTCTTCAAAATCATATGGAGGAAAACAGTAGAGTAATTAAATACATACTATTTTGAAACTTCCTTCTGAGATGGTCCCTGTGCGGCTTATTTGTTGTGTGAATTGTAACAGGACTTAAGGATGCACCTGAACTTTAAAAAAAATATGAGATAAACTGCAATACTTTATATTTCAGTGAAATCCGTTAACAGAGGCTACATGTATATGCAAACTCTTTGGTTTGTATTTCTACATAATTTTTAAAATTCAAGAACAGCTAGCTGGTCGCCTATGTACTTTACTGCAGTGCCCAACATCGGTCCCACACAAGTCCACAGTGAAAATTTCCATACAAATAACAGTTCAAATCCTACCTTACATTTGGTGTGAGCAGATTCATGGAGTCAACCAGTTTGTAAAAATAGCGAAGCCGGTGCTGATAAACCATCTTTCAACAGTAATCCACCAAGTTTAACTTTTTAACCAGGCTTTTTGAGCGTCTGTAACTTTTTGAATTCAAACTTTTTGCAGGCGATGGGCCACAAAAATTGTACCCCACTTGACACATACTCTGTACAGTGCATGGCTATGTGCAGGGTGGAATAAAAGTTTTGCAGCCCATCGCCAGCGAGAAGTTTGAATTCAAGACATAGCAGACGTTGGCTCGATAGGCCTGCTTCAAAAGTTAAAGCAGGCAGATTACTGTTGAAAAATAGTTTACCAGCACTGGGTGAGCTATTTTTACAACCCAGTTGATTCGAGGAATCTGCTCATAGCACATGTAAGGTAGGGTTTTAGCTATTTGTCGTGAAATTTTCACCGCTAACTTCTATGGGACCGCAGCTGTGCTAAAGTAATTGCCTGCATAAGGTTGTGTACCAGTTTTCACAGTTCATGTCAGCTGAGAATGAGTGTTTTGCTCACTTTATCATGTTTATAGACATTTATATCGATGCTATTGGCCATCAAGTAGGATTTGTAGGATGACTGATGGTTGGAAATAATTATGTTTGCATTCACTGTGACTGAACTCCTCATGACCATTAAGAAAGTTTGAACGTGCTTACTGCATACCAGTGAGAAATATATATGCCATTAACTGAACAGTACATACTTAAAACAACTTAAAAATACAATTTTGGTTATGTGTTTAATCCAAGGCTTTTATTTCTTCCAAGTTTACAGTGAAGAAATACAAATTAAAGCAGAAAAATGTTTGAAATTCAGAAATATCCAAAATAAATACAACATTTAGAAAACCAAATAATATTCCAGGTGGGTGGACTTTTTTTATCAGCTGTTCTTTTAGAAGCTTTTCCAGATTTCCATTTACATGCACATATATATACTTGTGTTTCTTTTGAATTTATGGTGTACTGGTATTTTTAAAATATTCTTAGGAGATGGTGGTCAGATCAAAACTGATGAACTACCAGTAAACCAGCTGAAGTTTGGAAATCAGCAACCGTTACCAGACAGAAAGATAGGCCTTACATTTATTCAGCAGAACATGAACTTGAGCATGCAAATTACTTGAAAAGGCATTGTTATTTGCAACAAAAGCAACACTATATGTAGTCAAATAAATAAAAAGGGGGAATGGGGGGGGGGCTTCCCAGATGTATTTATATTATTATAAGTGATGAATTATACACAAATATGGATTCAATATATAGAAAATATATCAATGGTGAAAACTGTATAAACTTTTTTTTGAATGATGTATTCTGAAGATTATTATTCTCTCACTTTGATCTTGGCAAATTTCGTTCTCTCTGACTGTCTCCTGTCTACATTCAGCTGGGTCAGGGTTTTTTGGCACATTCAGGTCATCAAGCTCTTCCTGTAGATCTTGGTACTCAGTGGCATCTAAGAATAAAGCACACATCAAAATTAAATGCCCTGGTAACTATTAAAGATAAACTCAGGCACACTTCACACTGACATTAAAGCCATTCCCTTTACATCGCATCATGTATTAGCTTGCATATATATAAGGGTTTTAAATTCCCTACTTGTCCCAGGTTTTTATGTGCAGCCTTAGCTTGTGGGTCATAGTGGTTGTAAGGCAGGCATTTAAACTAATTGCATAGTGTAAATATACTGAAAATCTCTGTGATGATGACTATGTGAAGTTTCTTGAAAATTAAAATGATGTTTTCTGAAGATTAAGATTCTCTCACTTTGATCTGGGCTTCTGTTTTTCTTGCCGACTGTCTCCTGTCTACACTCAGCTGGGTCAGGGGTTTTTGGCACACCAAGATCATCAAGCTCTTCCTGTAGATCTTGGTGCTCAGTGGCATGTAAGAATAAAGCACAAATCAAAATTGTAAGTCTTAAAAATAAACTCAATCATTCTCCCAAAACTAACATTGGAACCACTGATTATATACTTACTTTAAGCTCAGTTTTAGCAATTCTGCATTACAACTAATGCTTAGTGAATGTTGATAAGGTTCATGCATTTTTATTTCATTTTTTATTGCAGAATTAACTCTTTCCCAAACTAACTTTGTTTGTTTCCTTTGGCTTAGTCAAGACTCAATATGATTTTTTTTATAATCACAGATGACGACCTCGCAGCAGACATGTCCAAAAGACGTGCAAATATTCAACTGTAGCCGGTCCAACATCAAGCGGGTGCAAGGCAGAGATCAACACAAGCAACTAGCTACATCTCATAACACAACATATAGACATTCTATGGGCCTTACACTAGGCTTACAGCTGAATCCTCTCTCCAATGTGACAATGTGCCAGTTTTAAAGCTGTGTGATCAAGGATTGCCAGAATCAGATTCTCATTTTCCTTAAATTTTTCAAAATATGTTCAATTTAGATAATGACGTACTGCTACATCTACTTTACTATTCTTAAGATACAGATCCCAGCAGATCCTGGGGAGACCCACAACCATCCTCCGGTTGCTGGCAGACCTTCCCACATACGGCCATAAACGACACTTATATACCACTTATGTACTTTACAGCTGCATCCTAACCAAATATGCTACGCCCATCTTGACTTCCTGGGTCACAAATGGTGGGTCCACCAAGGTTGGATGGTGATTGATTGTCAGTACATCATGGCCATACGATCCGATCAGGAGGTGTGTATCATGGCACCATCATGGTACCATCGTGGGCAAATGATCACTGGATGATTTTATGACATGAAAACAGATATAAAATGTACCTTCACCTTGCCTGTAACATGTACAATGTAGTTCTATAGATATGTAGGCATTTTTCAGCACTAAAAGACATCTCTGCCTATATTGTTGACATCACAGCTTCATTTGCCTCTATCTTACTAGCACTCTGCATTATATGCGCTCCTTACATAAAAGCTTTTATCTGAAGTACCCAGCAATAGGCTACAAACACAGACGCTACAGTACAGGTTAGAATCCAGCCAGAAACAGCTGAGAATGGTGGATTTGCCATAAATAGGTTCATAACAAACAAAGCATCAAAACGCTGGTAAATTCAGACCCGGGTGGCAGGATCGTACGCCCAAGATGGCACCATGGTGGGTCAACCATGGCCTGGCAATCGCGTCACGATGGTAGGAGGGAGTGGATCTTGGATCCGCGTATGATGATTGGACCATGGCAGTATAGTCCGGCCACAATGGCAGGACAATATTAGATAGGACCGCGCACAGCATGAAAACTGTCCTAATATGTCGGGCAAGGGATTGTTGTGGTATATCTGCATTTCACCTGTCTTTAGCAAAGACTATAAACAATTGTGATGTCTAAGAATGATATGCTGCTTACATACAAAAGATTTCCTACTGCAAACACACCATCCAACTACTAAACAAATAACAAATGTGCATTTCTTGCTGTCAAATAAAGAGAACTGTTCCTATGGTCTTTATCAACCTCTGATAATCCATGTGGATTAATTTGTAAAGAAGTATGACCTCACTACCATACCTTCACTTATTTCTGATTCAGAACTGGATTCTCCCATAGTGTAATCATCAGCATCATCATCATCATCGTCTTCACTGCTGTAACTGTCCTCACAACGACTATGAGTAGCAATATTCCTGTAGAAAATGTGAAATTGGCAAATCAGACTTGAATAAAAAAAATGCTTGGTTAAGAATTTTGCAACAAAAGAAACAAAAAACTTGTTATCAGATGTAAGTACATTCATTTATTTATTTTAATGTTGTGCAATTTACATGCCACATTCAGCAATTTTTAAATTACACAGTGTCAGTTTAAGGAACCTGGAGTGCGCATGTTACTTAAACGAACCTTCCCTTCCTGGCACACAGCAAATGAGAGCTTAAAGTGCCACTCTGATAAGAACACAAATTGTGTAGAAATATTACAGTGATATGAAAGAAAACCTACGGAGTAAGCCTACACCATGTTTCAAAAGGATTCTGATGAATAACACAAATTAACCCATATAACTGAAGATTCGCTGAAAAACCAAAATCTTCGGCTGTATCCAAAAAATTTTCCTGATGTGACGTGATAATATTCCCTGTATTACCTCTAATCAGGAAGATGTGACGTTGAGTAAGGCATTTATGCTGAGGTGACGTCAAGTGCATTTGTAAGGGGAGCGTCATTTGTGGATGCACGTCAGCGATTGATGACGTCAGGTGTTTGTGGGCGATGTCACACCAGGCAAAAGTGGAAGGGACAGAAATATTTTGTTTCCGTTTACTCTGACGAAATGCATAATATCAATTTCAGTTTGCCGCAATATTTTCACAATTTAGGAAAGGAATCCAGACTATTCTAGTATTTATGAATTCACCTTGCTTTAAGACACAGATGTTTTCACATTAAAGTAGCTCTTAAACAGTGAGAGAATAAAGCATGTATTTGTAAGGATGCGCAAATGTCCTGTTCATGCCTTATGTCGAACCCACCACATGTGGGTATAGTATAGGGTAGAGAGCCTATCAACCCCACACTGTACCCATCCACTACCTATACAGAAATTTATCCTGCATCACGCAAGATCCTCTGCTATTGATTGGACAGCAATGGTCATGTGGCAGATGTGTATATCTATATACCTTGCAGCAGATGCTATATGCATCTGATGACTCAACAGGAGGGAGAATGCCATGATGTAACAGTTACAATGAGACGCAACAATGACACCAACGATGCCTTACAAAAGTAAGTTGAATGAACATTGTCAATTCCATTATTGCATCATTAATTCCCAGATTACTGCTCATTAATTCAAAGCTCCTCAACACAACAGGAAATAACTGTTGAAGCTTCTTTCATTTTCAAGAAAGAAATTTCAGTGTAATTTTGGGGTCTTTCGTGGGATAAATTCGTTACATGTTTACTGAGTGAAAGGATACGAAACCATATGGGATCAAAAAGCCTCCTACAGCCTACACGAGGTTTACATACTACACAGTTTCATATTCTTTCACTCAGTATCCATGTAACTAATGATACATGTTACAAGTGTGACAGGGCGACAGTAGCTATTGCACATTATGCAATGGTTATGTGCATCTAAACGTTATTTCCCTTTTCTGTAGCGGAACCTGTGTTGCCAGACAATTCTGGTTAGCGTCCTTGCCGTGTGGTAAATTAATCCCGTTTTTGGCCATTAAATCGATGTAATATTTGCAACCAATGTGGCACAAAGTAACCTTTGCAATGGTGAAATCGTGTGCATAGACTTCTGAATAAGTTAACAAAGTATCTTTATAGATATTCTGAGATAAATACTCAGCACATGGCCAGACCATGAAATATGAACACACAATCATGCAAAACGTAGTTTGTACCTTGTGCTATTCGCTGTGTAGGACAAACAGCAAATGTTAGAATGTTAACTGGAACGTTTGTTAGATCTGTACGTGACATTCTAGTTGACTGAGTAAGCAATAAACTGTACAACTAAGTCTCACTTATGAAATGAAAGGAGTTTAATTTCCTCTTTCCTGATGGAGGGGGGTTGAGTACTTTTATGTGCAACAGGATGCAATAACATGAATGAGTCCCCAGAACACACCATCTTTGGAAAATTACTCTTTGAGATGTGATATAGTTCTGCACATATCTGCATCCATACTGGTGAAAGACAACCTCAACGATTGTCATAATGTTCACACTCCACCAGCATATGTTCTTGATGCAATCTAGAAAGAGTATCACTCAGGAAACGGTAATCTTTTTCACAGCTCAAACATCATAACCATCTGACCGAGCAACAGGTATGGTAAGTATCTAAGTTTTCTTTCTTCATGTGAAAACACTCTGTGGATATCAGCTGACCTTCAAGCTAATTTAACCCTCTATCATATAGCTCATGCAGCTGGAGTTGGAGTGTCTCTTAACAGATGTACTCTCAATGGCAATTAATATCTCAGCAAAAGTTAACAAATAAAAAGTATGGACAATACAAAGCAAACACACTGGGCTTATTTCATGGTACACATACTGCACAAAAAGCATTTTAAATGTAACATGTGAACTTGGTGAATACAACAAAATAAAATGCAAATACTGAACTGCAGTACACATACACATATATAGCACATATATCTCATTTCTTGGAGTATTCATGAAACATAAATATTTGTTGCACTCAGTATTTAGTATAAGACATTCTGCATGATATGCTGTTCATAATTGCTGGGGCAACTCCAGTATGTGATTTGGCATCATTTTTCACTTACACGTCCATTTTGAATGCATTAATAGTCCATGCTAAAAATGTTAAAAACACAGTGGTTTGGCTCCATTTATATGTAAAAACCGTGAATGTATTTGTACATATGAGAACAGCAAGGGCATCAATCTCAATGGTCTTTGCTTGCACAGACCTCAAATAAAATTCAAGAAAGTCATTTGTATCACAATCGGCCACGAATAATATCTACATTTACTTTCTCTCAACAGGTGTATCAATGCATGGCAGGCAATCAGTTTGTCTCACGATGTTTTGTACTGTCAAAAATAATCAACTTTTAATTACTTCACACTGAAATTTCCATTTCAATCTGCACATTAAAAACCATCCAACACTTAATGCATCACTTGAATGAAATTATACCATGGCTATAATTCCGACCACTGTGTGCATAAGGTACATGGAAATGACACTAAATCCCTGTAGTTAAAAGATACGTTTCAGACGCTAATGTTGAAGGATACTGATGGGAAGTCCAAAATATGACATAACCAACCTACTTACTGAGCTGCTTATTTGCTGTTACTACCAGTTTTCAACTTATATTTTTCATTACCTTAAACAGTGAATGTGCACAAATAACATGTAATAGTTTCTACATTTCATGAATCCTTCAAACTGTTTGCACATGGATGCAGACAGAGACAAAATCGAGAAAAGTTGAAAGCTAAAAAGCAAGATCATAAAATCATTAACACAAGCACATAATACCTTTTCCCACTGAAAATTTGCCCTGTAAGAAAATTAGGTACATTGGCATGGATAGAAACACACACAGGCTGTGACTACAGCCATGTACTGTATGCACAAGTATATGCCCCACAACTGTACAAGGTGTGACTACAGCCATGTACTGTATGTACAAGGATATACCCCACAACTGTACAAGGTGTGACTACAGCCATGTACTGTATGTACAAGTATATACCCCACAACTATACCTAGTGTAGCTGTAGCAGCCATGTACTATATGTACAAATATATACCCTACAACTGTACCCAGTGTAGCTGTAGCAGCCATGCACTATATGTACAAGTATATACCCCTAACTGTACCCAGTATAGCTGTAGCAGCCATGTACTATATGTACAAGTATATACCCTATAACTGTACCCAGTGTAGCTGTAGCAGCCATGTACTATATGTACAAGTATATACTCTACAACTGTACCCAGTACAGCTGTAGATTCCTGCATACATGTGCATGGGCAATTTCTTCCCAGTGAAAATTTATAAAACATGATTATTTTATTGATGAACATGTTTCAAAAACTTGCAAAAGTAGCTTAACGGTGAACTGTTCCAGTTCCATTTTTCACTTTACTTAACTGAATGATGTGGTATAAAAAATGATGCAAATAAAAAGATGAATCTGGTGAGTGTTGTATAGCCATTATCCATTTTCATCACAAGGAGGAAACTGATGGGAAGGCATGAAAACTAATCCCATCGTAATTGGGCGTGGCAGATTAGCAGAGTTGATTTCTGCACAAAACGGCATGTCACCAGTATATACACTAAGGGCCATCAAGGGCAGATAAGTGTGTAGAGAATGAAAATCTTCACGAAATTCAGCCTATTTGTAATGAAGAATATATAGTTTTTAATAACTACCAAATTATCAACCATCTACCGAAATGAGCGTTTTGGGTCAATAAACTCAAGACTAGATTACAAGAAGGACAAACCCGCAAAGAACTAAGAAAATATACAAATATAAAATTAGGACGGATTCATGTAAAGAGAAGCAGTCAACAGTTTTCTGTGATAACGAAAAGACGTTACAAATGTTCTAGGCATGAATAAAATCAGCATCCAATCATGTTACATTTCAGTACATGTGGTATATGTAATCAACTATATATTTCACTTGCAACTGTTCATATATCCAGTGTGGCGATCCCTGAATTAAGTGGAATTAGACACAGTTAAAAACTCCCAGTCCCTAACATTCTGAGCACTCCATCAGTATTTACCAACAAGAGAGAGGACCACATTCCTTTGGTTAGTCTATGTGATTAAATTTATAGTTGAAAGGAAATATCAATGTATCGCTTTTCTACTCCAGAAAGCATTAGATAAAAATGTCTTTAAAATAGTTTCTATGCCCAGTTTGAGTAAGTTTTCAGCACTGATAACCAGAAGACCATGAAATCAACTTCAAATTAAGCTTCCTTCTGCAACAAAAATTCAGCTTGTACATGTACATCTACTGCATACAATACGTATGCCACACGCCTCCCACATACACAGCAAGTATTTCAGTGAAGTGTCAAATATATGTATGTATGCATTTAATGCACGATGTCTTCTGCAAAAACCATGTTGACAGCTGCAGAAATACTGATACACCTGTGTCAGGCATACAGAGACCGCATACATCTGGGCACTTCACCTGCTTGAGGCAGCAGCAAGCAGACGAGAAGGTGAAAGATAACATGGGAAGGGATAGGAAAGTGAGCAACATTGGACAATATTCTGAGAATTATGCCTGATAATAACTAGAAATTATGGTATGTTTTACAACGGAACAATCTGCATAGCATTGGTATATGTAAGTTACAAATGTTACTGTAACCTACTCTTGAAACTGAGGCCGTGAAACAGAATTCTGCATCAAAACTGCCATGTTATTTTGATGATGTTTTCACACCATGTCTCTGTGAAACAAAATGTGTTGGTGCTAGTAAATGCGTTTATTATATGCCCAATGTCCTTTGTCTCAAATATACATATGTGTAGCCAAATATATTCATGGCAATTACATACAGTGTATATGTAAATACAATGTATAAACTTGGCTATTACCCCATGCCTCTCACCAATGCGGTCCCTGTGAGTTCAAGTCCAGCTCATGCTGGCTTCCTCACCGGCTGTATGTGGGACAGTTTGCCAGCAACCCGCGAATGGCCGCGGGTTTCCACCATAATGCTGGCCGCCGTCGTGTTAGAGAAATATTCTTGAGTATGGCATACACCAACCATATATATGCGGTTAGTATACATGTAAATATTATGGACTAAAGAAATAATGTACACACGAATTTAAAATTGTTCTTGATACAAACCACATCTTCTTGCCAGAATATATGAAGAAATACAGAAAGCTTCCTTCATCTGCACTGTACATGGCCTCCCTTTTCAATGCTTCTTGGTATGTTAAAATGTCACCCTTGTGCTCCATGAGAAAAGAGTCTGGTTGAATTTCTTTCAGAGTGAACACTCCATAACCAGTCAACAGCATCAGGACATTTTGATTTAGCTTTCACTTACATGTCTTTTACGCTTCGAATGGGAGTTGACAAATTCTGTAACAAATTCAGGGGATCCTCTATGCTACAGTCAGCGTTCAACAAGACTCATTCAGGGAAGCATGAATGAACTGACGTCACATCGGCCTACCACTTGGAAAGCGACACGCCCATCAACCTCATCTTAACTATAACCAAAAGGTCTGCTTTTCACACAAGTCTGTGAGGTGTGCTCAACGACTAACTGTGGATGTCAACCGCAATCAACCGAACAACACCCTTGTTCATTTTCCAAAACATTTACACTCGCCATTGCCAATAGGCTTCCTCTCCCGTTCCCCCATTTACAACGCTACTTTTCCTGTCAGTCTCAGAATTACCCTTTATTCGCCGCTCTGTTTTCATAAGGGTCAAACAAAACAAAAACAAACAAACAAACAAACAAACAACAAAAAACAACAACCCCCCCTCAAAAAAAAAAACAGAATACTTTATCATTGGGTAAGGTGAAAATCAACGGTCTGTAAATATATAACCGACCACATGCATCCTTAGGCCGCACTTTTCGGGCGGGCCTGCATACAGATACGAAGGCTACAGCCGAAGAAATAATTTATGTACATGTTTGAATTTAAGAGTCTGCTTGTTGGAAGTTAATCGTACTTACCGTTATACGAGTCAAAGTACCGAATCAAAAATCCATCTGGATCAACGGACAATTCCAGATGACTGTGAACATACTGCAGGATTTCCAGGGCCCGTTTTTTTATCAATTGCTGTAGTAGATCTTCGTTTGCCCTTAGTTTCCATCTTGTACAAGATCGTGGCCTCACAACTCAACAATGTCAACCCAGGATAATTTCTACGTTCACCAAGCAGAGAGGCTATTTTATTTCATCCCTGTCGCAGAACTGTGAAGAGGGGGAGGGGTGGGCTAAAATCATTACTTAAGGTCTTTGCAGTTAACATTTTGTTTATAATTTTCCAGTTTCATACTATATGTTTACTATATTTATTCTACCGGCCCTCTTTTAAAATTCAGACCACATTTGTTTCAAGAACTTCTGCTTTTTTCTCCAAACTGATGGAAGAGCCAGTTGCACAAGCTCTCACTGGGACTGGCAAGGCTATGCTCAACACACCGCTATGTTCTACCACAACGGCGGTCATGCTATAGCTGTTATGTAACCAAAACCAGCTCGGCTGTTTCATCCATCTCACTTACTTACCTGAAAATGTGCAAGTTAAGTTAAAGAAATATGAGGTACACCCCAGTTTATATGCACTGTCACTGAAATAAAATCAACCAACATAACATTCTTTGCATCCAGAGTCTTCCGTCTGCCGATAGGAGAGAAAACTACAGAAAACTATTGTGTAGAGGGAGGGTAATAGAACAACTTCACTGTAAAGTGGAGTGCACACCTGGTTTGGACAAATCTGTGAACACTTCAGCCAGAGTACCGCAGTATTTGTAATCCTCGCTCTGTGCATACATATATATATACATTATGCCACTTCACTTCTCACTACGATTTTGTTAGACAAGTTATCTTTTTGCCTGTATCAGACTATACAGATGTCGATAATAACATAAATGAACTTCCCTCGAAATGTACGATGCCGCCAAGCTTTTTTTGGGGGCGAGGGTGGGGGGGATGGCGACCGGGGCTACATGGATACATGTTATTGACCTTAACGTTTCCGCTGAACTTCACGGGGCCTCAATCAGGCATCGGTCCTAACACGTGTTGTCTGAAGCTCCCACGTTCGGACCTAAAACCAAAATAAACGTTTGTACTCAGTGCGCATGTAGTAAAGTCCCCAAAACAGTAAACAAAAGCAATCACAGCGGCATACAATACTATTCCCACCATTAAATTTTCCTTCGACATTACTTGTACATTACAGGGTGAATGAACTGTATGTATGTGACGCCTACTGAATAATTCTGCGGATGCTTCCTACTTTCGAAACTGTGTATGTATGTATTTATTTCATTGTTTTTTGACACCATACTCAAAGATTTTTCATTCTGATGCATATTTTTTATGGTTGGAGGAAACCACCAAATTTTGGCAAATTACTGACAAACTATTTCACATTTGACCCGAACATATGGTCATGACATTCTTGGAATTTAAGATAAGTCGCTGCGCAAATGGCCTCACGAGCGTCCTTGACGGATCGATAATTATAAGTAGTACTTTCCATTTGTTTATTTACTAACATTCAAATCTCACTGATAGTATTAAAAGACGGTTCAGCTGATTGATGATTTAACAGTGACAATTACCCTGAGTCTTACATTAGTGTGAACCTCCCCCTTCCTCCACTTATTAGTGGTCTACACAGGTTAACCTGCGGAACACCTATTGAAATCAGTCGGGTTATCATTATTATTTATTCTATTTTGTGGGAAAGTTTCAGTCTAGACCGTTTAACCGATTGACTTGAAAATTAACGCTGAAATTCCCATGTACTTTACAGTTTATCTAGGTCACGTGTTTTGGCGGCTATATTTACTTTTATATGTAAAAGTATAATGATCTTCTCAGGATCTAGCGAGCGGATTGACATAAAATTTAATATGCAGGTAGACTGTTGTTAGTTACAAAGTTGAGAAAATCGTTCACTTCCGGTGAAGAAATTGTTGCATCACAATTAGTTTCGAAATTTCAATTTTTTTTTATCGCATACTGATGTATTTCCGGCCGCCGAGTTTGAATCTTCCTTTGTTCTTTGATCATCTTTGTAACTTTTCGAGATTTGGTCAAAAAAAATTTTGTTTGTTACTTCATTTCAATGGCCTGTAAATCGAAAGAAATTTGAAACTTGTACCAAGTTGTAGCTTAATGTTTGCGCTTTCAGTAGTGTGCCAATAGATTTGATCTACGATTAATAGTTTTCTCCCTGGAAATGTTTAAATCACACCATCCCATTTCAGAAATACAAATGTCAGCCTGTACATTTAACGTAGAATTTGAAGGTAACTGTATTACCATTTAACCGGAGCTTCTCTTTTCCTACATTGATTATTTATGTGGATCATTTGCAAATTTATTGATCAGTAACGTTTGTCACTTTGAGCCAAAGGCAAGTCTGTCTTTTCGATAGATCGGATCACGTTCACTTCGCATCCATAGATGTACTGCGGGTAACTTGCGACGTAGTTCGCCCGCCTGTCACTCCAACCGAGAAATGAACAACCCGCCCTCCGCTCTATAGGTTTTAAGACAATTTTAAATGTTGGCACCTAAGCTAGTCCTGTTCGCAAAGCATCATGGTAATTCTCAACAATCCCGACAGCATTCCCCCGTGCTATAACAAATATAATACAAGTCCAAAGCCAGGGTGCAATGTCAGCAAAATTTCTACACCCGCATGTACCTAGAGTCATTGCGAGTCAAATCAATGCAACTCCTATTAGGCCAAATTCAACCGTTAAAGAAATATCGCGGTTTCCAGTTTCTTTCCAGGCCTAAACCATGCATGTCCGTAAGGAAGACACGGGCTTTAGGATGCCGGACAGGAAAGTTACTACCGAACTGTACGCTATGGCTTTGAATTGGTGAATTGCTTTCAAGAAAACAGCACAAAACTCTGATTATTTTTTCTGACTATTTAGACGACAACTTCGTACGTTCATAGTCTCCTAACAACGCCTACTAGAGACGTGCACTTTGTCCTCACTCTCTCTCATAACTGCACTGGACCGAGGCAGATCTGGCGGGTTAATGGGAGGGAGTGGCAGCACCTCACTTGTCGAGCAAACTGAAATGTACATATCTGGCCAGGTGCTGTGATCGCCAAGGACAGAGACGGGCCAGATGCTATGCTACGCTATGTTTATGTGTAAAACGATAACTACGACAACAAACGATGTGGACCCCTGCCGAAAGTGCTTTGCACTTCTACTATTTTATTTAATTTAGTCCAATTTTTAGTCTTTGATTTCATTTTTACGATTCTTACAAATTTGTTTTTCCTAGACTCAGTTCTTTGTTTTTGTGACAAGTTAACATTTACTTAGTGAAACGCATATTTTTCTGTGAACGCGTACACCGATATACCCCCAAAATGCATTTTAAATTTATTTACTCTGCATACATGCGTAGACTTTTATACTTCATGTCAACGTAACCTCTTGATTGCGGCATACACACTTCTTAGCCAACTGATTTAGTCCAAAGTTGTAACACGTATAGATTTAAATACGGGATGAGCAACTGTTTCCAGAAATCCACAATCCGTCGACACTTGGGAAGGAAGTGTTGATTGATGTTTTTTTAAAACTTTAGCTTCGAATGAAGTCGGACGATGATGTTAAAAAGATATTTGACCTTATTTACTAGTAAAATGTAACTTCTGCAAATAGCGTACATATATACTTATAGTGCGTAGACAGAGCGAAGTAAATATACACGTATGCATACGAAATGTAATATGTTTTCAGTGTACGCGACGTGCATTTTGATGTGCAGTCAAGTAAAGTTACAATGTACAAATAGTATACATATATAATGTACAAGGATTACAGTTATAGGGTATATAAATGTCCATAATGGTTGTGCACATATAAAGTGCAGTGAGAACATGTAGGTTCTTCGGTTATGGGGGTGTTCATGCATGTATGTAATTTGGATACAATTGTACCATGTCCAGTAGCGTATAGTTTAAGCTCAGTTCGGCAACGGGGTCCTCGAAAACTTTTAAAGTATTCAGATGGAGTACCTCTGATAGTTGAGATGACCTTGACGTTAACACCCCGATCCAAACGCACCCATTATTTTCCAGCCCAGGAGTAGTCAGAAAGGCAATGGGCCATCAAATACCAAACGGCCAAGGTCTAAGATCAAACACGTAAAGAAAACACCATGGTATTTTCAAAGTCAAGGTCACACGTTCCCTTCAGTTTTTGAAGGTCAAGGTCGAATGCGACATACTAGACAGGCCCAATTCTCGTCCTCGCCGCCCAAAACTTTCGGTCCCAAAATGTAAAATATCGGACTCGAAACGGAAAATCGACCCAAATGTGGCCCAAAATCTGTCCATTCCAACGAATTTGGAAGGCCATGCTGAGGTTTACCAGCCTGTGAGATTTCGTCAAAAAGGGTCCTTCTGAAAGTCGAGTCCAAAACTCCATATTCTTTACTTACCTTCCAATTTAGTCCAAATGTAGTACCCACATGGACAGAAACTACAGAACAAACATATTGGAAGATCAAGGTTAGAGGTCAATCAGATCAAGGTCAAGGTGGTTTTTGTGTGTTCAGGGGTCTGTGCCACCGGAAGTCGGGAAAATAAGGGGTTGAAAAAAGGTAATCGAAGTCGGCAGTTCCGAAGACGATGTCATATTTGACCTTGACCTTGAACTCGAATACAAGGATTGAAACGCTGGTCTTGACTTTGAAAATTCTTTAAAAAATCCTAACTTGACCTCCGATCTTGGTCTTTTAGCACTTGATGAACCCGACGTCTGTGAAACTGGGAAAGGGGGAGAGATAAACAAAAATGTGGATTTCAGAGCCAAATGATTGTTTTGTTAGCCTCAACTGTGGTTAATGGAGGAAAATGCTTTATGGCCCTAATATTACCTTATTTGTAGAAAAGCGAAACCTGACGGGTACCACTGGAAAGAAGACACCCTAAGGTACATGTAACAAAAGCAATTAGTGGCCAAGGGCCTGTCTTTTGTAGTTCTTCATCTTTGATCCTGTGGTAGACGCGTAAATTAAAAGATGCGAGATACCGAAACAGATAGATGCATGGCCATATTGGACCAACTTTTCACAAAACTGTAATTTTGAAAATTTCATAATTTTTCGAATGTCATTCCTATTGCATTGTGTGAAATTTGGGAGTAAAATATGCAGAAGTGTGAATTTTATAGTGCAGTTAAGGGGTATATGAATATAGCACTTACATGGCTGTAGTAGACACAAACTGCAGTTGTAATGTGTATATACTATACTAGTATGTACATAGAGTATACAGTTCTGGACAGAAAAAAAATTAAGGGGCATAATAAGCATATAGTACAGGACTGCAGGGGACCCTGAGTTTAGTTGTGGGGTATATGCAAATAGTACATGTCTCTAGTGGACATACAATGCAGTTACGGGGTATATTAATATTGCACATGGCTGGAATACTAGTAAATGCAGAGTTCACTTCCAGGTTACATGCAATGTAGGGAATGCGGTGGCCAAAGGGTACAGTTATTAAATCCATAACGGTTGTAGCGAACACTAGAGTTGTGCAGTTTTGACATACTGTACGCTACTTTATATTATGGGGCTGGTTGTAGTGAAAAGAGAGGGCAAATACATGTACAATGCAGGGCTGCAGAGTACACATAGTGACGTTATGTTTATTTATTTCATTGGGGTTTTACGACGAATTCAAAAATATTTCACTTAAATACGACGACGGCGAACATTACGGTAGGAGGAAATCAGGCAAATTCGGGGGAATACCCACGACCATATGCAGGGCGCTGTCAGACTTTCCACGTACGGTCAGAGAGGAGGCCTGCTTGAGCTGAACTTGAACTCATAGCGACCGCATTGACAGAAATAAATTAAGAGGAATAAACATATGATACATGACTAGCAGACAAAGATTGCACTCATATAGTGTATGCATATCGCACATGATTGTCGGTTCACGCTGGCTGCATCTCCGGCCGTACATGCCAAGGTCCGCCCGTAACCTGCGGATGGTCCTGGGTTTCCCCCGGGCTCTGCCAGGTTTCCGTCCACCATAATGCCGTCGTATGAGTGAAGTGTTCTTGAGTACAGCGTAAAATACCAGTCAAAGAAATAAATACATATAGTTTCGCCACAACACCGTTGTACAGTTTTAGTTATGTCTACACAGGGTTCACTTGCGGGGTGTATACATACATTGCATGGCTGTAGAGGACACGGAATGCAGTTAGCAGGTACATTCATGTACATGTACATGTATATGCAGTTCATGTTGTCGTAGTAGGCAGAATGAATGAAATGAAGGGGTATCATTTTATTTATTGAACTCACAGCCATCGCATCGGTGAAAGGCACGGCGTCGTAACACCTCGCTGGCGGGCTAATCCCCTCGGCCAAGGAGGCACCCTGAAAAGGTATTACCATACACGTATATAGTACATGACATGCAGTTATGGGGTGTATACATAAACCACATGGTCGTAGTGTACCTCTAGTGCAGTTATTGGATATATTACGCATTTTACATGCTTGTGGAAGACAGAAAATATTTAGAGAGTGATATGCTTGGGATTTAACGTAGTACTTAACAATGTTTCAGTCAGATGACGACGATTAGTCCCTTTGGTGTGTGCATACAGTATGCCTTCTTGTGGCAGAGCGAGTCTATGGCGCAAAAGTGCTGCCGTCATTGGAACATCACACCGAAGACACCAGACATGACATCCCACCCAGTCACATTATACTGACGCCGGGTCGACCGGTCCTGTTTCCTTGCCCTAACCTCTCAAAGCTGAACTCCAAGCGAGGCAACAACGAGTGATATTTTTGAAGTTTTTGGTATGACCCGACCTTGGCTTGAGAGTGGATCTCCCGGCCTCGGAGCGGACGCTCTAACCACTAGAGCATCGAGACAGTCTCAGTAAACGAGAAACGTATGGTATATTGGTTTATAGGGCACGAAGCACAGTTATGGGGTATATACATGTAGCACATGGCTGCAATAGACAGTGTTCAGCTGCGATGCATATAAATACACCATGTGGCTGTATTGCACAAGTATGAGTTCAGGTAAGGTGATATGTATATAGTGCATAGTTGTACCGGGCACACAGTGGATTTATCGGGTATATTCACACACATATAGTATATGGTCGTCGCGGTACTCAGTAAATTTGTGGACCATGGACATATAGTACATGGCTCTAGTTGACACAGAATGTAGTTACGGTGTATATGCAAATGCCTCATGGCTGTGTTAATACAAAGTGCAGTTACAGGCTGTATGCATATAATATGGCTCTTGTGTGCCCAGTAAGTTTTAAGGGCATTAGCGTAGTGTAGATGGATTGTATGGTAAACAAAGTGGAGTTAAGTGGTATGAACATATAGAACATGGCTGTATTTATTTATTTATTTCATTGGTGTTTTACGCAATACTCAAAAATATTTCACTTGAATACGACGGCGACCAGCATTATGGTAGGAGGAAACCGGACAAAGCCGGGAGGAAACCCACGACCATCGGCCGGTTGCTGGCAGACCTTCCACATACGATGGGAGAGGAAGCCAGCATGAACTGGACTTGAACTCATAGCGACCGCATTGACAGAATCAAATTAAGGGGTGTGAATATATAGTACATGACTAGCAGACAAAGAGTGCGTAACATGGTTGTCGTACGTACAGTAAATTTGTGGGGTTTAAAATAGTGAGTACTAGAATAAAGTGGACATATATAATATTTGTGGGCTATAAACATACAATACATTACTTTAGTTGAAGTCAGGGACACATACACTGAGTGCGTGGTGGTAATGCAGGTATGGGATATATTATACTTTACATGGGTGAAGCGTACACGCAATACAGTTGTGGGGTGTGTGAGTGTGGCACATATCTGTAGTAGATAGAGTGCAGTTATGGGGGTATATGAGTGTGGTATATGTCTGTAGTAGATACAGTATGCAGTTATTTGGGTATATACACATATTACTGCAGAGAGCAGTTATGGGGTATGTGCGTACACATGTGGTACATTTCTGTAGATTGTATTTATTGGGTATATGTGTAGTACACGAATGTATGTGCAGTTAGGGGAAATACAGTTAGGGGAGTGCAGTTAGGGGAAATACACATATTATACGTGATTGTAGTAGTCAGAATAAAACTTAGACACCAAAACACCTTTTATATGACTGTACAGGACACAAAGTGTAGTTATCAGACATATGTATGTAGCAATATGATTGTTGTAGACACAATGTGCAGTTACGGGGTATACATATAGTACACGGTTACAGTAGACACAGCGTGCAGTTGTTATTACATTTCGTATGAATGGGGGAGTTTTTCGATAGGAAAGCTTACCAACTGGCCCGAAAATTCATTGAATGCTGGAGATGAGACCGATATGAAATGTCCGCTTATCTTTGATAGGTGTACATGTGAATTACAGATGTGGAGTCTTTACAAATTGATTCATTACGCGCGAAACGAAATGCCAGATGTATTTGCTAAACTCATATATGGGATTTATGTGAGAATTGAAATGTGGGTTACTTAGGAATATTTCCTTACATAGTACATTTGAATTAGTGAGTGAATGAGCGCTTGGAGTTTAACGTCTTACTTAAAAATGTTTGAATCATATAACGACGTGTAGTCCTTCTGGTGTGTGCAAAATAGTATGTCTTCTTGTGGCAGGGCGTGTCCATGCCGCCACTGATACATCATGCCTAAGAAACCAGGCATGACAACCCACCCAGTCACACCAGTCATTACACTGACATCGGGCCGACCAATCCTGTTTCCTTGCTTTAAGCTTTAAATGCTGAGCGCCAAGCGATGTAACGGCAAGTACCATTTCTTTGAAGTCTTTGGTATTACACGACCCTGGCTTGAACCTGAGTCTCCCAACCTCAAAGTGGAATCTCTAACCACTAGAACACCAAGGCGGTTACACTTGAATTATGAATGCAGAGCATGTGCGCTGATTGTATCTGTAGCCTGTAGCGAGGACCTTCATGCGACGGCAAATCTAGGCTATATTTGCTAATTACACTTATGAACGTATAATGTACATTCGTATCAATCCTCGATTGTCCCTTTAAGCTATTTTCGTTTGATTTGACTACGCAAAATTTGGAGTAATTCTAAACCGGTTACATGTAATAAATATTTTCCCTACATGTAATTCTGCTTAAGTCATGCCTCTCCGATGTCATTAGAAACTTCCGATTGCTCAGTCTATTCTCTACCGTTGATAACTTTATGCATTTTTCTAAATGAAACTGGTCTGTGGAAATATGATTTTGTGTTTTACGTTTATTTATTTATTTATTTACTTATTTGATTGGTATTTTACGCCGTACTCAACAATATTTCAATTATGGCACGGCGGCCAGCATTATGATGGGAGGAAACCGGGCGAAACCAGGGGAAAACCCGCGACTATTGGTAGGTTAATTTGCATATTGTCGTGCCGGTCGGTGGCCTGAATTGTTATTTGAATACATCGCTTAATATGGTGCTAGAAAACGTGTAATTTCCTGTTACTTAAGAATTCACATGAAGAGTTAAAGAAACACAATGAGATAAAGTGATAAGTGGCTATATTTCACCAGTTACGCCTGACCGATTGACCGTCGTCGTCACTGCTGTGGTATTATTCTATACGCTGTAGTCTTTTATGTTATGTTACACCTACAGATCTAGTATATGTGTTCAAGGCACAGTTATAGGCTGTATATGAAGCTATAATTATGGGGTATATAAGGAACTCACAAACTAGGCACATGCGTTGACTAATACTTAATACACCCCGTATCTGCGCTCTGTCGGCTACTTGGCCTAGGGGAGGTAACCCAGTCAAGTCCTATATTTATTTCGATGTGAAATCCAATTTCTTTATTCAATGGGCATGGTGAACGAGGGTGACCTGTGGGGGCTGTCAGGGGGTTGGCAAATACGGGGTTTTTTTTTGTAAGCCCCACATTTAATTTCATGCCCCACAAGAAAGGTTTAAAATAGGGAAATGCCCCGTATATCTCATAATGTCTAATTATATATATATATATATACTCCCAGCACACATGTGCAAAATGAACAAGACAGGTGAGTGGAAGCCATGGAGCTTACGATGATCATTTGTGCTTCTTCCGTTGATTAGCCTTTCACCTAGACAACGCTGACCCAAAATACTGTGCTGTTAAAGCCAAGGGTTATTTAAAAATTTGCTTCCAAGCTAAAGGTATGGAAGCTCAATATTTCCGAGGTGTGCCTCTCAGCGAACTGCCTTATTTAATTAATTTTTTAACATTCATTTGTGTATGAACTGATAGCAGTTGGTAAAGATGTGTGTGCTAAGATTCTTTATCGGTCTGCCAAGCCATGCGCTACTACTTTGACTCTTAATCTACACGAGAAGCATTTTGGCGTGTGAAAGATATCAATTTACAGGCAATTTCTTATATGTGCAGGGCTTGTCATAAAGCGTTTCCCCAGGAGTTATCAAACGGGTGTATCCAGGCGGTGTGTTTAAAAACAAACCCATTGTTGTCGAGGAGTTACCTGACGAAGGAGTTGTTGACGCCGCTGAAGAGGAGGGGTATTTTCCATATTCCCATGAGCGTGTCAGTAAACCGATGTGTTTCGTATCAACGGGTGATCCTCATGCTTTGATTGAAACTATGATGACATATCTCGCTGAGATCAGCGAAGCTAGTTTCAAGGTGTTGTGTGAACATTACCAGCACGTGCTAGACAGCTTGGACGAATGCATAGCCATGTCTGCGGTATGTGACTTTACGCACAAAACGAATAAGAAATCTTACACAGAAAAACTCAAGGAGCGACTTTTAACTAACATGCTTGCCTGCATGCTTGTTTGCTCCGGCGGGCTTGCGTGTCTTTTGCATTTTGAATGTGCGTTTAAAATCCTTGTGGACAACATGGCTGAAAAGCTGCTTCACTTTGAAATGTCGATAATGCTTGCAAACTCGCCTATTCATTTCCCCATATTATGACGTGATAGCTAAGTCTGAACATGGCGGCATTTTTTTTTCTTTTATTGTACAATTATTAGACGTCTGGTGTAATATTATAATATCATACATTTTTATTTGTCGACTTTTCGATTTAAAATGGAACGTTGTAAAACCAAACTTTTGATTAGATCAAACTATGATTAGAAGTGAAAGGTTTTTTCAACAGTTATTTTAGGATAACTTAAGTAATACTTGCAAGTAATATAACATGCAGAATTAACAAATGTCTGTTTTTATAGGGTTTTTTTATTTTCATCCATTTCAGTTTTTTTCAGGTTTGTTTTGCCTCAAATTTATCTTATTACGGTAATTAAGTCGTACAGTCATTGGAATGTGCATTATAAATGACGCAGCTAATCATATTCTACTTCTGAGACCTATCCTATCATCTACCGTCCGGCAATGCAGTCTGACTTTTAGACTGACCTTGTAAGTCGAAGAAACATGCCTTACTTGCGTCTTTGGAAACCTTTGTAACTACATACCATTTTATTTAGCGTATGTAAATTATTGCGGTCTCCGTAGCTCACGTAAAGCAAATGTAAAAAGGACTCCCTCTCGATTCATTTAAATCACCCCATCATGAACACGTAACGACGGACAGTTTTCCACCATGTATCACTTGGGGATACCAATCTCAAGCTCTGAATTTACCTGAGATGGGCTACATAATATGTTATGTAGTGAAACATTTTCCAGGAAGGAGTTTTCGTCAGTTCGCATCGCCGAGTGGATAAGTGTAACGCAGGGCTCAGGGGCCAGTCTTACAAAGAGGGTGTAAGTTGAGTCAAACAAAAGTGTAATTGTGGACAACATTTATTGTAGAGATATGACACCGTGGTAATTACGTTTGACATAGCCTTACACTCTCTTTGTAGGATGAGCCCTAGATGTGGAATTTGAACTTCGATGACAGTCACGTCATTTGTAATTGATGCAACTTCCAACATCTAAGCAATCTCGGACTAGAGAGCTGGGGGCCAAATTTTTTGAGAGCCTATCAATTAAACTAAACTATGCTGAGTCCCATTTACTAAAAACAGACGACTAGTTTATCCATGGGCTTTACTACAGTGTAAGAGATGTTGCCAAATACATGTAAATTTCAGTTTTGGCCTATATTTTGTATCTGGTTTCTGATAGTAAGGTAACACATTCTGTGTTTTACAGCATATGTAGGAAACAATTATTTGTACGAAGAACAGTGCAAACGGCTGAGTCTAGATTGGAGATGTATGCAAGAAGACTTGTGTGTGGAATTTGGAACTTAGTGTGAAAAAATATACTTGAGTTAAGTTAAACAGGTAGTGCCTTTGTGGCTATTAGTAAAGTACAGTATCAAGCCACAGAGTCAAGCAGTATTGAACTACAACATAATGTAATATAACTTCATATTCATTTAATTTATTTGTATTTCCAGACCATTCGCCAGTCAACTAGATCCAGAAAAAAATCAGCAGAATGCAATAAAACTTTGGAAGAAGCACTGTCTACTGGAAGGAACCCACCTGGGTTCCAAGTTCGATTTATTGATGAAAATATAGGTCAGTTAATAGTATTTTGTGGTCCCCCTAGGAAGCTGCTCTTGCCCAGATTTGTGCTAAAATGAGCAAATATTCAAGTCAGAAAGGAAAATTAAGCATAGAGCACATATTGCCTCATGGACAGTTATTTTTTAAGCCCTTGGTGGCAATCTGCATACATGTACGTATCCATGTAAGTGAATGACATTGCCTGATGGGCGGCTTGATAATACATGTAAATGCATGTATGACAATCAAACCATAGATTTATTATCTGATTTCAATGTGCACATTATGTGCCAGAAATGTCCCTTCATGCGGTATATCATTTCATACCTGTGTACTCTCAAAACTCAGGTAGGCTTACATGTACATGTAATTTCAGTGATTTTAATTTTGAGATTCACTTTGTGCTTTTTGTCTGTGAAATTTACCAAATGTCCGATAGATGTTCACATTGACAAATGATTGATATGTTCTGTATGGGTCGACATCTGTGACAGGTGAGCTGTTGGATGACTTTTACTTGTCTTGCCAATACAGGGGCTCATTAGACAGCAGTATTTTGAAAATTTTTGAGTGTTACACAGAAACAAGAAAGTACATGAATATGAAGTTAAGAAAAGCACGTATAATTTCAAACAAATTTTATCTGCTTTCAGGAAGGGACGTCTTTACCACCAAGTCCTTTAAGAAAAATTCCTTTTTGTCAGAGTATAAAGGGGAATTGATCACGAGAAAAGAGGGAGAAAGGTGTGAAAAACAGTATGAAGACATGGGGGCCGGGAACTGTCTGTCTTTCTTCTGCTTTTGTGGGAGAGGCCTGTGGTGAGTGTAATTATGAAAACTCTGATTGATGAAGGATTTGCTGTTTATGCTGGCAGAGGTTACATTATATATCCTGTAGCCTACATGTAGGTACATGTAAGTGTAAATTGAATAGATTATTTATAATATTATGCGAAAAAAGATTGTATATAACTTACCTTCAAAGAATTCTTTTTCGTACTGTTTATGTAGGGTTAGATTCTTCTGTTAATCATGTCAATACTTGTATATTTCTGGATGTACTCATCCATGTATATGTGTGCCATTTTAAGAGATCTTTTATGATATACACTAAATAAACTCATATTAAATATATTCACAGGTGATTCATTCGTAAGAGAAAATTGTATTTTTGTTGTACATAACATTGATTCCACTGAGGACCCATTTGACCTTAACTTAGGGCGGTTGATAAATGACAGCCCCACTCCAGCATGTAACTGTGCTGTGAGGGTGATGTGCAGGGAAAAGTTTCCTCATCTTTGTTTCTTTGCGACGAAAGACATCTCTGCTGGTGAAGACCTTCGCTATGATTATGGTGATGATGAGACCTTCCTTCCATGGAGACAGGTTAGTGGCAAACAGTATTGTGGGAAATCCAAGATATTCAGGATTTCATTATTCAGCATGACAGTGTGATGGCTTGTGTTGAAGTGTTTAACAATTTGTGATATTTTTATGCTCTTTTTGTAGTAGATCTGCAGGTAACGTGTGTACATCAGTTTTCTTCAGTCAGTGTTCAGATTTTATAATATCTATTGTTATTTTCAGTGTTCTGGTGCCATTTGAAGTGTGCATTTAAATAAATTGACACTTCAAATGTCCCTGCTAATCTGTCATCAATAGACATAGAAGTACATGTGCATATTTTAGGAAATGAATTTTGCATTTTTTCTTACTGCAGGGTACAAGATCAGGTACACTGAACAACTGAGTTCCTTTTGATTTTGTTGTTTTGTTTTCATTTTGTTTGGATTTTAAAGTTTTTACTAATCTAAAAGAATAATATATGAATTCACACTGAAAAGCTAAATAAAGCAGTGTACATGTAACTATTCTGAAGAAGTTCACGATTGGATATTGGTATTTTGATTAGCATGCATTTCCAAACCATTTCCAAACCATTGCGAAGACAATTTTCACACGAAACCAAATGCCCCCCTCCCCATATATGTTATATATCAAACATGTACATGGGTGATTCATCAGTTACTTGCCAGTGTTTTTGCCATGAGTATTTAAATTTAATAACCGGTGCCCAGTCATAATTATGTGGTTCATGGTCAATACATAAAGGGAGACCCACAACATTGACAATAGGGCTTCAGTTAATTTTTGATGGCATGAATTCAGGACTCTACTTCAAGGACTGAAGGACTCACAAAGATAGGAAATATTCATGACCATGTCATATAACTTCAATATCGATTATTAAAATTAATTATTATTTATAATTTGTGAAAGTAGTACCCTGGGATAGGACATGCAACAAACTGCGGTGCACTGAGTCACAAAGAAAACTTAACTACGGCTGATATTGGCAATATTGTCGAGTAATGCTAACGGGAAGATTCAGCACAATGTGCTCCATTGTAGTTCCCACCATAGTATTGCCATGGTGAAAGTCGTCGACCATCCATGTTGCTCACAAAAATAAGCCCCTGGTCTCTTTAATTTCCATCCGAAAAAGTTTGTGGACTCGTTCCTTGCCACTCATAAGGGTAATGTAAAATAAGGCACTTAAAGCTAAGGTAAAAGTAAGATAAGTCATGAGTCTTGTTTGTGTAGGGATTTCCCTAGCCTATGTACCAAAACCAGCTGATGTTTCACTTGGCAAAATTATGTGAAGCCGAGTGATTCATTTGTGCCACATGCATTAAAGAATTTCGAGTGGAATTATCTACAATATCTGGTCTAAAGAAGATAATGTTAAATTACACTAAGGCATACGTGACGATTATTGGACATTAAGTGTATAGTGTAGCTAGTTGAAAATTCTAGTAATGCTTGGCAATGACTTTTTGAAGTGAGTTTAAAGTTATGTCATCTTTTAACAATTTTATAAAGGCACTCGTGGTATATTGGCTATAGCAGGAGTGTGTTCTATCATCACTAATGGTTCTGTGTGTGATGAACCTATATGTACCAATACTTGGCAGTTTCCCACACGTTGATTTGACCAACTTGTCCATTTAGAAGAGGTATAGAGGTATATGTTGGCTCTTTCCTACGAGCGTTATACATGTTATTTTTTCCATTATCCCATCAACTATAAAGACCTCTCATCACAAAATCACTTTCACCTTCTTGTTTTCTGAATATTGGGCAGTGACCAAAAGAGTTGTCAAAAATGTTTCCATCAGTAAGCTGCGGGCTTTGTGTGAGACTGTGTGACGCTTCATGTAATGATTGCATAAACCTTGCAACACAATATTCCTTCTGTCTTTAGTTAATATCTGTGGGCATTGTTAGCAAAACTATATTGTCTCCATACTGCTCTCTGGTATTAGTTGGGTTGTATATGATACTTGGCATCCCCTTTATTCCAATCCATTATATTCCATTTAATTTTAATATGAAACGCTTTGCTAACCAAATTATGAGTTCATTAATCATTGTTTTATCCTTATTAAATCATGTAAATCAATAGGCATACATTTACATATTGCATATGTAGCAAGTACATGAACTTGTTTAACATACTGCATTTTCTGTCTCTGCTTGATGCCACTAACATTTTCCTTTTATCATTACTTTAAATACTTCTGGTTGTTACCATTTGGCTTGCAGGTAGAGTGATTGTTTCATGTTTTCATGTTATATAGAGTACATGAAAACTACAGTACATGTATTGCATTGTTTTACATGTACTGCTTTTCAAATGGGTGGTGAAGAGTATCACAGTAAAATACACATCACTGGGTTCATCCATTTTGAATTCACTTCTTTCTCCATATACATGTAACTCTTAAAGTTCTTCGTGGATCATCAATTCATATTCGCAAGGCTTGACATAGTGACAACATTGACATGCCATTGACACTGTGTGGTGACACTTCACACGTTGACAACAATATTTGTATACAGGGTTAGACTTTCGGCGTGAGTCAATGAATCCAGTCGCACAAGGATACGCCTAACTTGGGTTTGGCGCTAATGCAAATGGATTCTTGCGAAGAACAAATTCTTTATTTAATAATGACCATGAAGGTCTGCTTTTACTGCTTTCATGTATCAACGATGTTGTTGTTGTGGATCTTATGACAACCACAACTCGGGTCTGTTAGGTTTTCTAGTGCTTCAAGTGCTGATTGGTTCGAAAGTGATAGTGAGTAAAATTAGTTCCAATCACTATGGCTTTTAATATTTAACACAAAATGTGAAAGTTTTCACATAGATTTTGGATTTACACTCTACTTATTTTCGTATTTTTTCATCTCAATTAGATTACAAAGGTGCTTCAGTGTGACAAATTTAAAATGACAGTAGAATGACCATGTTGACCCGACTTCATCAGATTATCTAACTGATTTACTACAGATGTTGCAGAGGTTAACCTAAAAACATGCTGCTGAATTTGAAAGCAAGTAGTTTGGCTGAGGATTTTAAGGAAGGTGTAAGCGTGGTAAATTATGTTATTTATGGGAAGAAGACATTTCTTCAAATTTTGAGCTTATTTCAGACAAAGTTGGTTAAAATTTCATGACAGCCAAATGTGTCACTTGTGCTAAACACATGTAGAAACTCAAAATCAAATATCAAGGAATAGTTGTGGCCTACACAACATTGTGAAGGGCACTCATCACATGATAATTATAGAATTAGATATCTACATATAGGCTCCAAGGGGCCCAAACAATGTGTGAATATTGAAAGTTAAGATAACAAAAAACACTGCCTTTGGGAAAAGTAACATGCCAGTTTTATAAATAGTCAGAAAATTAATTTGATTAATTAGTAGAGTAATCTGAATATTTGCTTTTTCAAGTATATTTTTAATTTTCTTGAAAGTTTTTGTCCCTTGGATTCTGTGGATTCTCCTAACAGGCACAGATGGAAATCCATTTGAACTCTCGTGCAGTCGCACAATATTATAACCCTGGTATGTAGAAGAAATCTCATAAGTGTGACAGGAAAACACACACCAGAGTGTAACACTTGACTGGCCGCTGTGTGATAGTAACTCACAAGTTCTCTGCAATCTTTGTATGTAGAAAAAGCCTCATCAGTATGACAGGAAAACACTGAGTAGTCTGTAATGCTTGACATGTCATTGTGTAATGGTAACTCACAAGTTCTCTGCCATATTTGAATGAAGAAGAAACCTCATAAGTAAGACAGGAAAACATTGAGCAGTCTGTAACACTTGACATGCCTTGGTGTGCTGGTAACTCACATGTTCACTACAATATTTGTATGTAGAAGAAATCTCATGAGTAAAACAAGAAAACACTGAGCAATCTGTTACACTTGACATGCCATTGTGTGATGATAGCTCACAAGTTCACTACAATATTTGTATGTAGATGAAACCTCACAAGTATCACCCTACAATATTTTCACTTTCACTACAATATTTGTATGTGGAAGGAACCATGTAAGTATCACTGCAGTATTTGCAAGTATGTAGCAGAACCCTTGTAAGTATAACCGAAATTTTTAATGCTAACCAGTCTATAGCATTTAACATGCCAATGTGTAATGGTACCTCAAATTCTTAAGTGGCACACTCTGCCTTTTTTAAAACACATTGATGCACCTTTTGTCAAAAATCTTTTCAATAATTGTGCTTTTCTTGCTGAATGATCTTTTAGAAAATTTTTCCTGCATTTTAATAATCATGCAGGTGTGCACAGTGATCAGAAAAACAAAACCTCTGCTCTGACTGGAGAGGAAATGTGTGGACAAGGACCAACCCAAGAGAAATCAGATCCCAGCGCCAATAAAGAGATCTTGAATTGTGCACCAGAACTGCCTTTGTCCAGAGTGAATAATGGTATAGCAGAGTTTTTGAATATCTAAATTCTTGCTCCATTCCATATTTTTTGTGCAAAGAAGAAATCTTCTAAGTATGAGGGGAAAACACTGATCAGTCTCTAACATTTGACATGCCATTCTGTGATGGTGACTCACAAGTTCACTATGATATTGGTATGCAGAAGAAACCTCTTAAGTATTCGTGCAGTATTTGTATGTATGTAGCACAAGCCTCATAAGTATAATGGAAATTTTTATTTAACATGCCATTGAGTAATGGTAAATCAACTTTTTAAGTGGCACCTTCTGCACCCTTTGTCAAAAATCTTTTCAAGAATGTGCTTGTCTTTCTGAATCATCTTTTAGAAAATGTTTCCTCTATTTTAATAATCATGCAGGCGTGCACAGTGATGGTCGTCAGGACAGCAAAACCTGTGTTCTGACCGGAGAGGAAATTTGTGGACAAGCACCAACCCCAGAGAAGTCACATTCCAGCACCAGTGAAAAGCCGCCGAGTTGTGCACCAGAACTTCCTGTCTCCACAGTGAATAATGGTATAGCAGCATTTTTGAATGTCTACTTTTTTGCTTTATTACATATTATTGTGTATAGAAAAGACCTCATAAGTATGACAGGAAAACACTGGGCAGTCTGTAACACTGGACATGCCATTGTGATGTGGTAACTCACAAGTTCACTACAATACTTGTATGTAGAAGAAACCTCATAAGTATGACAGGAAAACACGGACCAGTCTGAAACACATGAGATGCGATTGTGTGATGGTAACTCACAAGTTCCCTGCAATATTTGTATGTAGAATAAACCTCATAAGTATGACAGGAAAACACTGAGCAATCTGTAACACTTGACATGTCATTGTGTGATGGTAACTCACAAATTTACTGCAATATTTGTATGAAGAAAACGCCTCATAAGTATGACAGGAAAACACGGACCAGTCTGTAACATTTGATATGTTTTTGTGTAATGGTAACTGACAAGTTCACTACAATATTTGCATGTAGAAGAAACCTCATAAGTATGACAGGAAAACACGGACCAGTCTGAAACACATGAGATGTGATTGTGTGATGGTAACTCACAAGTTCTCTGCAATATTTGCATGTAGAAGACAGGAAAACATTGAGCAGTCTGTAACACTTGACATGCCATTGTGTGATGATAGCTCACAAGTTCACTACAATATTTGTATGTAGAAGAAACCTCAACAGGTTGAACTTTTGTGCTGCGCGTGGGGAAAGCTAAGGCTGGGCTATAGCATAGGGCGTGGCCCAATCCCGGGGGTCGGGCCGTCAATCCCACGGCAGCGGAATAGCCGAATTTGTAATGTCTCAGCCGTTATGAAGCCGATTTCCTCGCGTTTTTTTTTATAAACTTCTGAAGGCATAATGTTTCCGCTGATATATAATTTATCATGTTTCCGTATGCGGGGCTGTACCCAGCGACCGCTGAAAAGTGGGTGGCCGGCTGGCCACGCCCAAAATTCCCCGCTGGAATGCGGCAAAGTCAACAAATGGGGTTGAAGTGGATATTTAATATATATATATATATAGATATGTATATGTAGTAAATGAATGATATATATAATGCACATATATGTATAATATCTATAGTATAGTGTAGTATGCATAGTATAGTATCATATGTATACTATATACATATGCATGCATGTATGTATGTGAAGATATTTATGCATATATATGTATGTGTAGTAGAGTCGGGTGGACGGAAAACATTTTGTGCATTATCAATCATTTCTGAGGTTCTCAGTAATAAATATAAGTTAGTATGATAAAGGATAACTTTGTGGAAATACTAAATGTTAATACAATTAATTTACTACAATTTTAGGCACTTTTAATGACGTAGGTATATAAATATCACCCAAAGTTTAAATTGCATTTTTACGCAATTAACATTAACCCCTATTCCATTAACCCCAACTGTACTAATTCCAAAATTGTTAACCCCAACTTTACTAACCACAACCTCAACTTTACTCGGAGTTTACGTGAATTCTAACCCTAGCTTACCCACAAAACTTGGATCCTTTTAACCCTAACTGCAGCCGGATTGGAACTGTGTGTAGCACCCCAACTCTAACCCTAGAACCCTAACCCTACCCCTAAAACCCTAACCTATCCCTAACCAACCCTAACCTCTAACCCTAACCCTAACTAACCCTAACCTCTAACCCTAAAAGCCTAACCCTAACCCTAACCCTAACTAACCCTAACCCCAAACCTAACTAACCCTAACCCTAACTCTAACCCTAAAACCGTAACTCCTAAACCTCACTAACCCTAACCCTAAACCCTAAAACCCCAACTCCTAATCCTAACTAACCCTAACCCTAACCTTAAAACCCTAGCCCCAAGTAACCCTAACCCTAATATGTATCCGTGCCACACATTAGTTACGTTTGTTTGGGTGCAGTATATATAAATTGTCTGAAACCAGGGAATTAGGGATTGACAGTCCCAAATCTGTGACAATTCCCCAGATTCAGCTCTTTATCTCGAAGCATTTTCTGAGTTTGAAACCTGGAAAGCAGGGTTTTATTTCTGAAAAAAAAATGTGACATACACGGGATTATGTCAGTTGTGCAAAGAGTAAAGAAAAAGAAATATTAAATACATTGGAACTGTGTTTAGCACTTATATATGTATCCCTCTCACACATTGTTACGTTTGTTTGGGTGTCACATATATAAGATGTCTGAATCCAAGGAATTAAGGATTGACAGTCCTAAATCTGTGACAATTCCCCAAATTAAGCAACAACTTTTCCTCGCTTGACCCAGTGAGCAGGATTTACAGCTACAAATCTGTTACAGTTCCAGAGATGTAGCACTATACAGAACGGGGCATTACATATTATGTTATTGTGATGACAAAGATTTATTCCACCGCTTTCCTTTCTGAACTGTTCTTATAATTCCCCAAAATATACGCAGATATATTTACGTACATAGATCAGCTGATGCTTATGCTAAGATTTATTTACAAGACTTGCATGAGGAAAGAAAGAAATGGTTGCTTCTAGGGGAAACATGATGGCATGATTTATACAGAGATAAATATCTCTGGACATACTTTCTTACATTCATAAAAAAACCTAGAAGGGAAGACAACAGAATAAATCGACATAATGAAACTGACGCATATATTTTCCGGAAGTTTTTAATTCCGTTGGCTGGCAGGCACAGCAAAAACAAAAACCTTTAATCCGGGGTAGGATAAGGCCCCGGGCAACGTATACAATAACAATGTGTACTATAGAAATTTAGTTATACAGAATATGAGAACTTGGTATATACTCAAGCAATAAATTAACCTACCTCAACAGACATTCTTGGTTCGACGTTTGTAGTTAAATCAAGGAAGCCCTTTATGCACGGTAGATTAAAGTTTGTGATCAAAGGCAATCAGGCTCTAATGAAATCACCAGGGAGCCACTCTGTCATCGACCGTCTTTTACAGTTGACCATAATTCTGGCAATGGGGTGAGATTAGTTGTTACAAAGGAACAGATTAGAGATCAAGGCATAAGCTGCGTTTAATTATAAGTGTTACTTTGTATCTATTAATGTCCAAATTGGAAATACTACAGATTGAGTAAATTGTATGTTTCCTGAATGGTGTATGTTGAGGCCACAGATCTGTGATAATTCACATCTATACATACACACAAATACATAAAGACAACACAGAGATATGAAAACTGTGCAAAGAGTAAAGAAAAAGGAATATTAAATACATTGGAACTGTGTTTCGCACTTATATGTGTATCCGTCTCACACATTGGTGACTTTTGTATAGGTGCAGTATATATAAATTGTCTGAAACCAGGGAATTAGGGATTAACAGTTCCAAATCTGTGACAATTCCCCAGATTCAGCTCTTTATCTCGAAGCATTTTCTGAGTTTGAAACCTGGAAAGCAGGGCTTCTGAAAAATATGACATGCGCAAATGTGTAAATATATATATATATCATTTTATTCTCTTCATTAATTCACTCTGTTAAGCTAGGAAACGTCACTCCCTAATATTGGTAATAGTCACAGATTTGTTATCCCAATCCACAAATTCCCTGTTTCGGTGAAATTCATTTACTTTTATACTTGCCTTAAATCTAACTGTGATATGTAAGCTTTTATCTGTACAGTCCGAGAAACAGTCCCCACTCCTCTTTGTATTTTCTCAATTTGGTATCTATGCATTCAAAGACACTCGCAGATTTCAGTGTTTAGGTTAACATTCAGCGATGCGTGTGTACCTGTTATTTCATTTTTTGTTATTTTGTCTCTCTTTTATTTGTTTAATTATTATTGGATATTTTGGTATAGACCGCCAGTTTGACCGACGGTTGCGTTGCTATCTTGCTCCCCGGTGATTTAGCACCTTACCCTGCCCCGGATTAAAAAGGTGTTGCCCTTTGTTTTTGCCTAGCTCACACCAAACGGAAGTAAGAACTTCCGGAAATACATGATATAAATATGGGAGGCTAGTAAGGGAGTTCACTTGTAGTTTTGCTTTCAATCTTTGCGCTTCGCCTTTATTCTCATTGTATACATTCCTTATTGATTATCACCTACCATTGTTTGGATTTGAACGTCAGGCCTTTTATTAGGTGATTTTGCCCCAGGAACTGATTACACTGACTGGTCACCAATCCAGACTTTTTGTACCAGGAAAGGCTTTGACAGACAAAGTTTTCTTCTTGAAATTCGCCATGTCTGGTATGTGCTGTGCTCATTCATTTTACGAGATGATACATATATAGTCTTGTGTGTGTGTAAATATGTTAGAACACTGAGCGTATGGATGTGCAGTTATGTACTCATGTACATGGGGCTGGAAAGATTTGATGCCTTCCCACGTTGCACAGTTACACCTGAATTCCTATTTCTAGTTTTATACTCCCTAGATCCAGCAGGCATATATTGTGCTAAACAGGGGAAAGTTGGATTGGATGTCACAAATCTGAGACATCTCCCTGCATTCCGCTAACTTATATCGACTTAAACAGGGGAAACTGGGATTGGGTGTCACAAATCTGAGACATTCCCTGGATTCCATTAGGTTATATCGTCTTAAACAGTTGAAAGTGGAATTGAGTGTCACAAATCTGAGACATTCCCTGGATTCCGCTAACTTATATCGACTTAAACAGGGGAAACTGGGATTGGGTGTCACAAATCTGAGACTTTCCTTGGATTCCGCTAACTTATACCATCTTGAACAGGGAGAAGTGAGATTGAGAATCACTAATCTGTGACAGTTTCTTCATTGTGGGATTTGCAATCACATTATAGTGACGTACAGGTCCATCTATATACACATACATATATATCAATACAAACGTATTGATATATATTGATAATGTATTGATAATGTATTAACAGCGTGATTTGTGTTTTCTTTATTCATGCCGCAATTATTATACATGCTTCTTAAAAACATTTACGTTTTCCCAACTTTAACGTTCTCTGATCAATTATCTGAAATTTGTGTAATCCTCATAACCACAATACTACTGTTGATAATTCGTAATAATACCATTTCCTTGATTTTTAGACAAGAGAAACTACCTGACCTGCAAGTGATGACATCGCCAAGGTGCTGGCTGAAAGGAGAGACAAACTGAATGAATTCGTTCAGGTTCATCAGGTGCTGCCCTATGGTTTTGTCAGCAGGAGTCTGGGAGTAGCCGAAGACGTTCTAGCGACTGTGGTTGACTTTCTGGTGAAATTGGCCACATCGTCACAGGCAAACCGAACCAGGCGTAAGTAATTCGTTTATATTATTCTAAGTTAAGGCGCTATCACAGCTAACTGACACAGGATCTTCTCACCAGCGCGGTCGCGGGGGCTTCCGTTGTCACAGCAGTCACTGTGAGTTCGAGCGTCGCTGTCGCCGTACGTGTCATGGGTTTCCCGGGGCTCTGCCTGGTTTCCTCCCACCAAAATGATGGCCGGTGTGAAATATTTCAGCGAAAACCGTCAAAGAAATATGGATGACTTTAAATCATTCTTGTGGGGTGGGACTTGATCAGTGAAGTGGAAGGCTCGAATCCAGCACATAATTTTCTTATAAGCATAATTTTTTTCCAGTGACTCACGCCCGTCCGTGACACCTTCTGAACCTGTGCCGTCGACGAGTGCTGAGGCCGAGGCAGCGCATTCCACCAGCCTTTCACACGAGGCTGGTTCTTCGACTAGAGCATCCCGAAAGCGAAGGTAAAGCTTCTTTCTCTTCACTGAACCGTATGGCAAATTTTAAACTGAATGCGTGTTAAACTTATTGAGGTGGGTTTTTTTTCTGGTCGATTCAATTTAATTCTGAAATTATGTCTCATTAACCAGGGCAGAGGAAACTATCCAGAAGGTATGGGATGACCTGGAGCCTGTGTTGCCTCCCGCACCACCAAGTGATCATTCCGACCCACTGTCACCTGAGGCATCGCAAGTACCATCAGGACTCCCTTCATGAGCATGAATCTAGCTCGTAAGTACAAAACATAGCGCAATGTTATGTCAATTTGTTTTCTCAGACATCTGATCCACAAGTTTCTACACTGCTTCCTATACATTTTCGTATTCTCTACAGTTTCTATCTTCATATTTAGCGGCTTCGAGTGGGGTGTAAACCAGCCCAGGTGGACACACCCTGGGAGAGCAACCATGAGCGCCAAGGGAATGTACTCACAGCATCCAATGGACGACCCAATCCTGGAACGCTGTGGGAAGTACCTGCGGGATTTTGCAAAAGTGAAGACTTCAGCCTGGAAACAACAGGTCCAGAATGTCTCCAGGATTCTGCACTTTTGCCAACCCGATGAGGTTGAGCTGGCTGCACTGACCCCAGAAAACGGGAGCTTGCAGCCAACACTCGTTAAAATGCTGATTTATTAACTTGGTATTTATTATCGTCTCTAAACACTTTCTACTTCCCGTAAACTGACAAGTGTGGTTGGCATTTTTCATGCAGACAGTTCTGTCATCAGGTCTTTCCCAACAGACTGTTAAAAATTATCAGAAATCCCTGAACAGGTAAGAGCATCCATCTGATATATCATAAAATATTTTTATATTCAACCGAGATAGCTGCATTTTCTTTCAGTTGATGTCATATGAAACCTTCCTTTTTAAATTTACAGATTCCTTGTGTACCTAACGCACTCAACATCTCTGGACACAGAAAACCTGAAAGTATACAACTTGATGAAAAAGCTGCATGCCACTATTCGGATCCCGGGGGAAGGTTACACAGCAGGGTGTGTCCAGGGAGGAGATCGCTCTCCGCGTGGAACGCACCACCAGTCCTGAAACCAAGTCTGTGAAGGACTGTCAAGTGGTTTTGAGGTTATGACATAGCTTTTATGTTGCTGTCTAGTGTTTTATGCTGTACTCAAGAGTACAGTGCCACCTATATTGTACTCCAATGATAATAATGGTCCCATTTCCGTTGTACAGGTCGCCCTTGGTGACTTCAAGGCGGCCCTTGGAGCGGAAGAATACACACCATCGAATTATGTCACAGTGCTCAATTATTTAACGGCTCTTTTGTGCCTGAAGCATTGCCAGAGGAAAGGCGTTGTGGAGGGCTTTCGGGTGACGGAATGGGTTTCAGGGTAATTACATCATTACAAAGTAGCAACTGAGACATTCAAATCTCCTATTCTAATGCATTTGCTTACCACCATCAAGCATGTAAATGAGATAATTTTGTATTTATTATTTATTATTTAGGATTGGGTTGGAGGTAGACGGCCACAAGTACCGGACATACTACATGCTTGAGCACAAAACGTCTGCAACGCAGCCCGCAACATTTTGCTTAGACGAGCAAGAGCACGATGTAAGTGTGTACCACTGTATGCACATTTAAACCACGTTTACCTAACTAAGAGTGACTTGGTTAGCACGCTAGCTCCGCGTGATAACCCAGAAGCCTCCCACTAATGCGGTCAACCTGCGGACGGTCGTGGGTTCCTCCGGACTGTGCCCGGTTTCCTTCCATCATAATGCCGGCCGCCGTTGCATAAGTGAAATGTTCTCGAGTACTGCGTAAAACACCAATTAAATAAATGAATTTGTTTTTTTTCCACACTGGTTCGTCCAGTATATAACCCGATACCGGCCAATGATTGCACAGGACGAATGGGCCGAAACAGCCAGCTTCTTTCTGTCTTCCAAGGGGAAGCGAATCCACAATGCATCAAACGATATTAACAGGTTCCACTGGAAGTCAGTAACGTTTCATCATCTTAAAACGTTCTCTATAAATATAATTGGTTTCCTCTCCAGTGGCACGTGGGGCTCTCGCCGGCTTCCTCCCATCACAATGCTGGTGAAAGTGAAATATTCTTGAACGGGGTAAAACATCAATCAAATAGGTCAACACATAAATAAATGACATTGATTCGTTCCATATAAATTGTTGGATCAGAAACCCTTAGACTAATGGACTGACATTGTCTCTGCAGATACAAGTTACCCAAAGCTACAGCCAGTGAGGCATGCCCGGCAGTTGAAACATCCACGAAGGGAAAATTTCTCAGGCTGAGTGTAGCCTTGTTGAGGATTATCTTGCCCATTCGGCAGCTGTAGTAGGATGATTCCGATTCCGATTCCGGCAACCAATCAACGATTGTCGTGCACGGATGCTTATGACGCGGTATGTATACCTGGATAAAGTTTTGTTTTATTTTGTTTAGCTTAGTAAAGATCTTATCACAAGATCCAAATTCCAAATGTTTTGTCTCATTTATCATCCCTTTGTAGGACTGTCCAAGATGCCATTCTCTCCGTGCCTACCGCGAAAAGTCAGGATAGGGCCCACCCTCCTTCAGACGAGATGGCCACCACCATCCAGGAAGTTGGGGAAGCCATGTCCGGCATTGCTGAGGAACCAGCACCTGTTGTGCAGGGCCTATTCAGGTAATATATTTTCCATTGCCTTTTATCCACTAATTCGTTTCTTCGTAAGTTTGTGAACTGAATCTTAGTTCTGTTGAGGCGTTGCTCATTTTGTTATCGCGCTTCGCTGTCAGTCCAGTCCGTCCTGGCGTCCTCTGTGGAAAAGCCAATGAAATAAACAAAGAAAGCTTAGAATTCTTGTGATGTATAATAATAATTTTGCTGTTACTTCCCTTTCAGGTGATTATCTTAACTTGACAAAAATGTGGCAATACCACCTGAATGTGTCACAAAAAAAGAAATGAAGGAAATGAGAGACATTTGTCACAGATTTGTAACAGAGAACTGGGTTTTGTCACCAATCCGTGACAGGGAACTGGGTTTGGTCATCGTTGGTCAGATATTTGAGACAGGGAATTGGGATTTGTCACCCGATGTCACAAATCTGTGACAAGGTGTTCCGGGGAACATGGGATTTGTCACCCAATGTCATATCTGTGACAACGCGAGGGGAGAATCAACAGATTTGTGACATTAGTTGACAAAGTTGAAGCCAAGGTCAACCTCACAGGTATCACACTACAATATTTTCACTTTCACTGCAATATTTGTATATGAAAGAAACCATGTAAGTATCACTGCAGTATTTGCAAGTATGTAGCAGAACTCTCATAAGTATAACTGAAATTTTTAATGCTAACCAGTCCATAACATTTAACATGCCAATGTGTAATGGTACCTCAAATTCTTAAGTGGCACACTCTGCCTTTTTTAAAACACATTGATGCACCCATTGTCAAAAATCTTTTCAATAATTGTGCTTTTCTTGCTGAATGATCTTTTAGAAAATTTTTCCTGCATTTTAATAATCATTCAGGTGTGCACAGTGATCAGAAAAGCAAAACCTCTGCTCTGACTGGAGAGAAAATGTGTGGACAAGGACCAACCCAAGAGAAATCAGATCCCAGCACCAGTAAAGAGATCTCGAATTGTGCGCCAGAACTGCCTTTGTCCAGAGTGAATAATGGTATAGCAGAGTTTTTGAATATCTAAATTCTTGCTCCATTCCATATTTTTTGTGCAAAGAAGAAATCTTCTAAGTATGAGAGGATAACACTGACCAGTCTCTAACATTTGACATGCCATTCTGTGATGGTGACTCACAAGTTCACTATGATATTTGTATGCAGAAGAAACCTCCTAAGTATTCGTGCAGTATTTGTATGTATGTAGCACAAGCCTCATACGTATAATGGAAATTTTTATTTAACATGCCATTGAGTAATTGTAAATCAAATTTCTAAGTGGCACCTTCTGCACCCTTTGTCAAAAATCTTTTCAAGAATTGTGCTTGTCTTTCTGAATCATCTTTTAGAAAATGTTTCCTCCATTTTAATAATCATGCAGGTGTGCACAGTGATGGTCATCAAGACATCAAAACCTGTGTTCTGACTGGAGAGGAAATTTGTGGACAAGCACCAACCCCAGAGAAGTCAGATCCCAGCACCAGTGCCCCCGACTTATGCGCCAGAACTTCCTGTCTCCACTGTCAACGATACAGACTTTGTTTACAGCCAGCCAGTGTGTGGACAATCAGCTAGCTTACCACAGTTATGGAAGAAGCAGACAACAGACAAAGCTGCATGTACACACCCTTTCAACTGTTTGGACTACAAATTTGTTCTATGAACCAGAATTCAGTGACGTTCCAGTGCTAAAAGACTGCGACTTGGGAGTTTGGGACAGGGAACCAATGGAGAATGTTGTGCTGACAGATGAACGGTCGAGATGTTTTCCCTTGCCAAAGGAGTTAGATCTGAAGAAAAAAGAAGGCCCAGCTATGGTGAGTTTTTTTTTATTTTATAATCAGTGTTTGGATACTGTCAAGAAAAGTAGATGTTTAAGAGCTTGGGAAAAGAATACTGTCACTTACAAATAATCAAATAAAATCAAGTCAGATGTCCCCAGTGGCATATGTGGACTGAAAATTATACCAGATCCTTTAAGATAAGCTGTTCATTTTTCATGTGTAACAACTTTACCCATCAACGCCAATAGCAATGAAGTATTGACTACATTTGAATCAAAATATGTGCATGTTTATCAGAGTTTTTTTTTGTATCTTTTAAGACTTCTTGATTGGTTTGGGTTCCTGAGAGTTTGAAAATTGAACCTTTCCAGAACTTGGTCATTCTGTAGATATGGATTTCACTGCTGCTTTTAATCTCTTTGTACAAAGTACAGTGCAGCCACATGAGGTGCTCCCAGAAAAGAAGTCAAAATTTTACATTGAAATATGTTGCAAAGACATATATTTTGTAACAAGCTGTAGTCTGTGTGTGAGTGGTAAATGTGTGTTTTAATGTGGCGCTGTGTTTGACAACTGACTTGTGTCCACTACCGCAACATACATATAATATTTGTATTGTTTGCTCACCTCTGAAAATATTTGCAGTGTCTAACTAATTCCTATGTTGGTTGACGGTAAATTTCGATAAACTGTTAGATAAATATCACCTTTAGGTGAAGAAAAATGTGTGCTCTGACACAAGAAATGAAATCACACAAATGTGCGTGCCTTAGAACAAGGCGCATCTTGCCTTTGTACCCACAATGTCTACAGTTGAGCCAGTTTCAGTTTCTTTCCTTTCCCACAAAATATCTGGTCAACTGAATGCAAGATATTGTAATTTTTAAGGCCACCCGAGTCATCACACATGTAAGTTTCAGTGTGATTTGCTGCTGCGTTATTTGCAATTTTTAACAGTCCATAGGCAATGACAATGCCTTACATATACCATTCATTTATGGCCTACCCAACGCTAACGGTATTCATATTTAAGGCCATTATTTCTGCTAGGGATAACTGTGCTTGTTATTGTTGTATTAGGGTAACATCTTGCATTTTGTGTGCCTGGTAGATGGCAAAGCTTTGTTTTTTGTTTTGTTTAAATTCAACATTGTGTTGTTGATTTGTTTGTAGATCTCACAAGAAATCTTTCATGTGGATTTGATTAGGGATGAATCTATGGAGGTTTGTTGTAAAAATGTATGTTGTGTCTACGAGGATTCACTAGAACAGTTCTCATACACATCTGGTCATTCTTTTGGACTTGTGGAGGATGATTAATATGCTTTAAATGAATTTGAGGAGTAGAGTTGACATTTTTTTGATTTACTGGCATACTGTATTTGCTTTTTTTTAAACTGATATGTTTATACATGGGTATTTATTCACAGAATAAAATTATCAGAGGTATCTATTAAGTCAACAAGTCTCAAATTTCATTGGACTTTTGACGCTGAGAAGTATCTGTCATCCATCAATTAAAACTTTGTGTTTTTAAGGAGATTGTTGATAGACTTGATGAGAACCTTGATTCCCCACCTGTGATTAAGGATACAAAAGGTAAGCTTAGCATAAAACGCTAGTAGTATTTTTTCCTCAAAAGCTGAAGTATGGAATGGATTGAAAGGAAATGTGGCCAGTTGATTCTCCAAGTTGTAAGCCCAGTCGTAGGTTGAGGTGAAAACAGTATAAGCCAGAAGGCATGGCTTCAGGCCACAGACGTCAGAAGAGATCCCAATACTAGCACAGTTGAGCACACGTCTCCTATTTATTTTATTCATTTATTTTGACTGCTTATTTTAAACTGCTTGTGATTTGCCATTTGTTTGTACATCATGAGTTTGATATAACTATGTGAAATATAAATACCTGTAGTTAACAGTGTCTTCCGATATTTTCACTTGTTTTAGTATCACTTTGCCTAAAATAATGCTTAAAGGGAACATGCTTTGGACTTTTGGCTTACGTTACCGTTCAGATGTTTGTATATGAACCTTGCTAGTGAGTGTCACATTTTGGTCTGTATCGATCACACTTGTGGCATTTAAAACGTTAGATAGCAGTGTGAATATAATGGATTCCAGTGGCATTCTCCATATTCTGCCAAAAGTTATTAGTTTGAATGTAACTAACAAAGAACAACTTTATGTAAAAAAGTCGAGCAACGACGCAATGGCAACATGAACAGTAAGTTATCTTTTCATTGTCTCCCAATTGCCAAATCTGAACAATATTTTGCAGTGTTTTATGCGATTTAATTCCAAGAGCAATTGTATATAGATGCAATTATGTTCTAAGTTACAATCTTAGAGAAACAAAACATGATTTTTCATGCTAAGTAGAATGTCATTTTTATTTTTCAAATATTCTGTCTACATAATGTAGCATCTAGTTAAAAAAAACATCCAGTGGAAAATATTCAAACAGATCTTTATTCCAGTACTTCTGCCAATACTTGTAATTCAAAATTAGTATATATTTCATTTTGTCCACGAGGTTTACAGCAGTGTAAGGCAGAGCTTGACTTGACAAAGTGGCCTACGATAAAGTGTTTCGGTTGGAGGCTAATGTCTGAAACATTGAAAGTCGGAATAGTTCAGTGATATTCAGATGCACTCCACTATCTTCCACTTCTCTGTCACAGAAAAAAATTACCAGTCTCTAACACATTGTATAATGGTACCTCACAAGTTCACTACAGCACTTGTGTGTTTGTGTGTTAAAGAAACTTCGTAAGTAAGACTGGAAAACACTGAGTAATGTGTAACCGTCATTGTGTGATGGTAACTCACAAGTTCACTACAATATTTCTATGTAGAAGAAACCTCATGAGTAAGACAGGAAAACACTGAGCAGTCTGTAACACTTAACATGCCTTTGTGTGATAGTAACTCACAAGTTCACTACAATATTTGTTTGTAGGAGAAATATTATAAGTGTGACAGGAAAACACGGACCCGTCTGTAACACTTGACATGTCACTGTGTGATGGTAACTGACAAGTTCACTACAATATTTGTATGTAGAAGAAACCTCATGAGTAAGACAGGAAAACACTGAGCAGTATGTAACACTTCATATTTCGTCATGTCCTGTTATCTCACTGCAGTATTTGCTTGTACGTAACAGAAACCTGGAATCATCTTTTAGAAAATGTTTCCTCCATTTTATTAATCATGCAGGAGTGCATAGTGATGGTCATCAGGAAAGCAAAACCTGTGCTCTGATTGTGGCGGAAACTTGGGTGAAACTTCTAATGAACAGGGCATGTAACGAACAAAAGCTTGTTATCTGTGCATGATTTATCAACATATGCCCATATCTGTCCGTTACGTGTCCCTCTTCCATCCCGAAGTAGTACTAGTTATAGGCTAACAATTATTCCTCAAATGACTTGGTTCAAAAATCGTCAATAGAGACTTTTATGGATGCTCTGGTAAAACATTAAACAGCGGAATTCTTAATAAAAAAAAAACTTACAGACCAGACCGCAGACAAGAAGAGTTTATTTTATCCATAACTTCAAACGGACCATTTTTCTTTTGAAAGCCTTTCCATCGTAGTTCCTGCTTACGTTTTTAAACGGATGACATGATGATGCCATCCATTAAGACGATCTTGATTTGTGGAAGTGAAAACCAATTGTGAAGAAGCAGGATCTAATACGGCTCTCTGATGAATCCAATAACAGTCTCAGGTTCCAAGACTTGCATTCGCCTATGGCGCATTAGGAAAAGTTTGACTATCGTATAGCCAGAGTGCCTCAGTATGACTGCCAAAAGTAGGTCTTGCAACTCCTCTATATGACGGCAAATCGGTATTTTGATAAAAGCGGGTGGAGGAAGCTACTGGAAGAAACTTGTGTGAACCACAGCCTATTGGCATGTTCACTGACAACTTCCCACATATTCAGCGGTCCGGGTCCGTCTCCAACAAAAGCAGTGAAATCGACCACCATGTATACTATTTAATGATTATTTGTGGATAAAGCCAAAAAGGTGATATGTGATGCAATCGTCACAATTATAAACCACGCTCAATCATGTGAATCACATGAAATCACAATTTCAACATTGTAAATCAAAACAGATTTAAACAAATTCAAGTCATAATAAATGAAACGAAAAATTATTCTGTATTCAGATTTCAGAATTCAGATACATAGAAACATGCAGTAAAATTTTGTTGCAGTAAAAATTACATATATGAAAAAACCCTGATAATGTATGATAAAAAGAACATGTTAACCTTTAAATACCATACTTCAAAACGTCTCACACTTCACTACACCCAACATCCATTTATACACAAAGAGTTTAATTAGGCATCCCCTAGTTTTCACTGTGGCGATTTTGTACACAAGCGATTAATGTTCTTTTGCATCAAAAGAGTGTAAAATGTAATTGGTTGTGAACAGTGTGACTTTTGGCTAATGAAAAACGATAAAATGATTGGAATCTATGTGTTTTAATGATAACACACATGCATTTCTATCGTCACTAGTTTTGATGTAAAACAATGGCTTCAGGAAGGAGAAGTGTTGAAGCAGTAGTTGAAATTACTCAATGCAAACGTCATTTGGTATCTTATAAAGCGGCTCACGTCAATATCGGATGTATCCACCCTATGCCTGGATGACAACCTGAACCCGTCTCCTCATTCCACCTGTCAGCCTCCTGATATGCTGAAGGGGAATGCGCTGCGATTCATCGAGCAAGGCACCTTTCAGTCAAGAGAGGTGGATCCCTAGCCTGCAGACGACGACCAATCATGTCCCAGACATGCTCCAGTGGTTGAGGTCGGGGCGCTTTGTAGGTCAGGAAATCAAGAGGCTGACAGATGGTATGAGGAGAAGGGTTCGGGCTGTCATCCACGTAATAAGGCGGATACACCCGATATTGACATATAATGCTTTACGAGATGCCAGATGACGTTTTCATTGAGTAATTTCAACCACTGCTTCAACACTGATCACTCCAGAACCATACTTGTAAAGCCGTTGTTTTACATCAAAACCAGTGACGTTAGAAATGCATGTGTGTTATCATTAAAACACATGGATTCCAATCACCTTGTCGTTTTTCATTAGCCAAAGGGTCACACGATTCAAAACCAATCACGCTTCACACTCTTTTTATTCATCAGAACATTAATTGCATGTGTAAAAAATCGCCTCAGTGAAAACCAGGGGTTGCTTAATTAAGAGTTTTGTGTATATATTCAATGGCTTCAAACAAATCTCATAATGTTAAATCCGCACAATACAACTTGACGAAATCTACTTGAACAGTTTGAAAACTTCTTTGCACAAAAACTATGTTGATTCAAAGTGACTTATAAATGGCAAAATAACCAAATGAAAACTGCTAAAACATTGTTGAACAGACGTATTTGAACAGAATTGCGGAACATGCTTTCCGTATGCACCTTTTAAGGGAGTCCATCTGCCTTTAATATGGTAAATGTTCGCTTAATATTAACTGCTTCCAACACTTCTTTTTGGGCCCTAGCTGTTCACCGCTAATCAACAATTTGGGTAACATCAACTTGCACTGACCAAAGTTTGATAAAATGAAATGTTGACCTTACAAAACTGTACACACTTAACGGATTTATAGATCCTCTATCCACGATGTACTATAAAATTAACTTTTCCTTAATACTAGCAAAGCATGTGAACGACTTGGAAAAGGCTGAGCTAATCCGCGCCGAGGTGATGCGAAATACATGTAAGAACAGGAATGGGTTGTCATATGTAGCCAGAAACATTTGTCAACACATTTGGATGGGTACCACAAGACAACATGGGTTACCAAATCTAAATCACAAAACCTACCACAGGCTCAACAATTTTGGTACTACATAAGTACTTGATTCTGTGCCCCAGCACATTCATCCAGCGGAATTACAGAGTAAACAGTAAATGTTTTAATATTTTAATTACTCTATCAAGTTATGACTGGTGTTCTTAGAGCACTAAATATGTTCATAATTGTTTCACAGTTAAACCACTATGCCTGTAGAGCCAAACAAACAGCATTTGGCTGAACTGAAGTTACATACAGGATACACAAATTCAGATAACCATCAAAGACTTTGGAAGTCAATTCAGGGAATAATAACAAAATGTCTCATACTTTTCTTTCACATTACAAATTTGAATGAGCAGATTTATTGGTTTACACATATCTCAAACTGGAATCACTGTTTCAGATTGCTTTTAATGTGCATGATTTTAGATTTGATTTGTGTCTCAGAATGTTCACTCAGCCAGGAAGGGTACGTCTTCTGCACACTTCTGATTTGTGAAAAAGATGGGTATGTTACATTTTCTAGGTTTAGACGAAACTCCGTCTTTAGAGCATTAATAGCCTCTTCTTGCCAAGCCTTGTTCCTCCGTCGAAAGATAAGTTTGCAAGCTGTGAGAAAACAAAGAGAAATTGGTATTTTCAGGAAAAAGTCAGTTTGTGGAATCAAGGGTGAATACTATGCAATCCATTTCAATCTTCCAACCTAAATTAAATTAAGAAATACATGTAAATGTAGCATTAAATCAGGTATTTAAAGATGTCAATAAGTACATGTACTCACATGGACGGGTTCAGGTAGGGACCTATTTTATAACATATCTGTCACCCTGCCATTACAGAATGGGGAAAATAGGGTTTCAATAAAAACAGAGTTTGTCCCTCCTTTTTGGGTAAGATGAAGGTTTGTTGCATTGTTAACATCTGTAGTCGATCCTCACTGTCCTCACTGTAAAAAGGTCAAGTTTCTCTTTTTCTACATTTTTTAGAAATTATTATTTCAGATGCTGAGGAGATGAACATTTCACTAAAAAGCCCTTTGATTTATATGTGATTCAGCATGTAAAAAGGTTATTAAAGTCCTTCGATGGTTATCAGGGTATTGTATTTTAAAAGTGGCCAACTTAGATATTCACTGACTGGTGTGTTGTTTTACACTGTTCCCCCCAAATTTTTGGAATGACCACTTGTCTGTGTGACTTATCTGTTTGGAAACAACTAATTATCGGTTTGGTAATGACTACTTGTGCGTTGTGCAGGACTACTTGTGTAGGAGTTGATTGTTTTGGAATCACTTGTCTGAAAACACAGATTCAGTCTACACTTCTTGTCTGCTTGGAAATGACTACTCTCCCGTTTATGATTTTTATGTTTGGGAATGATCACTTGTGTTTGGAGAATTGACATCTTGTCTGCTTGGCGACATGGTATTGACGGTCTTTGCCTTCCATAAATGAGCTCCAATGAAGGAAGTACACATACTATAACCCACCTTTCCTGGGGGGTTCGTCTGGATCATCTGAGATATCCTGCACCTCCTCATCCTCCTCACTGCTGAGGACAAACTCGTTGAGTCCTCCGCATCTACAAGGACAGCAACCAAACCATTCTACACACCATTACACACATCACTAAACTGATTGGCTAAACATATCCTACAAGATGTTTTTAAAACACAAAATGACTTGTCCAACCATAAAATAATAAATGGAGGAATTTCATACATGTGCTAATGCTTAATTTTGCACTGCACTGGTATGGACCTCAGGGCAGATGTACACAGTGACCTGAAGACCAATACTAAAGTGCATGTATTCTGAATATAAACAATTTATCATGTTTTTATTAATTCACAAACTGATAAACTACAATCTAATACAAGACTTACGTGCAATTTAATTGGCCCATGACCATATTTATAAAAATAAATCCAATCAAGGGATCATGACAAACTATCTGAACACCAACTACAATCAGACTTGAATGAAGAGATTAATAAGGACCACCTGTGTCACCTCAAGCAGACCCTCATTTCCATAGTTACATGTATATATCCAAAAGTTAAAACCTATCAATAACAAATTTTATGCCCTGTGTGGCCTCAGGGGAGTCTTACCTCATCTTAATGGTGTCACTCTCAGCTAACAGTACATTAAAACTAATTTGTTTAAAATACATACCTGAGTCCTGACTGCCTGACTGTCTGCTGTGAAGGTGCGATTGATGCTGTGTCCTCTTCGTCCACCTCTAAAGGCTCATCTAACAGAAAACAAGGCATTCATATGTTAATTAAAGGCACACCTTTTTGAAAGTTCGCAGAACACTAACCTGTGTTTAGATTGTGAGTCACTCCTCACTCCTCCTTAGATGCATACATGTATGTTCAGAAGAGCAATTGTACACCTGAATGGTATTGTCATAAAATAGATCAACATTCCACAAGAGCATTCTGATCGTAAGTCATTTCCTAACAGCCAATATATATGTTTCAATCATCACCAGTCTAAAAGAAAGGTTTTAAAATCACTCGGACATGCAAACGGTGACATTTTCGATAAGGATTATTCATTTTTCACGAAAGTTGCTAATACAGCCTCAAAAGAGTGTTGTGGTTTGAAATTAGTCAAAGAAGACATATGGCTAAAATTATCTGGCATCTTACACAGCAGATTGCGTGAATTTCAGCTCAGTTCTTCAGATGGGGTCTTCCCAGACACATTTAAGATACAGTATCTTCAAAATATGATATATTAGTATGGAGTTTTGTCACACCATTCGGTCAGACACTCACAATGACACCGTAGAACTTCAATAGGGTCACTGTACTGTTCACATGAATGATCTTCAAATTTTTTTTCACTCAAAATCACACACATGTACATGTAGATAACTGAATACAACAAACACAAAACCAATCGAAGCATTGGTGTCAGTGGCAACCTGCCTAGAGCAATAGCAAACTCAACATAAATACCCTCCATTTATTAAAACACACATCAAGCAAGATTGCGCTACATATTTCCTTCAGCATTGCCTCCTGTGTAAAAAGGGAATACCATGTTTGCCTTGCAATTTCAAATGAAAAAATGCACTTTCAATGGCCCCAAAGGCTTTCATAATATTATCATGAAAAAAACTTGTGCTGCCTGGTAGGACATCATACCAACTTCAAATCAATCCCTGAAAAATCTTTTTGAAGATGAATGCAATGCACATAGTGAAGGAAAATGTGTCTTTTTATCACATATGGAATGTTAATTATTAATATTTATTTGATTTGTGTTCAACACTGTACTCAATAATATTTCACTTTCACTGCATTATGTCTGGGGGAAACAGGGCAGAACCCGGGGAAATCCACCACCATCTGCAGGTTGCTGGCAAACCTTATTATGTAGGACCGGACAGGAAGCCAGCCTTATCTGTACTTGAACTCAAGGTGACTGCATTAGTGAGAGGTTCCTGGGTGCACTAGCGCATTAATCACCTCAGCCAAAAAGGCCCTCCGAAATGTTAAGGCAAATACTGTATAGTCAGTCTAGAGCTCATAGGTTGATTTGAGATCTAACGGAGAAGGCATGAATGTCTTGATGCATTAATTCAGACAGGATCAATAAATTAGCCTATGGAAGTTCAGCATCAAACAGAGTGACAACATACTATATGTATACATGTACAGTTCATTAATGACATTACCCTTCTCTTGGGAACTGGCAGGAGGATTTGAACTGATGGCATCTACTGTGACACCAGGCATGTGCGGTCCAAATGTGTCTGTGTGAAAAGACGTTGTCACATTTAGCATATAAACCTGAACAAATTTAGCCTATGACGAGATAATTTATCTGATGAATGGGTGTTCAGTTACATTACCAGTACATGGAGCCTTGTTTGTGTAACTTCCCAAAAGAAGGCAAACTACATGTAGACGATTCTGAGATGTAATATATCTCACACTTCTCACGTAATCAGAAACCATGCATGTTCCATAATAAATGCATTCACTTCATTCGAATTAAGGGGATGTATAAATATGCAACAAACAAGCATGAACAAGAATTCTGATGGGTTGGTCTCTTTGCCACAAAAGTGCATCTCAACTCAGCAAGGGCTGGCTGACTAATTTCACCTACTTTAAAGCTATATGTATTTTAAACATGGGGAAATTTTGTTCAAGATTTGGAAGGGCAATGTAAGGAGACTGGTCCTGGATTAATCTAGACAAGGTTTTTTATGAGGATTTGCCACCTGAACCACTTCACATAATATTGTCCAATTCCAACAACAGTTATAACAGGGCAACCAACAACCAATGAGGACTACATACAGTAAACTAAACTCAAGCTTACTGTAAACATATATTCACACATAATTTGATGTTTCACCAGATTTTCACATTTTTATCTTGATAGAACATCATCAGGTGCTCAATCAAAGAAAACAATCACAAGCCTGATCAATAAGCAAAACATGGGTCAGGTTGATTAAGGGTTTAACATCTTTGTCTCTGTGTTTGTTGTTTGTTCTGAAACGCAATATTCAAACTGAGAATGCTGCTGCGCATTCTCAGGACTTGTTGAGGTGCAAAACAAGGCTCAGCAGTACTGCGTTTCACCAAAATGAAGGTGTTAAAGCCTATTCTACCCCCAGAAATCGCAAAAATATGGAAAAAACGACATATTTTATGCTGCCGGTCTCTTTCACTTCCTCTGCAGCGTCAGTGAATTTTTTTAATATAAACGCTAAAAGCAAATTCACCAAGAGTAATCTGTATTAGACTGCCCACTAATGACAGCTGGGAATTTTGAACTTAACCTGAAGTTTCATGAAGTATATCTTTCATCTTTCATGAAAGAGTGGGAAACAAATACTCACCGTCTTGGTTTTCTGAGTTACTTTGTGTTGTGGAAATTTCTAAAAATAAGAAAATGTCACATTATACAGATGTACAGTATCAAATGAAAAAGTATTAGGGAAATAGTTTAAGACGGGATTGGGATTGGAAGGAAAAGAGTTCAAAATAGAATAGTTCAAAATAGCCCAAAGCCATACTATGTGACTTTTAATGTTATTTGAGTCACAACACCCTTTCTAATTATATAGAAAAATATAAACTGCAGGTTTTAGAAGCGGTTGAATAAAAAGCCTGAGTGAGTGAAACAGTCTGGATATTTAGGTTATACATGTACCTTGTCATGTAGGTAGCACAAAGAGAGCATATAAAAAACTGAAGGTGGAAAAAGGAATATTTCCTCACCTTCTTCGATGCCATTAATCTTGTTCAGGATAAGAGCTGAAAAAAAAAGACAGGCCTCAGAAAAATAACAGTTGGGGTCAGGGTGTAAGATGATCAGTCATACTTCGTGCCGAAGTAAAATCGTAATTTAATAAACACCATTTTGTCATGTACATGTATATATGTTCTGCTCTATTGCCTTAATCTGAGATTTTGTAGAAACATATAAGTAGTCTTAATTGTGAGTGATGATGCAATGATGAAAATCAAACGATGTGGAAACATTAAGCATTAAGTTTAAGGCTAATCCTCTTCAAATATCTGAAATACTTTTCATCGAACTGATGAGAGTGCATGCCAGTTGCAGCGGACATTTGTTAGTGTCTATGCCCATGTTAGATTGGTCATGTTGGTAAGAAGTACTTTCGGTACTGAATTTTGTCAAAAAACAAATTCATTTCGTATTATTGCATCCCCAAGTTGCATTTTCTGAGGTTTATTCTTGGCTTTTAGAAATATCACTCTTAAACTTTACAAAATATGCCTGGAAGTGTCATAAATTTTGTGGATACAAAAGAGTTGTCGCCCTTTTGGAATAATTAAATATCAATTTTCTTCTTTATGAATTTAGACCAAATTCAAAGTATTTTAAAGCAAAAATAGGATACACTTTGGGCCCTTACTTAAAGTCTTTTTAAAATGATGAACCAGTAACATTTAAAACACACCTGACATGCCTACATTTTGCTACATTTACTGTGACGTTGTTGTAGTTGATGTTGTTGTTATTTGGGATTAAGTTATCCTATTAACCTGTAACTGCAAATGTACAACTACTGTATCATGACAGTTACATGCACAACATAAGATCTTGAATCAAAGTAGATCTCAAGGTGAAACTCTGTGAATGTCTAAAACATAAATGCAATCTGTGCATTATTCACAAGTACAAACCTGATGTGGCTGCCATCTTGTTGAAGCCACTGAACTTAATGGGTTGCATAAGTAAATTCTACACTCTGCTAGCTACCTCAAATGGTAATGGTACCCAACGAGTACATGACAGTCACTATTTACAACTTAGCTTAAACACTTGTTACTGTCATTAAAATCATTAAAAGTTACCATGATATAACATGTTAATATGAATTTCGCAGTTCAGCTTTATTTTCAACCTTGATTTGAAATAATGCCCATCATGAGTGAGACCTGATGAAGTATTTTTCATACTTCCATGAATTAAGCTACACATACACAGGCTAATTACAATCAAGATAAACAGTCTGCAGCTGAACAGCTATGTGTCCTCTGATAGAAATTAACTTCACATAAGAAAGGTTCCTCAAAAGCACGTGAGCACCAACCACACCTTGTACATTACAATTTTTCAAACTTAGAGGAAGAGGCAGGAATTCAGTAATACACAATACTAAAAGAAAGTCCAAAACTTGTGCTTATTAATCATATAAAATGAAAACTTTCCTGTTGTGTCTGTTTTTAAACACCTTTAAACTACTGAGTCATATAGAAACCACCTTTGTTTGAGGCTGTGCCACAATTAGCCAATCAAACTGCTTCTTACACAGACATTAGTGTCCTTGAGTCGGTGATGTTGCTGATTAACCATAGCTTTATTTTTGAATGTGAACGAATGTTGACACCATAATGAATTTTTAGTGATTTATAACCAATGACAGCACACAAATTAATATTCAGGAGTAGAAATTTGACACTCATTTTATTTGCTTTTTCAAACTTTGATAAATTTTAAAGTTTTGCACTTATGTTTATCTTTAAAGCAAGATTCTATCACATCAGTGAAATCTTTAACCCAAGAAGAATGTAGGACAGCGTCTGATCCAACACGAGTTTCTCTAGCAGGCACTGACCTAGACAACGTTCCATTTCACATTTAGCCTACTCCAAATGAAGGCTAAACAGTTAGTTGTCAACAATATCATCTGTCTATCAAATTAAAACCATAAATGAAGTTGTCAAAATGGATCCCATCATTGGATGTGTCTTAATGCCAAAGTATACAAAATAAATCAATATTACGACACTACTCTATGACGAGAACACTGGACGTACACGATGACAAAGTTAAGGAGGTTATCGCTCCATTATTTCACCAAAAAATAAAGCCTCCTAAATTTCTGATGTCTTTGAATAGAAATAAAAGTTTGATATTTTTGCGAATATGCTTTGGATATATGCTAGAAAAACAGCCTTTATATGTCAACGACAAGTCAATAATGAGCTGTTGCCCTACAATCAGGGATAATTATTACGTATCTCCATTCTGAAACGTTTTTACTAATGTACCAGTTGTCAGCCACAGTGTCATTTAGTCCTAGCAAGACATTTTCTGAGTACAGCTTGTGTGTGACCCAGCAGTGCTAAATTAAGATGCTGAATGCAGTTAAAAGAGAGTAAGGAAAGAAACAAATGCTGTGAGGAGTTTGAAAGGAGTAATGGTTCACCAGGTACCTCATACTCATGGACCATAGCACGGAACATGGCTGTTTTGCAAAACCAGTTAGTCGCACAAATTATTCAATGCTTTTCACAAAACAGCAATCATATGAAAGTTCTCCATTTTGATAACAAAAACAGAGCAGCTTTTACGAATTGCAACAATGATGTTTACCATTTGCTGCCTCCTCCTTTAAAGCTCGCCTCTAAGTATCACATTTGTGTAAATTCCACCAGTATCAGGTGAGGGGTGTCTCCAATGCGCAATATGTCCAAAAAAACCATCTTTTATGACATCATGAACACGTCCTTCACGTCATGTATGTCATGTATAGGTATCATTGCATGATCACGCAACCTCAAAAATCTGTATGCATAAATTCTCCTAAAAACTGTATTGTAGCTCACAAATCATTTGAAAATTTACTGTACTAAAACATACCATCAAGACTGTGGCCACTCAATGTACTGCCCTGGGCTTTATCTAGCATGCCATTCTCCAGTAAGATGAGCAGCTTGGTTATTTTGGTTCTTTCAATTGTCGAAGACGACAACCTATAGTTGTTCATGTGAGTCAGTTTCGTGTGGCCCAAGTGTCGTACAACCCAATCAAGTTCAGTCTCACTTAGATTCATCAACTGAAAGACAAAGTTTTTGTAAATCTGTATATCACAGCCAGCAGTCTTATCAAAGTCGTTTCACATTTTCCACAAAAATTAGACATATTAATTCACTGAAAACTGTCTCTCAGTATTTCCTCTTCATAAACAGTATTATCATGAGTCAGTTTCATAATAAGCGGGAACTTGGTCCTGTTGCTAGGCGTAATTTTAAATTCCCATCATCTCATTTTGCAAGAATAATAAGCATCACAGCGTAGCAATTAATGCAAATACACCAGATACATCCCAAGGGACAGGGTAAAAATTCTGCAAACCACTATTTCAAATCATCTGATGCGGTTCTTAGGGTGCACTCGGCTACTCATTTCAAAGATAAGACCATCGTCTTTGTCACAATCGTTGCCTATAGCTCCTTTCTTTGCCACAATAGTCCTGGTTTCACCCTGAACGTTCGTGTGGAGTTCCTTTTTCCTGACAATGCCCAATACAGACCATTCAAATGAAAAATGGTGGTTATCGAAGTTTAGCTGGTTGTCGATGCACCTGATACATTTGTGTTAATTCTGACGTTATCGTCATTATTATTCATGAATAACTATCAGGTGATATGGAGTCGAAATTACTGCAGGATCAAAAGATGCTTTTGTCTGTAGCATATACAGATTTGACGTGTTAAGGACAGCACACCCAAAATGACAGAGCTCCAGGTTAGCATAGCTAGTGATTGGCATACTACAGATGTGTATTTCTTAAAAGTAAGCTGGGATGAATGGAATATATCTCAGATCTAAGCCCAATGCAAACTTTTAGAATAAATAATTCACATTCCCTCTTCTCACCTGGCAGTTTGTTGCCAGGTATTTTCTTAGGGTGGAGGCTTTTATCTGGCTGGCAATCTTGTTTTGGCATCTTGCGCGTTTCAGAACATTGTTCAGGGATGACACTGCTCTGAACACTTCGTCACCTAAAACAAAATCAATGGGCTAATGGCATTCATATAGTCAAGCAGCTTAGTACATTCTATACACAAAGAACCTAATTACCTCCCCATCCCCCCCCCCCGTTTTCACCGTGGCGATTTTGTACTTCTTATCAGAAGAGTAAAATGTGACGGGTCGTGAAATATGTGACCCTTTGGCTAATGAAAAACGACAACATGATTGGAATCCATGTGTTTTAATGATAACACACATGCATTTCTATCGTCACTGGTTTTGATGTGAAGCAATGGTTTTACAAGTATGGTTCTGGAGTGATCAGTGTTGAAGCAGTGGTTGAAATTACCCAATGAGAACGTCATTTGGTATCTCATACATGTAAAGCGATATATGTCAATATCGGGTGCGTCTGTCGTGTGCCTGGATGACTACCTGAACCCTTTTCATCTTATCACCTGTCAGTCTCCTTATCCTCTGAAAGGGAAGTCGCTGCCATTCCTTGTGCAAGGCAGTTCCCAGGGGCCAGATCATGTAGAGGTGGATCCCTACCAAGGAATCAAGAAGCTGACAGGTGGTATCAGGAGAAGGGTTCAGGTTATGATCCTGCCATTCCGTGGGACTTTATTTCAGGCTAAACAGGAGAATTTCAGGTTAAACAATGTATGCATGTATACTTGGGTTTTATGTGGTACTTATCAATTTTTCAGTCATATGACGATGGTGAGTCATTAAAGGTATATATATATATACATGTATATGTATATATAATGTGTCTTCTTGTAGCAGGCTGAGCCCATGTCATCAAACTGCTACCACCACTGGAACATTATGCCAAAGACACCAGAAATGACACCCAGGCCAGTCACCTCGCCAACCTGTCCTGTTTCCTTGCTCACAACATGCAATGCTGAGCACCAAGCGAGGCAGTAACAAGGACCATTCTTGAAGTCCTTCATATGACCCGACCTGTCATGGTCACAATCCAAGTGCGTGCAGACCCCCAAAACTGGACTAAAAAATGGAAAACACAAATACATGTATATACGCAAGTGCAAAAAGTACCTGTGTTGGCAAACAAATAAGGGTTACTGTCTTTCACCCCAGCTGCCTTTCTGAAACACATGTCCTGTAGTAAGTTCATAGCTGTGGCTGTGTCGGGCGGAATGATAATGGGCACCGCGTTGCCCCTCTTCCCCCGAACAGTCACAACATCATGGGTGGATAGCAGTTTTTGCTCCAGTTTGCTCAGAGTTCTTCTAACAACATCCTGGGTCGGGTCATACCAAAGACTTTAAAAAATGGTACATTCTGCTTCCTCGCTAGGCGCTCAGCAATAAGAGGATAGAGGGTGGACTGGTCGGCCCGGTGTCAGTATAATGTGACTGGGTGAGGGGGCTTGTTGGGTGTCTTCGGCAAGTCGTCTCGGTGAGGCAGCACCAGATAAAAGATACGGTGGAAATCCGTCCTGCACCAAGGAGACACCGCCTTCGTATAAGTGAAATATTCTTGAGTAGGGCGTTAAACAATAAGCATTCATTCATTCAAACAACATCTGACAGAACTGTGTCGTTATTTCCTCGTCTGGAGAAGTCTTCCATCCTGAAAATAGTAAGATCCGGAAACTACTATACAGACTACGGACATCAGTCATGTCAGCATGCAAAAAGCAGAACACAAATGAACTAATAGTGAATCTGATGCATTCTCAATGCATGTTCATCGTTACGTTGACACTGTTAACTCTTCCATACATGTCATATTGTTACACATGATCACACATGTACGTGTTCGCTGCCTCTTGAGAAGTCTCACAGCCTATACAGTACACTCTGGTCAAAATGACATCCCTCAGAAATCTTTTACGCGTGTGCTAGTAAAAATAAAATGTTGGCTAAATGGAAACTATTGAGGGTTTGGGAAAAATACATTAAATTTTAGTACACTTAAATGAATAACGTCAGACGGTGTCAAAGTGATCCGCTTGCAATTGCCTCTCAGCCCGTCCAGTCTCAAGTTAGGATGTTATTTACTTATATCTCTGTTCCACCCAATTTTTTGTTTTGGCAATTTCCTATGTACATATTCATTTATAAAACTGTATTTTTTAAATTAACTAATTTTCACTGGAGTATTATTGCTTTGGGTCTCATGTGTTCTGCTAATTTTTTATGGTGGAAAATTTCTTCTTCTTCACGTTATTTTGTATGTACACTTGTTCACCAGGGAACAATGTAATCCTTTGGGGTAACCTGCTTTTTTCGGTGTTGAGAACTATCGCATTGCGATGAAGTTCCTAATGCTTTAGTAATTTCTTGAAAATTTATATAAAGATAAATAAAAAAAGTAGGTTATAACAGTACTTTGTGATCTGTACAGGTGTGCTGACTGAAGCCTGTTTGCAATGAAATCTGGAAGACTATATATTTTTATCCTGCTTTTATGACCTAAATCACTTGCATGGGAATACACTGATAAATATATAAATGTAACTGTTTTGCGCTTTAAGCTCTGTTGCAGAAGACAAAAGCATGGTTTTCTTGTCTCAGGTCATAACATGTCAACAATGCATTAGCTGCAAAAAATAAATGTAAATGCTTTCTTGATTTGTGTCCTTGGGATCTGAGCGAAGATATTTCTGGTCTGTACTGACTGTAGATGAGTGATTTCAATTAAGTCTGCCAAGTGATTGATTTCTCAGTGTTTAAATACATGTACAGTTTTGATACTTCTCTAAAAATTTTTGCACCACAATAACCTAATGATGTGCACACCAAGATACTGACTGATTGATTGTTCTTTTCCACTGTGCTCAAGAGTATTTCATTTACATTATTTATGTGCTCTAAAAGGAAGAAACGGGGGACACCGCTGACCACTGACAAGCCAGTGACTATTTCCTTACACATTCAGACTGTTTTCTCGGTCCTAATATAGTCTTTTTAAGGAAATCATTTTTTTTAAGCAAAATCATATTAATAGAGTTAATAATTTGGCAAGTCATTCAACGCATCAATGCATGTCAGGGTTTCATATGTCCTCCGGTCTTCAAGTGACTTAGCAGCAGATTCAATTAAATGTAGCTGAATGCCTCATACTTCACCTTAACACATGGTCTCTGCATGTATGTCAACACAAAAGGTGTAATACCACACTGCATAAAAACTTACAGCGACAATGCGATTCACAGAAGTAGCACACTGGCAAATGGTCACAAGATCAGTAATAATAAAAGAATAAACTGTCAGAAATGTACAGAAAGGAAACAAAACCGTTTTTCTCATTGGCTTGGCAAAACAGCAAACACTGTGGCAACTTAACCATGTATTTTTAAAAATGTTTTAGACACTGCACAGGGATTAACGCCTTGGTGACCAGTGTAGAAAAAAACTCATTTACATTTATTTTTGTTTTTACATAATTGCAATTAAATTTAATGAAACACTTTCTTCTTGTCGCATTAAAAATTATAATTAAACTTTTCATCAAAATATCTACTTGTAGTTTATTTACAGCTGTTGGACAGGTTGACTTTTACCATGCTGCTAAATTTGATGGCCAGCAATCTCATTGTCAACAGAATTTTAAAGACAGTGTTGCCATGGTTGCATGGTAACTGCCCTTTTGAAATAATGTTGGAGAGAGAAATTTCTTCAAATTTTAAACTTACATCTATTTCAGACAAAGCAGGGAAACAGGCTGTGGTGCAGTTCCCGGATATATTATTTGTGCTAAACACATGGTGAAGACAAAAAGCATATATAAAGGAGAAGGGGATAATGCTATGGCCTACAGTGTGGAGGGCACTCGTCACATGATAATTTAATGTTATGCAGGCTCTGAGGGGCTCAAATGATACCTGAGTATGATATTGAAAATAGGTAACCTATCTTAAAAAAAAAAACATAACATAAAATACTTGTAACAGCTTTTGGGGAACTGAAAAGCAACAAGCAATTGTATAAATGGTTCAGAAAATTTCTGAATATTGAATACCAGATTTAACTGGACTTTAGCTGATTCAAGTACATTTTTGATTTTCATAAAAATTTTCATCAGCTGGTTTCTGTGAATACTAGTAACAAGAACATGTGGGAATTCAGCTGGATTCTCGTGCAGTCTACATATGAAATTCTAACCTTGCCAAATGATTAATGTATTTATACTGTTGTACTCTGTTGTGACCAAACTGTTCAAACACAATTACTACATTATTATCTCTTTAATACTGGCTTTAGTTTCATGTATGAAAAAAAACAACAATTCAGTTGAATGCTGTAAACAATTAAAACAACTTCAAACATACAAAACCCATCAATGCATTGGTAATTCCTCGAGACTGACCAACCATTACTAAACAATGGAACCAGCTTGCCAACCTTTAGCACAATAGACTGGATGAGCACACAGCTTGAGCAACTGACCATCATGTGGTAACTTATATATTTTATTGAAAAACAGCCCATACTTACCTCAGTGCCTCCAGTTCCCCTGGTCTCCGTTTGTTAAATAGGACCAATCTCGACTGCACTGTCTCCACAACATCAGCATATGGCACTTGGTGCTGAGAAATTGTAATTGTCTCCAGGCGCTCCTTCACAAAGTCGGTAACTGTTTGTAACTCAGAACAGGATGGAAGTTCTACTTGTTTGTTGTAGCTCCGTTCCTCTAGTTGTTTTTGGGCAGCTCCTGAAAGGATTTTCCATTTTCTGTGGTACAGCTTCATGAAATATTTAGCTTCTTTAATTGTTTCCTCATCATTATTTGTGATGGCCAGTTCTTCTTCAATCTCAATGAGATGCTTTATATCGTACCCTATGTTTTTCACTGTACTCGGGTGAGGTACCTGCAGATCGCCATTTTCCTGCCCCCCTGCTAATGAAATAGCTGCTTGATGGATGACTGTGAACATTTGAGGTTTCAAGAATGAGTCCAAGTCCCAGAATGTGTTCGAAATTTCTCTCGCCTTGATCAAAAGATCAGAAGCAGCCCTCATGTGCTTGCTACTGAAATTTTTACGCCTTAGTCTGTTGCGGCTGTGTTTAGTCAGATAGAACTCACCGGCCTTTCTTATGAGAGTATCTCCTTTAGCTACTTCTGTAGTTGGATCTTTTCGCATGCTAGAAAAGACTTCAGCATCCAATATATCCATGGGCTCTGCTGACCGATGCTGCAATGATTTTACTCGCAGACTTGAGGAGCGCATACAATCTTGACCCTCTTTCAGCAGACACCGATAGCTGACATGAATAGCCAAGGCAGACTTCAGATACCAGCCTTTACATCTGGGGCAGGGGGTGTAGTCACTACTGCAAAAGCTATGCCCTTTTTTCCTCCGTACAACAAGCAATTCACCCTCTTTCCTTTCCACAACATCCTTATTGTGCTTATGGTTTCCGAAGTTTCTAGGCAGTTCCCACTCTGTCTTGGAGGCTCTGGATTTGTGTCCGGTTTCCTTCAATGCTAGAATCTTAGCTACTTTTGTCTCATGCTTATGTACAGTTTCATAATGTTTACTTATATGGGAAAACAGATCACCACAGTAATAGCACGCTGAGGACTTGTTAAAAACACGCTGGCTTTTCTTCACAACTTTCACTCCTTTGCGGATGACATAAGACCGCTGTTGAATGGCAGGCATATGAATCCCACTATGGACAATATCATCACTATTCTTGAACTGAAGGTTTTGAGACACCTCGTGAGAATCTATGTTTAAAAATACAAAAAGAATTTTTCTAAGGCATGTTAACTTATACATTATAATTTCTGCATGGATTTTCCAGCGCATGAATACCACCAGAAAAAAGGATAACGTATGTCAAAAACAGTTTTACATTGGGAGAAACTGGAATGCACCTGAATACCACTGAGCTTTTTCGACTGTAAATGTTTCATACATTAGCCTCCAACTGAAACACTTCATCGTAGGCCACTTTGTTGCAGTCAAGCTCTGCCTTACACACAGTTCTAGCTTTCAGCCCAACACTGCTGTAAACCTCGAGCACAAAATGACATATCTACTCTGCAGCCCTGAATACAGCGCTATTCTGAACGGTAAATATTGGCAGAAGAATATAAATAAAGCTTTGATTCCATATTTATTGTCTTGTGTTCTTTTCTTATGGACACGCTACATTGTTTTGAAAATGAATTTGACGTACTTAGATTTTTAAATGTCATTTTTTTGGCCTCCTAGTGACAATAGATAACAAAATCTGAAAATTTGGAATTTCAGCATGGTATGTTTAACTTACCTTTTGGGGCATAATACAACGATGGGGAACCAAAGTTTTGATCAAGTCTGTCCACTATCTCCTGGGCAACATCCTGGCAAGAAAAAACGCAAAGTGATGATTGATGAATGACTTACAAAATATATAAATCACGCTTGATAATCCCGACCATATGAAAACCTAAATCTCACTCTAGGATTGAATGTACATGTACACAAGCATTTCAATGTGGACACTGAAAAGTTCAAACGCTGATAATTTTGAAGAAAAAAAGTCAAATTTGAGGAAGTCAGACCCCCACAATTTTGGAAAGAAAAGCATATAAACTTCAATGTACGTTTGACATTTCACTGTAACATACGACGCCCACACTACTTTCCGCCTCTCTTCGCAATGGCGAACTAAAATTGAAGTTCATAAGGATGACCTTTCCTTTATGAGCACTGCACCATTTTCACTGATACAACATACATTTTTAAGAGATAACTCCACAGATTCATCTGTAATCAAGTTAACAGGTGGGACGTCTTCTGTTACCTACAAAGAAATCAACATCCCAATATTAAAGTCAAAAAAAAGAAGTTTACCAGCTGCCAGACAAGCCAGAAAAGTAAAATGCAAGCTCTTGCTGGAATACACTAAAATCAAGCACAATTAAATGTATCATAAGAAGAAATAATGGCCTTAGTGTATCTTCTATTCAGTTGACCAGATATTGTACGAGAATGGAAAGAAACTGAAAAGTGCTTAGCTGTAGATATTGTGGGTTCAAAGGAAAGTTGCCCCTTGCCCTATGGAATCACGATGGAAGCTACAACATTTGTCTGATTTCATTATTTGTGTAACGCACACATATTTCTTCACCTAGAGGGGATATTTATCACAGTATTTATAACAGTAAATATTTTCAGAGGAGAGCAGACGTTACAAATACTACAATCATGTTGCACCGGCGAACACCAGTCAGTTGGCAAACACGACGCCACATTAAAACGTACATTTAACACTCACACACAACTTCAGATTCCCACAAAATGTCCTTCAACATATTTCAGTGTAAAATTTTGATTTTCTTTTCTGGAAGCACCTCATGTGGCTGCACTGCACTTTGCTGGAAAAGTACTACACTCATGTATAATTAGATCCACCGCAGTTTTGAGGTGGATTTTTTTTAGTACTCTACTTATGACCCACTTTACCACAGATTACGTTTTGTGCTTCAATTTTACAAGTTATTGTTTATGTACAATAAATACATCAAGTTTTTGAAACACCCACGAGCGAAACTCTAAACTAAAGATGAATTTTCCAAGAAATTTCTTCACTTGCATAATTCATCTCATGATTGAAAGAATCACGGTTTGGTCTACACAGAGAATAAAGCAGCAGTGAAATCCATATCTAAAGAATGACCAAGTTCTGGAAAGGTTCAATTTTCAAACTCTCAGGAACCCAAACCAATCAAGAAGTCTTAAAAGATACAAAAAAAACTCTGATAAACATGCACAAATTTTGATTCAAATGTAGTCAATAATTCATTGCTATTGGCGTTGATGGGTAAAGTTGTTACACATGAAAAATGAACAGCTTATCTTAAAGGATCTGGTATAATTTTCAGTCCACATATGCCACTGGGGACATCTGACTTGATTTTATTTGATTATTTGTAAGTGATAGTATTCTTTTCCCAAGCTCTTAAACATCTACTTTTCTTGACAGTATCCAAACACTGATTATAAAATAAAAAAACTCACCATAGCTGGGCCTTCTTTTTTCTGCGGATCTAACTCCTCTGGCAAGGGAAAACATCTCGACCGTTCATCTGTCAGCACAACATTCTCCATTGGTTCCCTGTCCCCACCTCCCATGTCGCAGTCTTTTAGCACAGGAACGTCACTGAATTCTGGTTCACAGAATAAATTTGTAGTCCAAACAGTTGATAGGGGTGTACATGCAGCTTTGTCTCTTGTCTGCTTCTTCCATAACTGTGGTAAGCTACCTGATTGTCCACACACTGGCTGGCTGTACACAACCTTGGTATCGTTGACTGTGGAGACAGGAAGCTCTGGCGCATAACTCGGGGGTTTTTCACTGGTGCTGGAATGTGACTTTTCTGGGGTTGGTGCTTGTCCACACATTTCCTCTCCAGTCAGAACACAGGTTTTGCTGTCTTGATGACCATCACTGTGCCCACCTGCATGATTATTAAAATGGAGGAAACATTTTCTAAAATATGTTTCAGAAATACAAGCAAAATTATTGAAAAGAGTTTTGACAAAGGGTGCAAAAGGTGTCACTTAAAAATTTGATTTACCATTACTCAATGGCATGTTAAATAAAAATTTCCATTATACGTATGAGGCTTGTGCTACATACATACAAATACTGCACGAATACTTAGGAGGTTTCTTCTGCATACAAATATCGTAGTGAACATGTGAGTCACCATCACAGAATGGCATGTCAAATGTTAGAGACTGGTCAGTGTTTTCCTCTCATACTTAGAAAGTTTCTTCTTTGCACAAAAAATATGGAATGGAGCAAGAATTTAGATATTCAAAAACTCTGCTATACCATTATTCACTCTGGACAAAGGAAGTTCTGGTGCACAATTCGAGATCTTTACTGGTGCTGGGATCTGATTTCTCTTGGGTTGGGCCTTGTCCACACATTTCCTCTCCAGTCAGAGCAGAGGCTTTGCTTTTCTGATCACTGTGCACACCTGCATGATTATTAAAGTGCAGGAAAATTTTCTAAAAGCTCATTCAGCAAGGCAAGCACAATTATTGAAAAGATTTTTGACAAAGGGTGCATCAGTGTGCTTTAAAAAAGGCAGAGTGTGCCACTTAAGAATTTGAGGTACCATTACACATTGGCATGTTAAAAGTTATAGACTGGTTAGCATTCAAATTTCGGTTATACTTACAAGGGTTCTGCTACATACTTGCAAATACTGCAGTGATACTTACATGGTTTCTTCCACATACAAATATTGTAGTGAAAGTGAAAATATTGTAGGGTGATACCTGTGAGGTTTCTTCTACATACAAATATTGTAGTGTACTTGTGAGTTACCCTCACACAATGACATGTCAAGTGTTACAGACTGCTCCGTGTTTTTCTGTCATACTTATGAGGTTTCTTCTACATACAAATATTGTAGTGAACTTGTGAGTTACCATCACACAATGACATGTCAAGTGTTACCGACTGCTCAGTGTTTTCTTGTTTTACTCATGAGGTTTCTTCTACATACAAATATTGTAGTGAACTTGTGAGTTACCATCACACAATGACATGTCAAGTGTTACAGATGCGTCAGTGTTTTCCTCTCATACTGATGAGGTTTCTTCTACATACAAATATTGCAGAGAACTTGTGAGTTACTATCACACAGCGGCCAGTCAAGTGTTACACTCTGGTGTGTGTTTTCCTGTCACACTTATGAGATTTCTTCTACATACCAGGGTTATAATATTGTGCGACTGCACGAGAGTTCAAATGGATTTCCATCTGTGTCTGTTAGGAGAATCCACAGAATCCAAGGGACAAAAACTTTCAAGAAAATTAAAAATATACTTGAAACAACAAATATTCAGATTCATCCACTAATTAAATTTAATCAAATTAATTTTCTGACTATTTATAGAACTGGCGTGTTACTTTTCCCAAAGGCAGTGTTTTTTGTTATCTTAACTTTCAATATTCACACATTGTTTGGGCCCCTTGGAGCCTATATGTATATATCTAATTCTATAATCATCATGTGATCGAGTGCCCTCCACAATGTTTTGTAGACCACAACAATGATTATACACAACTTTTCCTTGATATTTGATTTTGAATTTTTCCATGTGTTTAGCACAAGTGATACATTTGGCTGTCACGACATTTTAACCAGCTTTGTCTGAAATAAGCTCAAAATTTGAAGAAATGTCTTCTTCCCATAAATAACATAATTTACCACGCTACACCGTCCTTAAAATCCTCAACCAAACTACTTGCTTTCAAATTCAGCAGCATGTTTATCGGTTAACCTCTGCAACATTTGTAGTAAATCAGTTAGATAATCTGATGAAGTCGAGTGTAAATCCAAAATCTATGTGAAAACTTTCACATTTTGTGTTAAATATTAAAAGCCATAGTAATTGGAACTAATTTTACTGACTATCGCTTTTCAACCAATCAGCTCTTGAAGCACTAGAAAACCTAACAGACCCGAGTTGTGGCTGTCATAAGATCCACAACAACAACATCGTTGATACATGAAAGCAGTAAAAGCAGACCTTCATGGTCATTATTAAATTTGTTCTTCGCAAGTATCCATTTGCATTAGCACCAAACCCAAGTTAGGCGCATCCTTGTGTGACAGGATTCATTGACTCTCGCCGAAAGTCTAACCCTGTATACAAATATTGTTGTCAACGTGTGAAGTGCCACCACACAGTGTCAATGGCATGTCAATGTTGTCACTACGTCAAGTATCGTGAACATGACTTGATGATCCACCAAGAACTTTAAGAGTTACATGTATATGGAGAAAGAAGTGAATTCAAGATGGATGAATCCAGTGATGTGTATTTTACTGTGATACCCTTCACCACCCATTTGAAAAGCAGTACATGTAAAACAATGTAATACATGTACTGTAGTTTTCATGTACTCTATATAACATGAAAACATGAAGCAATAACAACCAAAAGTATTAAAATAATGATAAAAGGAAAATGTTAGTGGCATCAAGCAGAGACAGAAAATGCAGTATGTTAAACAACAACTTCATGTACTTGCTACATATGCAATATGTAAATGTATGCCTATTGATTTACATGATTTATTAAGGATAGAACAATGAATAATGAACTCATAATTTGGTTAGCAAAGCGTTTCATATTAAAATTAAAAGGAATATAATGGATTGGAATAAAGGGGATGCCAAGTATCATATACAACCCAACTAATACCAGAGAGCAGTATGGAGACAATATAGTTTTGCTAACAATGCCCACAGACATTAACTAAAGACAGAAGGAATACTGTGTTGCAAGGTTTATGCAATCATTACATGTAGCCTCACACAGTCTCACACAAAGCCCGCAGCTTACTGATGGAAGCATTTTTGACCACTCTTTTGGTCATTGCCCAATGCGAATATTCAGAAAACAAGGAGGTGAAAGTGATTTTGTGATGAGAGGTCTTTATAGTTGATGGGATAATGGAAAAAAATAACATGTATAACACTTGTAGGAATGAGCCAACATATACCTCTGTACCTCTACTGCGATTCTGCTAAATGCACAAGTTGGTCAAATCAAAGTGTGGGAAACTGCCAAGTATTGGTACACACAGGTTCATCACACACAGAACCATTAGTGAAGATAGGACACTCCTACTATAGCCAATATACCACGAGTGCCTTTTATAAAATTGTTAAAAGATGACATAACTTTAAACTCACTTCAAAAAGTCATTACCTATATAGGGAAAGCCAAGCATTACTAGAATTTTCAACTAGCTACAGTGTACACTTAATGTCCAATAATCGTCACGTATGCCTTAGTGTAATTTAACATTATCTTCTTTAGACCAGATATTGTAGATAATTCCACTCGAAATTCTTTAATGCATGTGGCACAAATGAATCACTCGGCTTCACATAATTTTGCCAAGTGAAACATCTGCAGGTTTGGCTATATAGGCTAGGGAAATCCCTACACAAACAAGACTCATGCCTTATCTTACTTTTACCTTAGCCTTAAGTGCCTTATTTTACATTACCATTATGAGTGGCAAGGAACGAGTCCACAAACTTTTTCGGATGGAAATTAAAGAGACTAGGGGCTCATTTTTGTGAACAACATGGATGGTCAACTGGCAATACTACAGTGGGAACTACATGGAGCAGTGGAGCACATTGTGCTGAATCTTCCCGTTAGCATTACTCGACAATATTGTCAATATCAGCCGTAGTTAAGTTTTCTTTGTGACTCAGTGCACCCAGTTTGTTGCATGTCCTATCCCAGGGTACTACTTTCACAAATCAGATGCACATTTTTTATAACGATTGGTTTATAAATAATTATTAATTTTAATAATGGATATTGAAGATATTGAAGTTATATGACATGGTCATCAATATTTCCTATCTTTGTGAGTCCTTCAGTCCTTGAAGTAGAGTCCTGAATTTATGCCATCAAAAATTAACTGAAGCCCTATTGTCACTGTCGTGTGTCACCCTTTATGTATTTACCATGAATCACATAATTATGACTGGGCACCAGTTATTAAATTTGGTAAGGAAGCCAGATACTCATGGCAAAAACACTGGCAAGTAACTGATGAATCACCCATATACATGTATGACATTTAACATATATGCGGAGGGGGGGCATGTGGTTTCGTGGGAAAATTGCCTTCGCAATGGTTTGGAAATGCATGCTAATCAAAATACCAATACCCAACCGTGAACTTCTTCAGAATAGTTACATGTACACTGCTTTATTTAGCTTTTCAGTGTGAATTCATATGTTATTCTTTCAGATCAGTAAAAACTTTAAAATCCAAACAAAATGAAAACAAAACAACAAAATCAAAAGGAACTCAGTTGTTCAGTGTACCTGATCTTGTACCCTGCAGTAAGAAAAAATGCAAAATTCATTTCATAAAATATGCACATGTACTTCTATGTCTAATGATAACAGATGAGCAGGGACATTTGAAGTGTCAATTTATTTAAATGTACACTTCAAATGGCACCAGAACACTGAAAATAGCAATAGATATTATAAAACCTGAACACTGACAGAAGAAAACTGATGTACACACATGTTACCTGCAGATCTACTACAAAAAGAGCGTAAAAAAATCACAAATTGTTAAACACTTCAACACAAGCCATCACACCGTCATGCTGAATAATGAAATCCTGAATATCTTGGATTTCCCACAATACTGTTTGCCACTAACCTGTGTCCATGGAAGGAAGGTCTCATCATCACCATAATCATAGCGAAGCTCTTCACCAGCAGAGATGTCTTTCGTCGCAAAGAAACAAAGATGAGGAAACTTTTCCCTGCACATCACCCTCACTGCACAGTTACATGCTGGAGTGGGGCTGTCATTTATCATCCGCCCTAAGTTAAGGTCAAATGGGTCCTCAGTGGCATCAATGCTATGTAGAACAAAAATACAATTTTCTCTTACGAATGAATCACCTGTGAAAATATTTAATATGAGTTTATTTAGTGTATATCATAAAGGATCTCTTAAAATGGCACACATATACATGGATGAGTACATCCAGAAATATACAAGTATTGACATGATTAACAGAAAAATCTAATCCTACATAAACAGTACGAAAAAGAATTCTTTGAAGGTAAGTTATATACAATCTTTTTTCGCATAATATTATAAATAATCTATTCAATTTACACTTACATGTACCTACATAGAGGCTACAGGGTATATACGGTTACCTCTGCCAGCATAAACAGCAAATCCTTCATCAATCAGAGTTTTCACAATTACACTCACCACAGGCCTCTCCCACAAAAGCAGAAGAAAAACAGACAGTTCCCGGCCCCCATGTCTTCATACAGTTTTTCACGCCTTTCTCCCTCTTTTCTCGTGATCAATTCCCCTTTATACCCTAACAAAAAGGAATTTTTCTTAAAGGACTTGGTGGTAAAGACGTCCCTTCCTGAAAGCAGATAAAATTTGTTTGAAATTATACGTGCTTTTCTTAACTTCATATTCATGTACTTTCTTGTTTCTGTGTAACACTCAAAAGTTTTCAAAATACTGCTGTCTAATGAGCCCCTGTATTGGCAAGACAAGTAAAAGTCATCCAACAGCTCACCTGTCACAGATGTCGACCCATACAGAACATATCAATCATTTGTCAATGTGAACATCTATCGGACATTTGGTAAATTTCACAGACAAAAAGCACAAAGTGAATCTCAAAATTAAAATCACTGAAATTACATGTACATGTAAGCCTACCTGAGTTTTGAGAGTACACAGGTATGAAATGATATACCGCATGAAGGGACATTTCTGGCACATAATGTGCACATTGATATCAGATAATAAATCTATGGTTTGATTGTCATACATGTATTTACATGTATTATCAGGCCGCACATGAAGCAATGTCATTCACTTACATGGATACGTACATGTATGCAGATTGCCACCAAGGGCTTAACAAATAACTATCCATGAGGCAATACGTGCTTTATGCTTAATTTTCCTTTCTGACTTGAATTTTTGCTCATTTTAGCACAAATCTGGGCAAGAACAGCTTCCTAGGGGGACCACAAAATACTATTAACTGACCTATATGTTCATCAATAAATCGAACTTGGAACCCAGGTGGGTTCCTTCCAGTAGACAGTGCTTCTTCCAAAGTTTTATTCAATTCTGCTGCTTTTTTTCTGGATCTAGTTGAATGGCGAATGGTCTGGAAATACAAATAAATTAAATGAATATGAAGTTATATTACATTATGTTGTAGTTCAATACTGCTTGACTCTGTGGTTTGATACTGTACTTTACTAATAGCCACAAAGGCACTACCTGTTTGACTTAACTCAAGTATATTTTTTCACTCTAAGTTCCAAATTCCACACACGAGTCTTCTTGCATACATATCCAATCTAGACTCAGCCGTTTGCACTGTTCTTCGTACAAAGAATTGTTTCCTACATATGCTGTAAAACACAGAATGTGTTACCTTACTATCAGAAACCAGATACAAAATATAGGCCAAAACTGAAATTTACATGCATTTGACAACATCGCTTACACTGGATAAACCAGTCGTCTATTTTTAGTAAATGGGAGTCAGCACAGTTTAGTTTAATTGATAGGCCCTCAAAAAAATTTGGCCCCCCAGCTCTCTAGTCCAAGATTGCTTAGATGTTGGAAGTTGCATCAATTACAAATGACGAGACTGTCATCGAAGTTCAAATTCCACATCTAGGGCTCATACTACAAAGAGAGTGTAAGGCTATGTCAAACGTAATTACCGCGGTGTCATATCTCTACAATAAATGTTGTCGACAATTACACTTATGTTTGACTCAACTTACACCCTCTTTGCAAGACTGGCCCCTGAGACCTGCGTTACACTTATCCATGCGGCGATGCGAACTGACGAAAACTCCTTCCTGGAAAATGTTTCACTACATAACATATTATGTAGCCCATCTCAGGTAAATTCAGAGCTTGAGATTGGTATCCCCAAGTGATACATGGTGGAAAACTGTCCGACGTTACGTGTTCATGATGGAGTGATTTAAATGAATCGAGAGGGAGTCCTTTTTACATTTGCTTTCCGTGGGCTACGAAGACCATAATAATTTACATACGCTAAATAAAATGGTATGTAGTCACAAAGGTTTCCAAAGAGACAAGTAAGGCATGTTTCTTCAACTTACAAGGTCAGTCTAAAAGTCAGACTGCATTGCCGGACGGTAGATGATAGGATAGGTCTCAGAAGTAGAATATGATTAGCTGCGTCATTTATAATGCACATTCCAATGACTGTACGACTTAATTACCGTAATAAGATAAATTTGAGGCAAAACAAACCTGAAAAAAACTGAAATGGATGAAAATAAAAAAACCCTATAAAAACAGACATTTGTTAATTCTGCATGTTATATTACTTGCAAGTATTACTTAAGTTATCCTAAAATAACTGTTGAAAAAACCTTTCACTTCTAATCATAGTTTGACAAGTTTTGTTTTACGACGTTCCATTTTAAATCGAAAAGTCGAGAAATAAAAATGTATGGTGTTATAATATTACACCAGTCATCTAATAATTGTACAATAAAAGAAAAAAAAATGCCGCCATGTTAGCTATCACGTCATAATATTGGGAAATGAATAGGCTAGTTTGCAAGCATTATCGTCATTTCAAAGTGAAGCAGCTTTTCAGCCATGATGTCCACAACTATTTGAAACGCACATTCAAAATGCAAAAGACACGCAAGCCCGCCGGAGCAAACAAGCATGCAGGCCATGCGTGTTCATGTAGGTGTTCATGTCCCCGGGCTCCGGCATCGGTGTTCGACACATGACACATTATTTCGTGTAGATATTAGGCCCTATGTCCTAGGGAGTTAAGTACTTCAAAACTTCAGTGGCTTTGTATACATAAAGTGTAGGATATTTAACTAGCTATTCATCGTCACATACCCTTTCTTTCGAGGTCATCGTCTACACGAAACACTTCATATCAGACTGGCGGCACTGTACATCGTCACATTTGTGGAGCTGTAGAAATCAGTGCTGCCCCCTGGCGAGTATATAAATTTCTATATACAAATTTTTTCATAGACATACTTGCTTACGCGGTGTTTAGTTTTCTCCCCTCTACGTGCGCTGAAAAGTATGAAATGGACTTCCTTATTGGGCTTGGTATAAACAATCAAACGTTAGGATACATCAGCATTCTGCTAAAACAAGAGGGCATGCGCCGTTAAGAATTTGTAGATATATTACTTGTGAAAATGGACCCCACAAGTTTTGGTACCTCATCAGAACGTCCCACAGCGACAAAATACCTCTTTAGTGAACAAATGTGTCGCTATATATATATATATCTCGTTTAATGTGATTTGTCCGTTTCATGTAAAACAAACCAAAATCAGCCCCTCATATTCATCCTCGTTGATCTTTATGATAGGAATGTACATACATGTACAAACAGCAAATTATACCGGGTTTTCATCTACATATAACACGTACATCCATACTGAAAAAAGTTATGTATATTACGAGTCTGTGCACGGTATGAAGAAACGTTAAAATACCACTACATCGGAGAAATACGGGAGCTGGAAATCAGCGATGCTAATGAAGTGCAAAAAAGACGCTTGGGAGAGGCTGCTGCAAGCCTGCGTAGTAGCAACGGCTGACATAACCATAGACCGGCCAGCCAGCGACATGGCCTGGCCGCCGCAGTGAGGCAAGTCACAGCACCAGAAAGCAGTCGCCGCAGTGAAAGAGTCCAAAGGCCTTTTTCAGTGCCAACCAATCCTGCCGAAAGATTTGCTTTCGAAATCTGATCACGTTATATACATATGAGTTATGTATGTCTCGTTTAATGTGTGTGATTTCTCCGTTTTATGTAAAACAGACCAAAATCAGCCCATCACATTCATCCTCCTTAATCGGTTGGCTAAAAAGTTACATACATACATTCATGTACATACATACATACAGCAAATTATACCAGGTTTTCATCTGCATATAGCACTTGCATTTACATCCATACTGAAAAACAATTATGTATACTAGGAGTCTGTATATAATTTGCTAAGTATTAAATTTATGTCAACTAAAAGCTGATATTTCATTATCCTTTATATTTCGGTACACACAAAAAACCCGCCGATAAACTCGTGTCTCTATATGCACGTATAATCTTATGTATCTCCCCGGGAAAGAGAACATTTGTTTTTTCAATATCAGCACAATATAATACGTCTACAGATATGTCTTGTTAGTTTCGTACACAACTGATATAATATAAGCCAAATCGCTATGCTATAGTAAAACACACGGATTGAATATGTCCCAGCCCTGTTCACAGTCTGTTCGCTTTCAGTCAATCAGAACAGCGGAATTTGTCCTCTCCTCGGTTCGCACTCTTACAGTCTACGTACAGTGAATTATATACGTGTGTTTCCATATGGATATAAAACACCGATTGTGTGTTTATCTCTTTCATATTTTATTCCCATCCCGAAAAGTTACGTGTATGACGGACTTATATTTTCTAATAAATAATATTACATCTAACTAAAAGCTGATATTTCACGCTGTATTCTTATATTTCCGTGCAAAAAGAAACCACTGATAAAACTCCAACATCTATACGTACGCGTTTTGATATGATATAAACACAACACACCCATTTTTTCTCACACACGTGCTAAAAACCTATGTCTATCTACCCTTTACACACGTATATATTTTATTCATTTTTTAATCTCTTTTCTACATATAATTTACAAACCGATAACACACCGTAAAAACACAAGAGTTGAAAATGCAGAAAGCCTGTGTGGCAATATAACGGCTGTCCACCGATGAGAAACGTCAAAATTGTTCATTCTTCGGGTCGCGCTTTTTGGCATGCTCCCAGACTTTACAAGCCGCCTGATTTGTATAAAAGCCTGAACATTTTCACTTTTCCATACCGCAGCTTGTCTAAGATGGAGATACACTTACATTCGCACGTTAGTACGCCTTAACCTGCGTGTCCTATTACAGAGCAGTTCAGTGCTGTTCCAGCGGAGTTCCACATGCGGAAGTCGTGATTGCCCGGGGAAGGAAGAGGACGGCGTGGTTGAGACTGAGTTTCGCCTACGCGAAGTTGGAGGAGACCCAGCGTTCTACCTAACCCACAGCAGACTGCCAAGCTACGGTGTACAAACCGTTTCCAAACGCCCTTGTCAGGGCGACCCATTCCACCGAAAGAACTTCATATCTGAGCACAATGTTTGGTTCATGTTTGTCTCTTTTAATGTCTGTCATTTTGTCCATTTGACAAAAAACAAAATCAGCCCTCCTGACATTCATCCTCGTTAACTAGCAATTTACATACATACATACATACATATACATACATACGACGAATTATACCAGGTTTTCATCTGCATATAACACTTGCATTTATATCCATACTGATAAAATTATGTATATTACGAGTGTATATATTTTTTCTAGTTATTAAATTTATATGTCAACTAAAAACTGATATTTCACGCTGTATTCTTTACATTTCTGTACACACAAGTAACGCATTGATAAACCCTGTCTCTACATGCACGTATAATCGAATGTTTCTCCCCCGAAAAAGGAACTTTTTTATCGTGAAAAAAACCCTTTCAATCTATAATTTAATGCAATTTAATTTACATATAATTTAACACAATTTAATATAAATTAATTTAAATAATAATTCTAAATAATCAGCCTTTATGGCGTCATAACCGTCCCACCGGTACCTCCCGTCCCATCGGTAACTCCCAGGTTAAGAGATACAATGATACCTGTGAGTAACATTTTATAGTACATTTGCATAACACACCCTGTCCAAAGTGAGAGTTCACCGAACATGGATGAGGATAAACTGTTTCGTCTCTCTGGCGTCAAAAGATTTTCGTCCTAGTTGTCGCAACCGACATTGCGAAAACGATAAATAACACAATCTACACAAAGGAGCCAAGAAAATATGAAAAAAGTGAAAAAAAATAAACCAAAAAAAAAATGAAAGGTAGGACGGAAATGGTCAAGAGCTATCAGTGATTACGTGCAGACACATTGAATGTGCCATGCAAATGAATAAAATCAGTATCCACACCATGTACATGAGTGGTTAATCAAGCATGTCTCTCAGTTGCGCCGTAATGGCCACTGTTTATGTATCCAACGTGGCTAAGAGGATGAAGGTACGGGCACGTACCCTAGGTTCAGCGCAATTAGACACAATTATGAGGCAGAGTCCTAGAGATTCTGAACACTTGATCCATATTTACCAACAGAAAAGCTTTACTTACAGGAAAATTTAAGAAACATAGAGTGCAGAGCTTTGATGGAATATTCTTGACACACTAGTTTATGCAGTCATAACTCCGAATACCATCACAACCACGGCCACGAACACTACCACCGCCGCCACCACCACCACCAAAAAGAGCAAGAAATGACTCTAACCCTACTCCTAACCCTAACCTAACACTATAAACAAGAACATTACCACCGTCAAAAACAACAACTAACCCTAACCATAACCCTCTCCGTTACCTTAACCCTAACCGTACAAACAACGACAACAAAAACTCCACCACCACCATCAACCGCCACCAACAACTACTAACTCTTACCCTAACCCTAACCCTACAAACACCATCACCACCACCACCATCAAGAACTTTCCCTAAACCTAACCCTAACCTAACCGAAACCTAACACCATCATTAACAACAACACCAAAATCAACAACGACTACAACACAACCACCACCACGACCACCACTAATAACAACTACAACAGGAACACCATCATCACCACCACCGTCACCAACAACAACATCAACGCCACCACCACCACTACCAACAACAACAAGACCATCACCACCAACAACAAGACCATCACCACCACCAACAACAACAGCACCACCACCACTAACAACAACAACAAGAACAACATCAACAACACCAACAGCAGCAACTACACAACTAACAGAAACGAGAACTAACACTAACAATTACCCTAACCCTAGCCCTAACCCCAACTCTAACCATAACCCTAACTTAACCGAACACCATCACAACCACCATCACCAACACCACCTCAACACCACCACCCCCCCAATAAGAACACAAAAAAACCAACAACAACACCACCATCAAGAACAACAACAAAAAATTAACCCTAACCCTACAAACAACAACACCACCGCCACCAACAACGACAACAAAAACACCACCACCACCACCAGCAACAGCAACTAGCCCTAACCCTGACCCTGTCTCTAATCCTAAACCTAACCTTAACGTTAACCCTTACAACAACAAAAAGAACAACAAAAACAAGAGCAACAAAAACTAACCCTAACCAAAACCCGAATCGTAACCCAACACCATCAGCAACACCACCAACAACAACAACACCACCACCATCACCGCCACCATCAACAACAACAACTAAATCTGACCCTAACCCGAACCCAACCACCACCACAAACAACAACAACACCAACGACCACCACCCCCACAACAACCCCACCATTAACAACGACGACAAAACAGCAACAACTAACTCTAAGCCTAACCCTAACCCAACACCATCTCCACCACGACCGGAAGGGTGGTTTGTATGTATGTATGCTTGGGATTTTTAGCATTTTTTTTTTAGTTTTATGACGACGAAAAGTCCATGGAATGTGTAAATCCTGTGTCTTCTTACGACATGGCTCTGCCCGGTTCATTCCCACCATACTGCAATCCGCCTTCGTATAAGTGAAATATTTTTGAGTGCGGCGTAATTCAAAAGAAAACCAAAGCACCCGTTTTCAACATTATTTATTTACTTATTTATTTGATTGGTGTTTTACGCCATACTGAAGAATATTTTACTTATACGACGGCGGCCAGCATTATGGTGGGAAGAAATCGAGCAGAGCCAGGGAGAAAACCAAGACCATTCGCAGGTTGCTGGCAGATCTTCCCACTTACGGCCGGAGAGCAAGCGTTTTCAACATTAGTTTAGTGCTATCCCCGGCAGTCTCTTAATTACAATTACCTTCACCGTTTATTTGTCTGCCTGACTGTACTGTACGCTACGATATTACATAACACAACAAATTATTATTACAACACACGGTGAGTATTGCATTACTTGCGAATTATAACAAACACGATGTAACAGACCCCAATCAAGCAGTTTCAAATGGGTTACCGTTTTCACTGGCTATGTGGGATCACTCCTTTGATCCGGCATGATTTACGAATAGGTTCAAGGCCATAGCCTCGGGGACGTTTACACGCGAGATTGAACACCAAGTAAGTGCCCTCCACAACTATGTAAGTATGACAGACACTAAAAATAGTTTAACTATTTTTACGAACCTCGGTTTTAAAATATTGTATTGTATATTTTTCTATTTCTTTTTGCGCTAATCGGTGTGTGTCTGACCTACATTTTGCCTCTGTGTTGTACGTGATAGGTTGCACTGGAATTCAATGGCGCGTTCTCGAGGCTTCTGTGTTTCGTGTCATTGTACATAAAGCATACATTGTGGAAAGATGTGCCCGTCTTGTAAATAAATTTACCAACAAACCATCCAGAGTCTTCCATACGTTAGTCTATAAGTGTAAACGACGAAGTTGTTAAACCCGCTGTCATTTTACTTACATATGTCCCATTGAGAGCAATCCTTTACTCATGTATTTGAGAGCAGTCATATTTACTCTCATCCACTGAGAAGAATTTTATGGGATTTGGAGATGAAATTCGACATCCATCAATTGTACTCCATTTTTGTATACGCAGCACTTTCTGAGCTTGTGTTTCGCCATTTGCTATTTTGTTTGAGACGATCTTTTGGAGCTTTTCCTACTGTGCGATTACGTTCATTTCATCCCAGTTTATCCAGAAAGTGACTTTTATATTCATATAAATTGACATTTATATATCTATATTTCCGAGGAGTGAAACATACATCACTAACTCGGCATCACGGGCACTATTGTCAACCAGTCCGCCCAAGAAACTTGCACCTTGCCGGGAAGCTCAATATATGCCATAGTCGGCGTACCGTGCCCTCTGCTGATCGTCACTACAGGATTGTCATCCTTTGATTCCAGAATTCACGATGACTGTTCATTCTATATTTACGTGGACTGACTCGCCTGGGGAAACCCAAATATTCCATCCGGATTTGCACGCTATCATCAATAAGAAACTATTAATTGTGTTATTAACTGTATTGTTTTGTATATTATTTTCAGCTGTACTATTTGTCGATTTAGTTCAAATGTATGCATTGAACTTATTCAAGCGTCTTTGCGTTTCTTAGTTTGATCTTGTGTAAGGCCTATCGCTGACTGAGAGCTGAACAAGCCATTTGTTTATCATTTTTCCCTCCGACCGTGGTACACTTACACTATTCATGCAGTGGTTTCAAAAAGAACACCCACCTAAAATTGTAGTCTCTAATTTTTGTCGACCCAAATGACACATCTTGTCGAAAAATTAGTTGTCTGACACACGACATATCCAAATATCATTACATTACGTTGACCACTACTTTCTCAAAATAAATCAGCTGAGAAGCAGGTACATGTACTAGCGCCCCATCTCCACAGAAGCAGTGTGTATTGGACACATGCTCATTGGCTAATATTTCTCACGCATTAACTCTAGCATCAAGTGTGACTTTTTCACAGAATTGTTTTTCATAGGTTTTGCTTCGAAATTACCTCGCAATACTTCAAAACACTTCAGGGATATAGACAATCACTATCCGCCCTAGCATTTTCCGCCTGTCTGAATCATAGGTACAAAATCAAATTAGTGTTTTTATACCTATAATCATCAACCTACGTTGTGTTCACATCAGCAATTTAAATCAAAACAAGACTGACGTGTATGTGGGTAGTGTGCTTCTTCTGCGTGTGTCGCAATGTACCGTAGGATACAGCATATTGCAGCCTGTAATTATATTACTATGTGGGACTTTTTTGTGGGGTCCTTTGGACTAGCTATGTGATGATTCCACTCAACGGTACACGCTGTTATCAGAAAAACTAGGCCTCTCACCACAATGCTGGCCGCCGTCGTTTAAGTGAAATACGAGTAAGTTTAAGTGAGTACGGCGTAAAACCCCAATGAAATATATAGCAAGTAAATATTCAAACATGTTAAGTTCGACCAGGTTCTCCCCCATCCAACCCCATCCCCCGGCCTAATTGTTTGTAACTTGCCCTAAATAAGGATATTTCTCTCCTTTGACAGTGATAACTTTATCTGGCAAATGACAGGTTTGGCAAATATGACAGGCACTTCACAAATAGGAAGCATTTTGTAAAAAATTAGGGTTATCAAATTAACTTACAAGTAAGTGTCTGTGTATAAAGAGAAATGATACTTATTTATTTAATTTGTGCTTTATGCCGTACCAAAGAATATATGTCACTTATACGACGGCGGTGAGCCATAAGATGGGAGGAAACTGGACAGATCCCATGGGTAAACCCACGATCATCCGCTGATTGCTGACAGACTTTCCCTCCTACGATCAGTGAGAAAGCCAGCGTGAACTGGAGTTGAACTCACAGCCACCACATTGGTGAGAACTCGCATGTCAGTGCACTGTCCAGATGGGAAAAATAGAGTGAACCAGATGTGATGCTGGCTTTTACATAGACTTTATACACTCACGTAGACAGCCTGACCCCTTGCAACTAAATTTAAATCGTGCCGCGCTGATGCAGGGGTGAGTTGTAATTTTTTCCTTCAGAAAAGGAATCTGATATACAAATACTATATAATATATGTGTGAAAAATTAGAGTGGTATGATTCACATTTTTTGTTTTATCAGAAAACAAAAATAATGTCAAAACCAAATTTAGCTATTTTAAGGCGTTTTGCTGAGGGAACGCCATTGACAATAAAAATATGACAAGGTAAACCAAAATAATTTTTTGCTCATTTCATGTCAAGCTGGAGAGCTCTTATATATTTCAAAGTATTTTTTTGGTTCACATAATCATATTTTAATAAATCGAAAAAATGAAAATTTTTCTAAGGCCTTTGGAACTGCATAATCACCACAATAGTTAATGAATGAGAAATGTTTCCTCGCCATAGTCCAGCGGTAACTTACGTGCCTGATAATACGGCTAGCACTAAAGTTCCGCTGTTCCATTCCTATGTTTGTTCATATTTTTAGTAAAACTTGAATTTTGGAGAAAATGATTAAACCAGACGAAACACAAGTCTTATCATGTCCGTCCTCTTACTTGCTCAGCTGAATTGCATAACGGTTACGTAAATCTCTACTGCATACGGAAATGCGCACTTTCTCCGCCTGTTTGTTTCCTGGATAAGTCATGTACGACTTGGCGAGAATTAAACGATAAAAACCAGATGTAAGAAGGCACAATGGTAAATCAGATGGTGTTAGAAGAAAACCAACAGAGAAATGTGACCTTTTTTTGACGACCGTTAAACGTCCCCCTCCCCTTCCCATCTTTAAAGCATGTAATGCACATGCTCAGGCTGAATTCAATGCATTGGCCGCAGGCCGCCGGTCCGGCATAAAGTGTTTCAGGGGATGCATTCACGAGGCCGATTGCTCATGAGTGACAATGGCATCCACGTCCAATCAAACTAAAGATCACACCAGATCGTCAAAAGAGAGTCGTCAAAACTAAATACCGAGAACATAGCTGATTGGTAGCGAGACGTCATGGCGGGAGAGAGGACGACACTCATTAGCTACGGGTTTCATCCATCCACATGAAGAGACAAATTTGCAATGAACGCACGTGGATTATACTCCTATACTCCGTGAATATGCTATCTCCGTCTTCTGAAAGACGTTAACTTGACCAATTCCCCCTGAGCTATGATTGTCACCGCCAGGGACGAGGATCCTGCGGAATTTTGACGTTTCTTGATTCAAACTCGAACAGGTCATCTTCCACTTGGTACACGTCAACGAGTGTGCGGTAAAACTGTATGGTAAGCTGTCGTCTGCACCTAAACATAGAACAAAGAATTCAGCCATTAGAATGCATATTTTGTTCCACATTATTTAGAGTGCGATATCATTTATCTCCTAGACGCCCCGCGTTTACCAAATCAACTTTAATACAACATACCATTTCACCAGATTCTATTTTTGTGTACAGAAAGATATTTTCTTGGAAAATCGTTCTGCTAACAGACGGAGAAAAATGCGCATCGTCAATTTTTGACTCCACGTAACTCACCCTGCCACTCTGGGCCTCGGGTTATGTACGACCCTTTATTATCTGATAGCACATATATGTACATTATGAAGTGGTGGTTGTATCTCTGTGGCCTATCTATTGGTTGTATCTGCATGCACCACCTGGTGTTCATCAGGTGGGTGTATCTACAAGTGAGCCATGTGGTGTATCTATATCTCTGTGCTTTACCGGGTGGAAGCATATTTATGTAGTACGTGGTGTTTGAATCGGCATGTATAATGTATAAAAGCTATATCTTCATCTCTCATGTGTTGACCACAAATACAAGTTTTAACTAGTGACTGATTCAGTATCTCTATACCATCTAGTGGCCTAATCGGCATCTAAATGCGCCAAACAAAGTATGACCACCATTAGAATGAGTTTTACTGTCCATGCAATTGCATGTTTATTCACCAATCAACAACACATAAATTGATAAATAATATCATAAATAAATTGATAAATAAATAAACATAAATAAATGGAAAAAAATTTTCATGAAATTATATATATATATATATATATATGAATGAATAAATAAATAATGTTTCCCATCCAATATTCTCATATGAAAAATATGGATGAAAAATATACAATAAAGAAAGAAAAAGGTTTATTTTACTGACGGAATTACTTTTATGGCGTTTGATACCCAAATTTCGTCCTTCTCTGGACGAAAACATATCTTTCTAATTTTCTAACATCCACCTGGTTCTCTTGTCGAATGACCCTTCTCAAAAAATTGGCCGACGGTGAAAAGCACAATTTCATGTAAGAATTTTGCATATTTCCCTTAGTTTTCACCTAAACTCTAGTTCCTGTTAGCAATGCGGTCGCTGCGAGTTCAAGTCCAGTGTAGGTTGGCTTCCTTTCCGGCCGTGAGTGGAAAGGTCTGCCAGCAATCTACGAATGGTCGTGGATTAAATCCGGGCTCTGCCTCTCATCAAAATGTTGCACAAGTAAAATATTCTTGAAGTACGACGTTGGACACCAATCAGATAAAGACGGTAGATTCTTTTCGGTCTATAGTGTTTAGGGTCATGGCGTCATCACTTTCAGAAAGTATTATTTATTGACACGTATTATTACACATATTTATTTACACATATGTATTTACTTGATTGATGGTTAGTGACCGAATACGCGCATTAAGCATGCGACGTCCGTGGTTAATGATAAAACAAGCGCATTAAGCAGGCGAGGCCCCGTGGTTAATGAGAGAACAAGCGCATTAAGCACGCTAGGCGCCATGGTTAATGGTAGAATAAGCTCATTAAGCTTGCGAGACCTCATGGTTAATGACAGAACAAGCGCATTAAGCATGCCAGGGCCCATGCTTAATAGCAGAACAAGCGCTTTTTGTGAGGGGGCCATGGCCTGTTGGGTATAGCGGGTTGAAATCCAGCCTTGGGCAGGTAGTTTGTAAATTTACTCGCTCTCATTGCTCGTGCAGCCTTTGGTGCCAAAGGTCGTGAGATTTCCCACACCCATAAATATCACTGTCCGCGTTTATCAAAAACTATCTTTGAATATGGATTTGAAGAGCATTCAGATGTACGAACATACAATAAACTTACTTCGTAAACAGAGGATCAGATTCCATGACTTTCCGGTATATACTGTCTCCGTGAGGCGCGTGCACCAGAAAGACATCCGGTAACACGAGGAATTCGTACCTGAAAATGAAGAAGGCGTGTTGAAAAGGTTCATTACTAAAGAATATGTTAGAATGGCTTCAGACGCTTACAGAGACAGAGAATTCATGAACATACCTTTGGGCGTACAACTCCATTATTTGAGACACTTTATCGTATCCGTAACCGTGAAACCTTTCGTCGTACCGGGGAACATATTTATCAACAACAACATACGGTTCGAAAGATTCCTCCCATGCTATCTGTAGAGAAAACAGCACTTTTGTTATATCCAGTAGGTAAGGCTACGCCTTTAAGCCAGGAGGTTTTGTCGGTATCTGGCTAACAGTGGGTAGTCACCTCGCATATGGCCCATCTCTCCACCTAATAACATTACCACCTTCGAATTAAATGAATTTTTTTGACAACGTCTTTAACCATTATTCAATAAAGTAAATAGATAAATAAATGATTGACATGAATATAACAATAACGACAAGCTTCGTCCAAGTAAACGCTGTTAGCAGACCAATTTGAAATCAGTATCAGTTTTCTAAATAAATTTCTTTAATTCCAATGCAGGAGAAGTTTAACAAATGTATGTCTTGACTTGAAATTCATTTGTCATATAACAGTTCTCTGCTTATCACGACAGAGAAACATTATTTTCAAAGCAAGTTCATTTATCCTTACAGGTTAAATACTTATAGAAAATGTATTGCAAATTGGCGATAATTTCAAAATAATTCCGTTCATGACTCAAGATTTAAAAAGTGTAACAACGCTCTGATCAACAAAATACGTATGTGCACTTTTTACGCATTGAAGAGAAACTGAGGTACCTGATAAACATCTGTCGCTTTGTACCATTGCGAGTAGTTCGTCGCACCGTGCCCTTCTTGTATGATGCCAACGCTAAAAAAAATTGCTAACAGTTCTTCAGTTGAATTCTTTGTCACTATAAACAGCTAAAAGACATGCCCCTAATATGCGTTTTAGAGTTGTCCGATGAAAACTGCAATGAGTGTGTTTTACGGTACAAAACCACTGAAGTGTGTCCGGAAGCCGAAACGTGCCCGAAAACTATCGAAATGTGTCCGAAAATTGTAGCTGCAGTCATCTACATACATTTACATACTTGCAATAAGGTAAATCCAGAAAGGGTTCATTGAAAAGAAAAAATGGCATGGGGCGGATAAAGGAGAGGAAAAGTGTGTGATTATCTGAATGTTTTTGCCCCTTTCGTAAATGACACATAAACTGCATTGCTTAACACCAATCCCCCCTCCCTCCCACACCCATTTAGGATCTAATGGCAGGATCCATACTCTATCCAAAACATGTATAGCCATAAATAGCATTTATTTTAAGTTTTAATTTTTTTCTTTTTTGTTTCTGCAAACCATACTCTCTTGTTGGCGTTCTATCTAAAACGACACAAAGATGAGAGCAAGTCTTCTCAAGGGTGATAAAGCATAACGTTTGAGTCATCGCCGATGTTTTAGACATGGTCCTTAAACGTTTTATCTCTTTTATACTCAGCTTTATGGATGCGTAGATTTTGGTCACTTACTGAAATGGCGCTATGTCCCCATTTTGTATTAGGGATATCAAGTTGCCCTTCGAACGAGGAGCATACTTAAAATCTTGCATACTTTCAAAAGCTGGAACAATTAGGGCTTTCTGAAAAACCAAAGCAAAACACGTCACATCGGTTTATCCTGCAAATAAAACGATGTGAAAATTTATTTGTTTTCCACGAGAATTTACGGTGTAAGATAATCTCTCAAAAATGTGACTTTAGGCAAAGGAGTCCACTGCATATCAAGACAATGTTAAATATGCCTGGTGGGCTAATCCAATAATGACAAAGTTTATAGTGAGCGACAAAGGACTCCGCAATAATATACAGGAAATCGGAGAAGACTAATTTAGCGACACTGACTGTTTTAATTGTAAAACAACTTAGTGTCAGACAGGCAGGTAGCAATTCATTAAAGCTGAATAATGTCTTGTCTAACTTCCACCGTATACGGGTGGGACACATTATTGTGGCAAAAATGCACATCTGCATAATTTTGTGTAATTTATGTAATACATCCACAAAGACGTGTGTATCAGTGATACACAATTTGTGTACCACTGATACATATGTGTTGTGAGTGTGCAAATTTGTACACAGTCCGTCTCTCCGGGACAGATTCCCGCTCCCTCGTAAAATGAAAAAGGTAACTGTGAGTGGAAAGGCCAGTAGTAGCTTCATAAAGCTTGTGTAACTTTGAACAATTCGCCAGGGAAGTGGCCCTAAAAGAGGAATTTAAACGAATTTTTCGGACGAACTCACCTTTAAGATACCATCCTGCCCTATCTTGTCCACATGTAGTCTCAAGGCTTTGTGGATATCGTACATCGGAATGAAGTCGAAGTCACTCAGGAACACGTAATGTGTAGTCGAATAGTTGAGAGCGATATTTCGCAAATAGTTGATGGGGTGCAAATACTGCAAACAAAATCGCGGTATATCCAATGAAATTATTTTTAAAGAGTTCCACTGTTTTTAACAGAATGTACGATGCATGAAAGTCGATCGACGGTGAACTTAAAAGGAAAGACAACACCAGAATAAATGTAACATATGTATCGATAAAGAACCCCATGGATAGTTTAAAAATGGCCACATTTTATTTTTGTGACATAGGATAACGACTATCCCCATCCTTATTACATAACATCTCTAACAAGACGTAAAGATACTATACTACCCCCATCCTTATCCTCTAACTTTCCCCATCCTCATTATGTAACATCTCTATCAAGGCACAGAGATTCTCAACAATCCCCATCCTTTATACATAACCTTTATGTTAAGCGTCAAAGATTTTCGATTATGCCCATCCTTATCTTATAACCATTCCGTTGTGGCGCAAAGACTCTCGACTACCTCCATCATTATTATATAACATTTCTGTTAAGGCGCAAAGACTGGACTACCCCATCCTTTTTGTCCAAACTCTCTGTTGAGGCGCACATATTCTCAACCATACCCATCCTTTTTGTGTAACGTTTGTGTTAATGCGTACAAATTCTCGACTATGCCCATCCTTATCTTATAATCTTTCTGTTAAGGCGCAAAGATCCTCGTCTATGCCCATCCTTACCTTATAACCTTCTGTTAAGGCGCCAAGTTTCTCGACTACCTCCATCCTTATTATATGACATTTTTGTTAAGGTGCAAAGATTCTCGACTATCCCCATCCTTATCCTGTAACATTTCTATTTATGTTTATATTCACATGAACTGTACATAGTATTATTATGTGTCCACTACTGGTCGTATTCTAGGCAGATACCATGATTGTTATATTTTAACCTGTGTTTGCATTAGTTGCTGTGTAACAATCGGCTGTATGTTCTACGTGGAACCTGCCATAATGGTTTCACAGACACCACCACAAACAGCTTGCAACTCTCTATGTCCAAGTGATCATAACACGCGAGAGCATTTATAACTAAAAGATAGTAATTTGTTTTAAGTATCAGTAGCAAGGATTAATTATACTTTTTCAGGCATTACAATGTCAAATAAAGGTCTTGAATATGTCATTCATGTTTGACCAATCATATCACAGCTACCAGCAAAACGAGTTTGATTTCGTACCATCAAAACTCGGCGTCGCCATTGTCTTTTCACATGAAAACTCTCTAATAAACACTTTTCGCAGTATGATCGGAGACCATGACCTTCAGCTCATATTACAGAAGGTGAAGAACTACCTACCCCGTCCTTGTACACGATATGGTACACAACATTGTCTCTAGCTCGAAGTAGGGGAGACGACTCGATCAGACTTTCCAGTTGTAGCAATTCCGGATCATTCAGGTACACCGCCAGACTAACTGGCCCGCTCCAGTGGGTTAGCAATCTTTCAAGTTTTCCGAAGCGTTCTTGACTGAACTGAGATACCAATGTGACGTCATCTGGGCTGGCTGTGCTTATGTTGCCCAAGTAATTCACATGAGTTCTGTACAGATGGAACTCTTCGTTGTTGTATTTTTCACAACCTTTAGTGTAAAAAGGCGGGGCAGTCTTCTAAGGATAGAACAAAAAGTGTGGTTACATGTAATGTATATCTGTACTTTCTAAACCAATTTTATACAGATAGAAGCAGCCGCAGTGGTTTAGAGATTAGATTGTCCGCCTCAAGGTCGAGAGATCCGATATCAATGCCGAGTCTGGGATACCAATAACTTAAAAGTAGTATATCTTGCGGCCTCGATTTGCGCTCAGCACTGAGCGACACGACGGGTCGGCACGGTGTCATTAGAGTGAGGTGTCATGTCTGGTTCTAGTGGCGGCAATATTTTGGCGGCATAGACTCGCCCTGTCACAAGACACCGCATATATACATTGTAGTGATTCCTCGTGGTCATATAGCTGAAATTTTTTTGAGCACGATCTAAAACCTAGACACACACATAACCAGATAGAGCGTATTCAATGCAGATATTACGCTGTCCTCTCATGAGGTCATGGATAGCCTCATGGAAGTTATTACATGCACTATGTTTACTCTGAAAATCATATATTCATAATAAATACAGATTTGTATATTTATATGTGCAAAGAAAGAACATAAGATGACCTGTTGCTTAGGCTAATTCTTTGAATGACTGATCGAAATAAATATATTTTTACGTGATTGTTTCGTTGCTTTATATATAATTTTAACATGTCATATCAGTAGGGATTTTTGTAGTATATAAATTAGGAACCGATTTTATTTTGTTTAAGTGGCATTTAGAAGTTGGGATGGAAGTACACTAATTAACAAGTTGATAACGATGTTAGTATCTACATCGAAACGTCGTGATAATAAACCAAGAAGTTGTATATCCATAAGAAAGACATGTTCTAGTGTACCGATTTTGTTTGTTTATTTATTTAATTGTTGTTTAACGCCGTACTCAAGAATATTACCTATACGACGGTGGCCAGCACTACAATGGGAGGAAACCGGGCAGAACTCGTGGGAAATCCATCACCACCCCCAACCTGATGGCGGATCTTCTCACGTACGGACGGAGAGGAAGCCCGTATGAGCTGGACTTGAACTCACAGCGACCGCATAGGTGAGAGGCATCTGGGTCATCTGAGGCCCCACGGAACCGATTTTAAGTCATACCGAACTGTTTTAAGTTCAATATAATTCATACCATTTGCTTCACAAGTGAATATTACTACAGCTTTGTTACACTTCAAACACTTGCTAAGCGTATCCAGCAGACATAAAAATCTGATTCAAATGTTTGCTTAAATGAAAACCAGTTTTGCGCCTTCGGTAGGAGTGTTTGATATTTGATGATGTCACCAATGCTATTTAGCGGAATGCTCACCACTCGGCGGGTTGGCCTTGGAAAACACTCGCGCAGTTGAGAACGGGCCCGATTTCCGTTGTACTCCAGAACCATCTTTAACAATCTGTTGATCACTTCCAGACTCAGCGTCTTTTGCTTCAGATCAGAAATATGAAACAGAAAGCAAAGACTTTGTTTAAGTAAACTAGTGTGCCCTCTACATGTCTAATATAGGATAGGCTACGAAGTGTAGATTATTATTTATAGGCTCCTTGAATACTGATCTAAGTTCAGGCACTGGAAAAGTACAAGCATTTTTTTCAAATCCCCAATACCCTTGTGTTTTCACATGTGGTGCAGTTCTCCAGTCATTCTGTGTCGGCCTACAGGCATCTGGAGCTTATTGACTCTTCCATCTAGCTCACACTTTCCCATGGCAGCATAACTAACATAGGGCAGACAGGGAAGAAGATAGGAAGTTAAGATGAAAAAGTAGTGATTGTGATGTTATTTCCTTTACAGATGCACATGGCACGAGAGAAAAGGGTACCCATATGTGTACGTATTTTGAAATGAGAATGTTTTGCAGGCCGTGAACTCAATTCATTAATACCTCTATCTGAACTATATGGCCTTAAGTCTTGAACTCCTGTGGCCAATACTGTTTCTAGCGTATATGTTTATCATTATGTAAAACGGGTTATAATGTCCATGTCTGTAGCTACCAGGAAAACGATATCACTTGCACTATGTTAATATTTATGTCAAGTTACATAGAGAACATCTGTGTACTGGAAGAATAAAAACTGGTTGATGGGTAACTGTTTTACCCAAAAACGAACAGTATAAAACGAGAAGTGAAGTGCTTTCATCCAGGCTCTACCTAGCTTGTTTTTCCCCATAAAGCGGATTGAGAGGTTAGAAGTCAAATATTTTTGTGTACCGTACAGCATAAAACAGAACTGAAAAGCGTTATACATATATGATGCGGATAGTGATCACTCGCAACATCATCGTATTACGTGTACACCGTTAATGCTTTAGGACTATGACTTAAATCAGAATTGTAATATATTCAGTCATGGAAATTAGCTAGTAAACCTTGAGACAGTTTGTCGTCACTCCCTGTTCTAAGAAAAGTTTTTGAGCGCAAGTGAAAAATCCAACAGGAATGTAACATTTTAAAAATTCATTACAGCTAAAGAAAGACACCTTAAACATTAGCACCGTGTGCAATATACTAGAATTTAAAAGATGAGTTAAAAACATTAAAACATACCAATACATCAAATAATTTTAATTATTCAACTATCTTACCTACATAATTATTCTTGTTATTTTATTTCGAAATAAATGACCTGTATATGGCTTATAAAATGATAAGATCATGTGTATTTAAAACCATCTAATGTCATTGGCATTTATCCGAAATACTATTTCAGCTTAGTACTATAAGTTATCTTCAGTTATCATCGGTTATGTTAAGGCCTGTATGTGTACATCTGACGATATGGAAATAGAGGATATTGCATAGCGAAGGATGAATACCATAAATGTTGTTTGTTTCGCAATATTCTGTGCATTATTTATATTTGACAATATTATTACTTTTTTGTATTTAAACAATTTCATCATTTAGGTCTGGGCCTTCAAAGACTTGCATATATAACGAATCGTCGTACCTGTTGAAAAGTTAAATGATAACATGATCCCAAAACAAAATGTTTCTTTTTCGACTTCACGACGTTTGGTTGCGAAATACCAAAATGTAAAGACAAGAAGTGATACCTGACGTGTGAGTGCTTTCATCAGTGAAGGAAACTCTGACTTTTCACCTGTATACAAATAAGACTTCTTTCCTGAACCCCATATTTTTTCTTCAGCCTGGAATACAATGTTGGTGTCATTTATTTGACAGAACATGGTGCGCCCTTCGCTGCACACATAGGCCTACAAAGAGTTTCTTATTTCTTTTTTCTCTTAACCACTTTCATATTATAAAGTCGGAAATGATAGTCACAAAAATCTCTAACGAAACATGAGTTAGCCGACACCATCGCTGTTGTTGCCTATATCCGTTTGATGAGATGGAAAAAATGCTTGAAACAAATGTAATACTTGCGATTGATAAGTGCTGAATTACCTCGGGGATAATATTAAAATAAATATTTCCGTTTAAAAAACGTCAATTTTCTTTCAATCAGGTTATACAAAAATGAAAATCCACTGAAGTTAGCACTCAACCAAAGATCACTGAATTATGAGTTATTGCTAGGATTCCTTTATGCTGATCTTCGCGGCCCTTACGCAAGCTACGGTAGATTGGGAGCACTAAAGAACGGAAGCGCTGTTTAAAACAGTAATAATCATTTTTTTTTGTCGTAAGGCAGTTAAAATCAAAAGTGTTCGATGCAAATAGATTTTGGATTATGAAGCGTTCGTCACTTTTCGTTCTTTCATTCAGCGCGGCAACAAGCAGACACTGGAACTGCGGTGGACATATTTATCGAATAAATGACTAAATAAAATAAAATGACTAAGTATCACGGCTAAATGACTTACGACACCTATAAGCCTCTCTTCGCTCGGCTCGGCCTTCGGCCTCGCCTTACTTCGTTCGGCATAAGTAAAATTTCAACTGTGCAGTCCTGTAACGTAAACGAATGGATTTGTTTGAATTAATAAGCGTGTTCTCTACATGTAAATCGACACAATAAGCATTGTGGAACCCTGAAACAGAAAGCTTATAGCTTTGGTTAAATTAATTAGTGGGTTTCCCCCGAGTTCTACCCGGTTTCCTACCATCATGATGCTGGCCGCTGTCATATAAGTGAAATATTCTTGAGGGCGGAGTAAAATTTTTTTATTAATTGGATCAGTGTTTTTCGCCGTACTCAAGAATATTTCACTCATACGACGGCGGCCACCATTAGGATTGGGATGCACGACAATCCGTAGGTCAATAACGAGATAAAAGCAATTATTATGATTTTTTCCTAATCAGTTACCTGGCTGTCCCGATTTGTAGTTTGTCCATTTGGTTCAATACCCAGAGATGAATGGCTTTCTAAATCCCTTAATTCTGCCGGAGCTTGCCGAATACGCCTCAGGTTCATTAGAAGAGCTTGAGAAATCTGCGGAAAATAGGTCAAAGAAAAGAATAATCGTTACCAGGCAGATCTATTGGAGTTCGAGTGCATTAACTTTTCAAATAACCGTTCTACTGTATGCATAATCACTCTCAATATTAAAGAACAAAGAAGGATCGTAAGTCTGGACAAAATTATTCCAGCTACCTGGGACATACGTACAGTCATGGCGAGTGCGTGATCAACAGTGTGAAATCCTAGCACATGGCACACCTTCAAACGTTTGCACCTGTTTTACAGATGTGGATTTTTTTAAAACTTTGCAACAAATACTACAGTAAATATAAATTGCTTTTTCAATCGAAAAAGAAAGCTGGTCGAAAAAAGAGTGAACGCTTGTCTTTCAGTCTTTAGGTCAAACGTGATGCGGATGCAATCTCGGACTTAAGCAGAGTTTGTGCATTACTCCGCTCTCACGAGTATTGGGGCGTTAATGACAATAAATGATCCACGGCTTTTGCAGGATTTTTGGTCTAAATTTGTTAGAGACTTTTGTGTGACCTTTGGATCTAAGGCTGTTACAGATTACTTGTCTCACATTTACGCCGATGAGGTGCGCATATATGTACGTCACAAGTCATTTATTTTTATTTGATTAGTGTTTTTCGTCGTAATCAAGGATATTTCATTTATACGACGGCATAATGGTGAGAGGAAACCGGGGAGAGCTCGGGGGATGTCCACGACCATTCGCATACTGCTGCCACACACTCCTCTTCTTAAGTGATGTTTTCAGCGATGTTTCCTGTACGTACATGTCCTCTGCCCGAAGAGGTCACGTACTCGCATACCACCCTTTCTGGTTAATTAGTTGACTCCAACTTTACTTCTGAAGACTGATCACGTTCCTGTCTAACATTTACTCTGACCAACGAAGTCCCCCACTCGCATACAGCTCTCACCGAGTCGTCTCCAACTTTATTTCTGACGACAGATCAAGTTCCTGTGGTACATTTACTGTGACCAACGAAGTCACGTACTCGTATACAGCTCTCACTTGGTCTTCTCCAACTTTTTTTCTGAAGATTTGTAAGGTTCCTGTTGTACGCTGACCAACGAAGTCACGCACTCGCATACAGCTCTCGCCGAGTCTCCAACTTCTAAAGACTGATAAAGTTCCTGAGATACATTTACTCTGATCAACGAAGCCACGTACTCGCATACAGTTCTCTCTGGTTCGTTTCGAAATCTACTTATGGAGATTTGTCTCTTTACTGCACACTTATTGAAATTATAAAGCTTCCGAGTTTGTTTTTAAGCAGGTATGTTATGTTGCACATTGATTTTCGTTTATGTTTGGTTTATAGCACACGAATCTTAAAATGACGCTGAGATTAAATGCAATGATGTATACACTGGCATAGTCGGCAGATATACCGACTGCGTCGTTAATGGACAACCAACGTATACGTTTAAAACAGGTTTCTTTGATTACGCCATAAAACCATTTGACTAATTCAGAAAACTATATACATCTCACATTTCCTGCCTTATAACCCAAAATTAAGAACGCTTCCATGCGGTCAAAAGTCATAAGAATCAAATAGGAAACATTCCGAACCGCAAAGACAAATCGGGATTGCTGTATGTTGGAAACTTTTCGGGGAGTATATATTTAGTTATATGATTAAGCGTTATGGGTGTGTAATCCGTGCCAAGAACCTCTATAACCATGCAGATCCGTCCGCTGTAGCATCTAATCAACCTCTGTGTTTTGACACAATGGTAGGATGTTTCTGGAACTCTTCTTGAGTAGAATTTATTAGAATTTCGATGGAACTTACTCTAATCTCTCCGTTGATTCTTGAAATGATCGAGCTGTCTCCCCAAAAGGAAAACATCTGGAAAATTTAAGAAAAGTGTACTGTATCATTTATGTATTTATTAAATTGGTGTTTTACGCCATAATCAAGAAGATTTCATTAATAAGATGGCGGCAAAGCACTACGGTGGGAGGAAACCGGACAGAGCCCGAGGAAAACGTACGACCACCCACATGTTGCTGACGGACCTTTCCACCTACACCCTCAGAGGATACCAGTGTGGACTGTATAATCATTGGAACGATTAATATGATATACATGTAGCTGAGAATGTAAGGGGGTGCACGCACATTACAGTTGCATTTGAACACGAATGGACACATTTCTGCAACGGTTTCCAAACATTTATTTACTTGATTTGTATTCCACCCTGTACTCAAGAATATTTCAGTTATACGAGGGCGGCCAGCATTATGGTGAGAGCAAAGAGGGCAGACCTTCCCACTTGCAACTGGAGATAGCCAGCAGAAGGTGCTTTTGAACTCACAGCAGCCGGACTGGTGAGAGGCTCCTGGACCTTCGCTCTGGATACAGAGGCCCTGCTTAAAAACATGGTAAAGCTCTAAGAAGAACTGCTAGCAATGACCTCACCTGGGTTTTCCCAAAGTTCTGGAATCTTTCCCAAATCTCGGCCACATCACAGAAGACTACATGATCAGGCTTGAAAACGATAGCCTATTTGGAGAAAAATTATAGTACCGTGATAAGCAATGGGACATACAAAGCATTTTTGCCTATAAAGCATTTTGTCGTCCGACAATGAAATGAGTCAAACAGCTTTTGACTTACCAATATCTTCGTAATAATATGAGGTATGTCTGCTGTAATGAATCTATAAGAACTTTTCAAACATTCCAGACAAGGTACTGGGTAAAGTATAGATGTAACCATTCAAGTCTTTTAAATCACAGGCAGTGAACTTGTTTATACTTTTATAATGGTGTTCAAATTTTTAGGGAAATTATTATAAAGAACGAACAGCCTTTAAAAAATACTAATTGTTTTTGTCGAGAACAAAACATTTCTGCGCTTATTTCACGAGGCTCATTAACGTTTCACTTGTATCTCGGTGGAAAAAAACGCAGGACCATGAAGAAAATCGGAGGTGTTAAATATTACTATAATCTTCTTGTAGCATTACTATAAGAATCAAACCATTACCTTTTCAACCTGATTTGGCAACAGTTTACGGAGCTCCATATTTTGTAAGACGCAGTTGTCTCCCCCAGGACTGGACTCCTATTGCAGATTAACAACGTTTGTCAGTATTTACTAGTAACAGATCACACTTAAACTTTCTATATTCCCCAGTTATCATTACTGTCCGTAGGGTACTGAGGACAATAAACTATTGCCCTTTGTGCCATATTAAGTTTGTTGAAGATTTTTCTTCCCACAATATGGCTTACATGTCTGTACGCCACACATGGGAAAGTCCTTAATCAACTTATCAACATATCGGTGGTTGTCTTCCGCTTTTCTTCATAGTTTAAAAGAAAAGACAACACCAGATCAAATGTATATATGTATCCATGAAGAATCCTATTCATAGTTCAGAAAACGTCACTTTTTATTTTGTGATGTATCTTAACCGAGATATCGCAGTAGAAAGTAAGCAAAAATGCCCACGCTGGCAAAGCGAACGGGCCGACACGCCCCCAATTTTAAACAATCAAGGGTGAGATATTTCTACCACCAGAGAAGACGTGTTTCCGCTGTGACGTCACCCGTATACCTAGTTCACAGCTTTGCCATACAGAAGTAGTGTTAAATCATCTGTTTTCGTTGTGATTACGAGACAATTCTGACATACGTTATAGCCATTTTCACCGACAGATTGGTTGTAGAAAACGTCTGGGGTTATTCCCCAAGGTCTAAGCCACCACACCACAGTGCGTGGCCTTGCATTGTAATAATAAAGAAGACCGTTCTTCGCACACAAAGAAGTGTCTCGCCCCTAATACTGAAGAGCGTAGGCTACGGATCACGCGAAATCGTCTTTCTATCGTCTTAAGAACTCGACATTAAAAGATGATTTAGAGAATTACCAAGCACGTCATAAAAATGCCTCTGCCGGTTTAGGTAGGTATAGACCCCTCTACTGAAATAATTTTAGTTATATTTTTTCTTGTCTTTTCTTTTAACCTGATCGCCATTGTATGAAGTAAAACCCCCTAATGTTTGACGTTAAAATTTCTTGATTTATTTGTTTGATTGGTGTTTTACGCCGTACTGGAGAATATTTTATTTATACGACGGCTACCAGCATTATGGTAGGAGGAAACCGGGCAGAATCTGAAGGAATCCCACGACCATCTGTTGATAGCTGGCGGGCCTATCCACGTGCAACCGGAGAGGAAGCCAACACGAGCTGGACTTGAACCCACAGCGATAGCAGACGTTAAAAAAATTCAAATGAATAAAAGTTCTGATGTGGCATGATGTCTAGCCAGCTTTAAAACATCTGATATTTTGAATGATAGCAATGTGGTGATTTCGCCTAACAAATTGATACCATCTGGTATGCTTTTAAAACAACTTTTAGTCCTGTCCAAAAATAACGTTCTTGGCCGCAACATATGGCTCTGTGATGAGGCCTCTGTGTCTGTTGATGGCTCAGTCCGTCAAAGTACCCTTTGAAACTGGCTTTAACAAAAGGGGTCTGAATGTAAGCCGACATCAACTTTTTGATATCGCAGCTTTCTGATGTCGCGACTGTATTTAAAATAAATGCACCTACGTTTTGAGAACAGGACACAAACTGCCAGAAAACTGCAACGAAACACAAATTAAATGATTATTAGCTCAGGGCAGTATGGATTAACTGAATGCATTTCCATACAACTATTTACCAGCGAATGGAACGGTGGACATTATTCACTGATATATTTTGCTGTGAATGCACGCTTACATGGATACAGTGTGTCGTCAGTTATTTTGTCTGTGTAAGATTCGCCGCACAGTAGCCTACCCATAAGTAAGTAGTATGCCCTCTACTAGCTAAACTTACCTGATCATGCATGAGGTGCCTTAAACTGTCTCCACTCCAAGATATTGTAATCTCTGTATGACCAAACAAAATCATGCAGTGTGCGGTTGGCGTCTCAGTTAGTTACCTCGATTCAGTGTGCCGCGCACTTGTCTCCACCAAGGGCACGCAATCCAGGTGCTTATCCAACTACTGTGAGGTAATTCCCCTGGGCATCGTGTTTTACGTTATCATTATTTTCAGAGCATAGAATTGAAATGCATACAATTACAATTAGCCGTTAAATTGTGTTTAGATTCGAACAAAGGAAAACATTCAATCAAGTGCCTAAGGGGAATTTACATTCAAATAAAACTTGCATGTTGTTCAATAAAAAACACAACAACTCACAATCGGGTAAATCCCAGGTTCTCAACAAATTATCTATTATTGTTCTCGCCGTGCCATCTGTCATCAGATATAGAATAACAGGCGTACTTCTGAACTTCAAAATACTTTTGATAAGAACTGATGCTCTCCTTGCGCCTTCTTGGTCGATACACGGAATGCATATATGAACCGCCTTAAATGAAACAGACAATGCGAAACGCAATGAACACGTACCATGACGAATGTGACTATTACAGAAGATTGTTTTGATTTGGAAGTGAAAATTTTAAACGATAAAGATAACGTTATATCAGTAAAGGGTTTCTGATACAGGTCGCACAGCAAGTTGAACGTGTTACGTGTGAAAATTTGTGATGATGTCATGGGCTTACGTCACCATGTACCCATTTAAGGCAAAAATGATGCTTTCATCTCAGCTAAAAAGACCTCATATCGCTGAATAACAAAACGTTTTGTTTAAAACAAGATAATGAAAGTAAAGAACATATGTACAAAAGACTACAGAACAGAGAATAAAACCAGGGCAGTGACCACAGCAAGATACATGGTTCCCACGTTGCCGGCGAAATCCGGCCAGGCCTCTTGTCAGTTTACGTCAGTTAGGGCTTTACTCTAACTGTTCACGTAAGTGTTTAAAGAATGAATCACGAAAGCTTATTGAACATTGCATTTAATTTTCGAATTGCACTGACCGCGTAATTTGGTGAGAAACATCGGAGAAAACTACATGTACGTCATATCTGCATCTCTTTAACAAAACTTACAGGAGCCGAATGAGGTGGCAAAAGTGAAGCGGAAGACATTTTTGTTGGCAATGTCTAACAGATACAGTCGAGTTGTCCTCCACACGTTGACGTTTGCGTAAACGTCTCCTCGCACTTACCATTAAGGTACGGGTAGAATGAGGCACGTTTTTATCAATAAAATAAGTGTTATGGATGTCAGCAGTTAGATTTATTCGTATGATGTTACAGTGTAGGAAATATCACCATGAAGTCTACTTTTATATAAAACCATACCAATGGGGAAATGTCACTGAAATGATACCGGTGTATTGTTTTAGTGTATAAAATATACTTTGCGCGAGTGCCCAGCCTAGAATTATAGATTTAATGTCAATAAATATGTTGAAGCAAACTTGTTCTGTTCTTGTTTATGTACAGGGTATTCATTAAAATGTTACATTTTATAAATTTAAATAAAAAAAGTGTATAATTAAAAAGCATACTTTACAAGCGCCAGAGTTAGAGATTTTATGTCAATAAATAAGATGAGAACTTGTTGTGTTCCTGTTTATACATAGACTGTACATTAAGGGTACACTTCTATGAATCCATCGTGAACGTTTACTATGCTTCTTCGAAGGATGGGAACTCTGTTATGTGTAATAATTCTCTGGTTGAACACGAAGGAGAAAGAATATATAAATAAAAGAAAAATAAAAGAAAAATAAAAAATGAAAAAAAGAATTAATAAATATGTTAATAAAAAATTCAAAACATAAAAAAATACAAATAGATAAATTCACAAGTAAACAAATAAACACAAATAAATGAAAAAATAAAAAAGTATTAAATAATAAATACGCGGAGAAGTTAACGAAAAGGAAAGACAGAAGGCTTTCCAATGCAGAGAAATATAACACTATAGACCTACCTCGCAACTGGCGTCCGGCGGTGGTGTCTGTTCTAGCTGACTACTCCTTAACTGTGGCCTGTGCAAAAAGAGCAAGCAGAGACATGGTGAATGTTAGGTCACAGTCTTTTATCACTTTGTTTGAACTTCACACCGGGTCTGTATAGAGCAAAAGTTCCGGTAACAGGGCTATATATGCTTGTATTTGTTCAATGTCTGACAGATAATCACACGTGCCGGCGTTTCTTCAAGGTCGACATATAATGCGTTGCTGTACACTACATTGTCAAGTGTTAGGACACTTACCTAATGCCAGAAAACTCAGGTACAAACTGCGTGTTCCCTAAAAAAATAGAACCGAACTGAAATATAGTAGGAATTTTGTTATTGAGAAAGGTCGATCCTCAAATATACCACATGTGATTTTACCTTCAAGTGCTTCTTTTCGCTCATGGCACTCAAGGATAATGATAGGAATGTAACATTTATGCCTGAATTAAAAATGTTCGTGTATAAAATAAGAACAGGGTTTACATTCGAATTATCTTTACCGAGATAAAGGCTCTATCTAATTCTATGGCTTGGAGATTTTGAATGAATGGGGGATTATGCTTTATAGCCATATCCATGGGAATTTTTAGCACTTCATTATTTGCTTGATGTCTTACATCCTACTCAAAAATATTTCACTTTTATGACAGCGGCTAGCATTATGATAGGAGGAAACTGGGTAGAGCCTGGGCGAAATCCATGAACAACCAAAGGTTGCTGGGAGACCTTCCCATGCACGTGGACATTTATGTGAGCAGCCATTACGTCAGTGGGCTCAGAGGTGCTGAGGTCAGCAAGTCCTAACAGGAAGCCGAGGTCTTTAGCTATCGTCCGGAGGATTGGATAGGGTCAATGTGACATGTAGTAAAAAACCGATGACAAGCACTTGTTAATTTTTGGGAGATTGTAAATGGTTACAACTGGATCATACCCATTCTAATCTTTGTTAGTAAGATACGACGACAATAGCTAACAATCCCTTTGTGCAAAAAGGGAGTGTCTTGCAAGTGAGCGGTGGTGATTAGTATTCAGCTAGAGCTTACAATCCTTTTGTGCAAGGGACTCCTCATGTCAAATTCTTAGTTTTTTTTTATCATGCCAATACCCAAACAACGTTAAATACTGAGGCTTAATAATGATGACCCAGCAGTTTAATAGACAAAAACAGATGACTTTAACCGATCAATGACATGCTACCTAACTGAAATCAAACCTTTATTATTACTGCGAGTAACTGCATAATGTGCGACAAAGAGCAAGCGTATGAATCAGTAGGGTGTGTATGTAATGTCAGTTTTGATACCCTCTCGACTTTTCCTTAATTTGAAAAGGCTTGATGGCGACGCAGTTAATCTGGAGTATTCACAGAAACTATGTTGAGAATGAACTGTGGTTACCGATTTCGTGACTACATAGATTCAGTTTAGCACAGATTTTAATCTATTTTAAACACCCTGCCTTACGAAGTGGAAAAAGGTGTGTAAATAGTTTATTCATTCAGTTCCTTTAACCGCGTTGCTTTACGGCGACTTGGGTGTGTAATGATACAATCTGGTACAATCTGATACAATTTGGTGTTTTACGCTCTACTCTACTGGTGGAAGGATACCGGGGCAAAGCCCGGAGGAAGTGTTAGTAGTAAAACACATTTACACCTTTCGCTTTGCGCCATTTTCCTGTACTCACCTGATGGCCAGAATGAGCATATGACCCACACAAAACCACAACACAGGAGTGCATACACATAAATCACTATGTTCTTTCTCTGAGTAAATCTCGACATCGTCTTCCTGGGAAAAAGACAAGGGAATAACAACAGCAGTCCGAGCCCATTCCACTCATCATTGTCATATGTGAATGATGTTAGAATGACATCAGTTTATCAGCTTTGGTGGCCATTCCGAGCGATATTAGTTCAGTTGTCCAACCAATCGTAACAGCAATTATGAACAATTTCAGTTTAGTAGTTCTTCAATCTTGACAGCCAACACAAGTGATTAGTTCAACAGTCAATAAATCATCATGGAAACTACGAGTGATATTAAACAAAGCGTGATGTCCAGTACGATGTCCACCAAGTGTGATGACTAACACGGGCAATATTAGTTTAGCAGCTCATCTGTCTTCATGACCAATACGGGAGATGCATGTAATAGTTCAGTAGTCCATCAGTATCAGTCGGGTTCAAAATTAGATGACATTGGCTTTTGTGTGAGATTATATCCACCATGTGACAAATTTGCCAAAATGTCCGAGCTAAGAGAGCAGCAAGTAGACTAAATGTCAACTGAAACTTATGAGTGGGCTTCATGTCTAAAATGTGTCTGGTCAAAAGCTGTCAAGCATGTCGATTTTTGATTCATTTCACCTCATCGAAGCTAGGCTCCATTCTGATCTCTCTATAAAATCTTTACTGGACGATGGAGACAGAAAGTGAATTCAGAGGTACCACAGGTCGATTAGTTACTGCTTAATGCCATACTTAAGAATTTTCACCCATGCGATGTCTATCGGTTTTACATGTGGACACGGTGTTGGTGTCTCAGGTAAAACCACCGACCGTGCGCAAGTTACGGCCGAACTTCCCGGCGTGTATAGCCTAAAGACTTGCACGGCATATTGGTGGAAGACGAGGCCGTTGACACATGTAAAACTGTTTACTGTCCACAAACCCCATGAAAACTATGAAATGCTTACCACGTTCTTGGCTCTATCAATGATCGTGCCATTCTCACTGTGCAGCAAATATATGTATCCGCATGCTTGGCTATAGCATGGCCGTCCACAACTCAGAGTAACGCTTTCACACACTGAATAATACGCGTCGTGAAACATGCATTTGTGTACATTCTTCTGTATGTTAGAGTCAACCACAGCGCACATGCCACTGAAAACACATGCTGATGATACTTGTTGATACTCATTTCAAAGTAACAGATGTTGCTAAATCTTTTTTTTTAATCCGAACGCCCAGGGCCAATAGCAGGTGGTGGAAAATTGATCAGCGTTTATACAACGCTTACCAAGCTGGAACATGCATGCCGAATCGATGTCGCATTCCACGTCACCCGAAATAAGGTCTACTACGCTCAGCCATTACAATTGATGTGATATAAGAATTGATGGTGTGGACTAGCCACAGCTTAGTGGGCTGATCAAGAAGAAATGGGATTGAAGAAAAGCAATACCGGCTGGTCCGTAAACGATGTTTTGATGATTAGTATATTAATTGCAATCTTTTCAGCGTATTAATGATGATGGATTACTACTTAACAGGTTTTTGTACTTTTTATCATTTAGTCAAACAATTGTTATTCACCGCACTTTTATCTGAGCCTCAATGATATAACGGAATACTTTTTCTTTCATTCACATGTATATAATGACAATTTGTTATTTAACAGACTTCCATATATTATATGAATCAGCCCCTCAATGCTAGATTGAAGAGGGATATAATGACGCTGCAATTTAATTAAAACACATTGTTTTCTGTTCTCATTATACACTGCTTATGTATTACACTCTCATAAATGGCTGGCAGATTTGCTGCAATTTCCGCTGTTATGTTCCAATGGTGATCTGCTGATTACTATGTCCATGCATTACAATGCTTTGTAAGCAGAGCACAATGGTTTTGCGTCGGCAGTTTTCCAGTTTAAGTGGGATACATGATACATCTGTTCTCTGATCTTGAAATTCACTGCACTTTCACGTAATTTTGTTTCCTGCTGCAGAAATCATAGATTGCCTTAGTCAGCTCACCCAGCTCGCGTTTCATGCTACCATTCTCGACTGTGTTCATAGTATTCATGTTGCCAGTACACCATTTAAGCCGCTCTGACTAGAGGATAGAGGTAAAACTACGTAGGACAAGGACTATTGCCTGCAGCTCTCTACATGTATAGCTCTGCTTGACCTTCAACCCATCCCACTAACCTTGGGCCACAGCAACATCTACTTCTACACAGTAACCACTATATTCTGTTGCATTCGCGTCCGAATAAACAATTTTGGATGTGAACGATTCCCTGTCAGCTGCTTGGACCTCGTCACACCAGGATCTTAATTGTTCTATGTTGTCAGAGGACAGTCGAATCTTTGCATCCCGCTCCGGGTCTTCCGCTATCTTAAGCTATTTTTAGTGCACTAATATGCTGATCACTCCGTGCCAAAACCCTAGTCATTGCAAGCTCCACTTTTGCGATTTCTCTATCGGGTATTTCAATGTCATATATCCAGTATCTAAGCAAATCACCAGTCGCCCTGTAGATTGCATTAGGACCCATTCACACTTATCGACGTTCGGTGCCAAACCGGATGACAGAAGATCACGCTTAACTACAGCCGCTGTCTGTTCGGACCCAACCATGAAGCCATCATGCATAAAAATGGCTATCTTTAAATTACCCCAACGTGTCGGGCCGAGTTGTCGCTTACAAGAAATTATGGGTATAGACCACCCTGACTTATCAATGATGAGCGGTTCCAGCAGATTTGATGTACTTTGGCTGAGATAACCTGGACGATATGATTCTACCCTTTGCGTATATTCAGATGTGCTCGAACCTCGTGTGGTAGGAGACACATTAGTCTCACTACATCGCCAGGTAATGGTCCGTGGAGGGTACGGAGATCACATTATCGAGTTCTTTACGCATATCGAGTACATCCCTGTGGCGAAGAAGGATATTTCTACAATCACAGGCCGCCCTGTTCCATATCAGCGTAGGAAGGTGTGGCTAACACTCCACTGTCGGGAGCGGCGACGTTTACCTCTTCTTTAACGGGTGAAATTTTTTTTTTAAAAATTACCAAAAACAAAACCAAAAAAAAAAAAAAAATGAAAAAAACTGACGCTGACCACGGCCGGATTCGAAACCGCGATCTCAGTCACACACAGGCTGTCTGATATATGTCAGGCTTACATTACATATTGTTGCAACCGGACTGGGGGAAGTGGATTTTTCTGTCTTTCGGGGAGCTTGGGTGCAACGCGGCCAGGGATTAGGTAATGTTATAGGCAGTCTTTTCAAAGGAACTTTGGCATTGCTGGTCACTAATATAGGGAAGAAAGTGGTCAAAAGCGTGGGGAAAACAGCGCTACAAACCACGCTGGAGACGACTAACGACGTGGCAAAAGGCGTTCCAGTTAAGGAAGCCCCTCAAACAACGTAGTGCCGCCGCTGGGCGAGAACTGGTAGCGAAAGCTCAAGTAGGAAACGCACTCGGACACACACTACCCGCAAGAGAATCGCTAAACCACCCACAGATATTTTTTGCATTACTCCTTTTCGTCCAACTGTGGCCTTATTTCACCCGAATTACTGCCCGTCAGTGAACAGAGAATTTGATTTGAACTCGCCACCACTTAGTCACTTCATATTCCTAGCTGCTGAAGTCATGAACAGCCAACAACTATTACACTGCCATCAAACCGACCATTATAAACGAGATCTGGTCCAAGGTGTGCTGCCTTGGATAGATTTACCTACACGGATGCCACCCCGACCAGCCTTACATATTTTAAACACTGGTCTTTGTACTAAGCCTGGCCAACATTGGATTGCGCTGTACATACATTACGAGGAAACCACACATCACATGTCTGGGGGTTATTTTGTCTCTTATGGCCTTCCACCCTGGCGAAAGGAGATAGCGACATGGCTAAATCTTGGTACAGACCATTGGGAATGGAATCCCCGCCCTGTAGAACGCTTAGATACCGCCGTGTGTGGCCAATAAGGCTTATATTTATTCCTTCACCGCTCTTGAGGACGAACAGTGAACTCTATTATGTGACCATTCACCTCTCCACATACTACCTGTGACAATGATATGTTGGTATATGATTGAACAGACCGCATGTTTGGTATTCACCAGCCTTTCTTGGCTTATTAAAAAATATGCATTCCCGAGGATCGTAAAAAAAGACGCATAATTGGACGAAATCACGTTAATCAGAATTCTTTCTTCTTTCATGTTTGTTGTTGGGAAAAAATGACAAAAAATGAGATTTCACTAAAAGAGAGAGATTTCTTTTCGTTCTTTATTTTGCACATTTTTGTGCTCAGATCAGCGGATTTACGGGTAAAGGGGAGAACTCTTGTCAAACCTATGAATTACCTCCCCATGTTGATTGTAACATAGGAAATGTTCAGAATATTTCTCTAAATATCGAGGTATGTGGCACTCACACTTTTCTCCAGTATTTTCCGCTTGCCATGAAAATAAGTGAAAGCGTCCTGATGCTGTATGTACGAGCACATTTGTTGCACTCGTACATGCATCCCACGATTCACTCCGGCTGCACTTTGTTGTTCACGGAGTACGGAGAGATGCAGGTATTTCTGTACTCTTCCCCAACTCACTCCTTTACAGGAAAATTTGTCTCCACTCCCGTTCTCACCACCATGACAATAATATGTCTTCAAACATAAACCGACAATGGCACCTCCAGTCAACCCTACTTTAAACGGGCCCGGCCTACGTATGTCGTGCTGATAATAATCTCGTCGCGGTAACTAGCAGTCACGCTCCGGTCCGGTGGATGTTACTGCTAGACCTATATATGTAAGCTTGTATGCTTGCAGTTTCACGGATGTTACTGGAATTTCCACGGGTGTCATCCCAACTATATCACTACCGGAGCGCCCCGTTATCATACAAAACTCGGTCTTACTCCCGAGGAGCTTCAAAACAAAAGACGAGCTAAGCTCTAAACTAAACTAGCATTTAGTTACCTGACACTCATAACCTTTCTTCCACTTATCGTAACTATAATTCGGTGCAAAATAATTTCGCGCGTCTTAAAATTTCAGATGACCTGTAGACACGCTCATGTGATTGTTATTCCGCTTGATAATGCACTTTAACTCCTCTTTTTTTCTCCAAGTATGGATAGAACTCTTGTTTTACTTATATATTTATTTATTTATACGACCGCGCCAGCATAACGGTGGAAACCGACGACCGTCCACGGCAGACCTTCTCACGTACGGCCGGAAAGTAAGCCAGTGTGATCTGGACTTGAACTCACAGCGACCGCAATGACGGGAGGCTGCGAGTCATTGTGCTGCGCTAGTGCGCTAACCGACTGAGCCACGGAGGCCCCTCCCTTGTTTTATTAAGTTAAACCCATATTTCCCAGAGTTAAAACGCAAGACGGGAAGCTCAGCCAGGTGAGTTAAAAATCGCTCCTTGAGTTTCTCTATGTATGACTTTTTCCATTCGTAGGTAAAGTCAAGTGGCGTAAACAGAGCCATCTTCTCGTCCAATCCGAGTAGCACGCACTGGTAATGTTCACACTGCACCTTAAAACCGGTAAGTGTCTTTATATCCTCGTAGGTCTGAAATTATATACATTGGGGCAGCGTTCAAGTGTTGGCACTGGGTTAGAAATGCCGCACTTGGTTCGTATCCTGGTGACGTGAATAAATCCGTAAGCGACGTTGACACGCAAGGCTAAAGGCTGGTGAAGAAACACCTGTTTTAGGTACATGGCTAAAGGATAAAGTCCCGTGATTAGGAAATTATATTTATTTTGCAAAAGTCTACGACGATGGAAATGATGCCGAATAGCCCGCCACTGACGTTGATATCTCTCCCGTAATGCTGGGTCCGTATGGCGATGTGATGGGGTCTTTTGTTATTTAAGCCAACTGCATTTAGGTTACTGACAGAGGTGCTCTCAAATTCATGCGAGCCCAGCGGACTAAATACAGCGTCAACAGCCTCAGGTAAAGGGGGCTGGGGGACAGGTAGAGATATTGAAGTAGCCTTGGAGTGCTCAGATTCAACAGCATAATTAACCCGGGACTTTGATTGGGATGACGATAAAGCAGTTACATGGACTCCAGTCTGTAGAATTGACTGGACCTGCATAACAGATTACAAATAAACCATATATGTATGGTACAGCGCACACATTGCAGTGCACTAAACGTACTTAAGTGAAAACAAATCAAATTGTACATCAGTTTAACCCTGATTGCATGGGAGAACAGACATCATGCATCTCAAGAAGAAGGGAAATAGATCGAGGAAATACCATGTCACTGAAAGAAAACCACTATAACAAAGAAGTGGGCTCACACGGGTATTAGTTTACAGCGAGCTGCGGTGCGGAAATTTAACCACCGACGCCTTCGAAGTAGATGTAAATCACCAGGGGACTTCTACCAGCGTTTGGCCCATGCCTAGTGACTTGACCATGCACCCAAACAGCCGACCACCTGACCTGCCCATGGACCCTTTACAAGGTCACTCTAATCCTAGAAATGCTTTCTAATTGAAGCAGTACATAATTTTTCAGAGTCACGTATTCACATGTATTAGCCATCAATGTCTTTGTCTTGTGTATATGTAGTTATACTGCAATGTACAGTTTTACATGCATGCTGAAAGCCTACATATATTTGTCTGTCAATGTTTTTTTATTATTTAATGTTATATGTATCTAGAAAAGCTAATATTCAAGCTGCACTGGTAAAATACGCAGTTAACATAGACAATCGCTATCGCCATGCTGGCAAAATTGTTTTGTGTTCTGGTCGGCGCTCTAATAAGAGCAGAATCCGCATCCAACAACAAACTATTACATGTGCTTCCGCATACATAGTAAAAGAGCACATGCATGTTTATCCCTTTAAATTTTTTACACCCATACAGAAAGATTATGTATATGCATGTGTACATTTTCTTATTATTAATTTCATATCTAACTATAAGCTGATATTCACGCTGTACTCTTATATTTCTCTACAAAAGAAAAAAACCCACTGATATGATTCCGACAACTATATGCATACTTTGGTATAACATAAAGACAGCATTTACTTTTTTACACGCATGCTGAAAGCCTATGTCTGTCTCTATAGGTGTGTGTATATATTTTATTAATATTAGTCTTACATCTACATACAGTTCACGATTTTGGGGTTTCGGTTGGTCAGCAGGTGGGACGGACGTGTTTTTCCACTTGTAAGGTGAGCTTTTGTTGTGGTTGCACTCCAGTTGCTTGTACCTGGCTAAATCTGTGTAACTTTCAAAGTAAATGTATATAGTTAAGTAGGTTAGGATGATTGTATATAGTCTATAGTGATTTTGTAGCATAAATGATCAATTGTTCTGTGGGGTTAGCTGATTCTTGTATATTGCACTGTCACTCTTGAACTAACAAGGGCTCCTTTCGTCTTTAACCTTGATCTCTGAGTCTCCCCAGAGGCACCCCTCTTTTCTCCTAACTGTCTTGTAAATAATCCCACTGTGCTTGCACTGAGTTTATATAGGCTGCTGTTAGTTATTTGAGCTACAATGGAGGACGATGGCGACGATATGGACTTCGCTGAGGTGCGACCTTCAGGGCGGGACAAGAGGGTGCGAAATAGAAATGATAGCGAGGAAGGCGAGGGCGGAAAGAAAGCACAAAAAACTGAAACAAACTGTAGTTTAGATGTTGTCATGTCTGGTGTAGGTGGATTCCCTGTATGCTTGTAGAATCCTGCAAACTTTGGTGAAGCCTTACAAGAAGTTGTTGGGAGGGTGAAGTCCGGGGAAAAGACTGCCATCATGTGACTTGCTGGTAACACGCTCTGACGGGGGCCAAGTCATGCGTTTGCTTATGCTGACTTCTATAATGGGCAAAGACATACATTGCTGCCAACCATCCATGCCGTCATTGAAGGGTGTCATGTATGGTGTTCGAGAAAGTGTAACAACTGTGGAAATCCGGGTGGCTTTACTTAAAAAGAAATGCATTAAATCTGAGCGGATGAAAAAGTGTAAAAATCGTCCGGTATCTTCTTGCATTTTGCTTTATTTGGATCGAGATGACCTTCCAACGAAAGTGTTGTTAGGATATGAGAAATTTACTGTAAAGCGTTATATCTCTCCTGTGTTGAGATGTTTCCGTTGCCAGCGCCTAAATCATACGTCGAAATCTTGCAGAGGTTCCTCTCGCTGCTCTCGCTGTCGTGGCTCTCATGACTATGAGTAATATCCAAACATAGCCTCCCCCAAGTGTGTCAACTGTGGCGGTAGCCATAGTGCTGCTTACGGCGGCTGTCCTGCCAAGAAGGAGGCAAGTAAGGCTCAGTAAATCAATTACCGAGAACGTTTCGTACTCCGCAGCTTTAAAATCTGTCCGCAACGCTGTTCCCGAAGACACTTATCCAGACCATGTACAGTCCGACCCAAGCAATGCAGAGTGTTCCCAGGCAACTTGAGGCCTTGAGCGTGTCACACCCGAAACCACCTATCCCTAAACCCAGACCACAAACTAATTCTATTGGCGTACAGACTGACACTGACATGGCTATCCAAACGGACTACTGTTCGGATGTTACCATCGCGAATGTTGTGGCAATGATAACAGAAATATTATTTCGTTGTGCTAAAGTTCTTAAGAACTGGGAAGTAACCAGTGTCATCGCTGACTGTGCTCGTCGCTATCTTGTTCGTGAGACCTTTATTCCCTCAGAGCTTGTGGCTGTGCTGAAGCAAATTAAAATCGCCGGTAAATAATGGATTATATAAGAAATCTAAAATTCCGTGTGTTTATATTTCTCATGATGGCTTTCAGTATACTGCATCAAAACATTCAGTCTTTGTCTGCTCATGGTCAAGAATTCAAAGTTTTCTTAGCTGATCTTAATGTTGAGCCTGATGTAATTTGTCGCCAAGAAACATTTCTTAAACCTAAGTATAGCCCTACATTCCCAGGATATGTCATGAAAAGAACTGACAGAAGTGGCATGGCCAGAGGCCATGTGTGATGAAAAGTGGTATTTCATCAAGTGGTAATGTGCTTCTCAGAATTTCGTAGTATTGAAGTCCGGGGATTTCAAATTTTCCTTACAGAGGGACGGGTTGTGAATGTAGTAAACCAATACAACGCTTGTAACAGACTAGTTATTTCTGAACTCCGTGCCATTGTATCGACTGCTAAGGGGCCTAAAATAACTTCTGGTGATTTTAATGCACATAATGTGTTGTAGGGTAGCTCAGGAACCGATACCAATGGTTCTGTAGTTGAAGACTTCATCGAAGATAATGATTTAATTATATTAAATGACGGATGTGGAACAAGACTCGACGTCGGCTCGGGCAAGTTATCTGCCCTTGATTTGACTTTGTGTTCCAACAAGTTATGTCCTGGTTTTTCATGGTATGTGGACTAAGATTCACCTAAGGGAAGTGATCACTACCCTGTGGTTGTTATATTTATGGTATCACCACACTATAATGATGTAGATAACCAGCCTGGATGGAAAATACAAAGAGGTGATTGGAATACCTATGCCATAGAATGCTTGTCGTCATTGAATGAATCTGTTGTTTCTGATAACATTGATCAATTTACTGACAATATTACAGGCGCTATCAACTCTGCAGCCAGTGTCTCCATCCCGAAGTCTTCAGGGGCGTTCTGGTTGAAGGCCCCAGTTCCATGGTGGACGACAGAGTGTGCTGATGTCATACATCAGCGTAAGATAGCTGAGAACAGAGGGTCTCACACCCGTCTGATCACCGATATCTTTTTTTATCGGAAATGTAAGGCTAGTGCGCAGCGTACAATCAAGCAAGCCCAGAAAGCCTATTGGCGATAGTACTGCTCTGGCATTACTAGTTCAACACCACTAAAGAGGGTATGGGCCCAGGTAAAGGAAGTAAGTGGTGCCAAGAAGTCTAATAATATTCCTACATTGATATCTGATAACTCATCTTGTGTTGGTGACTTTGATAAATGTAATCGACTAGCGGAAAAGTTTGCTCATGTTTCAAGTTCTAGCAAGTTTGATTATGATTTTATCAAACACAAAGAACAAGAAGTGCTACTCCTTAGTTTCGATAATATTTTGTTCGATGATCTGGCCATTAATGACGAATTTTCTCTCCTACAACTCAAGCAAGCTCTGAGTGGGAAAAAAGATTCCACACCAGGGAAGGACGGGGTATATTACTCTGTTAAAAAAACCTACCTAATGAATGCTTAAAAATTATGCTGTTGTTGTACAACACTATTTGGTCAAGAATGAGTCTCCCCGTGTGCTGGAAACAGCCTCTGTGATAACTATTGCCAAGTCAGGAAAGAATGCTATAGAGCCGGGGTCGGACCGCCCAATAGCATTAACATGAATGCTGTGTAAAATGATGGAGACCATGGTAAACTTCAGAGTTGTGTGGTTTCTAACTAAAAATAAAATATTTTCAGACGTGCAGAGTGGGCTTAGAAATAACCGTAAGACATCAGATCATTTAGAGTCCTCTATGCAAAAGTCATTTTTAAACAGAGAATCTGTCTTCGCTGTGTTCCTGAATGTGTTCTTGGATATAGAGAAGGCATACGACATGATATGGAGAAGAGGGTTACTCATCAATATGCAGAATATTGGTAACGGAGGTAAAATGCTCGGATGGGTGAAAGGCTATTGGTCTGAGAGAGTTATACAAATTCGAATAGGCAAGACCTACTCAAATCTAGTGAATATTGAGAATGGCGCTCCTCAGGGTAGTGTAATATCTCTCACTCTTTTCAACATTGGCCATAAATGACCTGCCCTCTGTCCTTATCCAATGATCTCTTGTACTCTTTGCAGACGACAAAGCTCTTTGGTTCCAGTGCCAGGATCTGAACGCTGCAAAGTGGCACATCCAACAGGCTCTAGACGCAATAACACGATGGAGTAAGCTTTGGGGGTTCCGCTTTTCGTGTATGAAGTCAGAGGCAGTTGTGTCCACGAAAAGGAGGATTTTACCGGACATACCACTTAAGCTCGGTAACACCAACATAAAGCTGTCTTCATCCTTCCGATACTTGAGTGTCAGTTTTCACACCAAATTGACCTGGCGCAAACACATTGATAATGTTGTTCTCGGATGCAAAAAAGTGTTTAACTTGATGAGGTCTATATCTGGGAAAAGCTGGGGAGCTGATTATAAATCCTTACTCTTATTGTATAGGTCGTTAATCCGATCCAGGCTCGAATATGGCTGTGAAGCTTTTGATTCGGCCTGCGATACTATCTAGACTTGAGTCTATCCAGTGCACAGCGTTTTTTATCACTCATTTAATCCGGTTGTCAAACTTCATAACAGCCTCCCGTTTTCCTTTTCTAGCAGAAAAGCAGAAATCCTGTGCTTCCGACTTCGGTTAGGACACCGCCCAGTTATTAGCTACTTAAAAAGATTCAAGGCAAGATATTCAGGTCTGTGTGATGTTTGTCCGGCTGAGGAGAGCATCCATCATGTTTTACTCGTGTGTTCGCAGTACACTGCTCAGGGACAAATCTTCTTTTCTGATCTTGTAGACTTGGGAATTATTGGCCCAACTGTGAGGACTGTGCTCTGTCCACCGAGGAATGCAGATTTGGTTTTCAAAGCCGTGGGGAATTATTCATGTAGGATCCACACATTTTAGGCTTCAGCATTGTGGCAGTAGTTCTCTGTGGATTGACTATGGTTGATTAGAGCAGCCTGTATCCCTGAAACATATCCTATTGCCTTGGCGCAAATCATTCCATGGAATGGAGTCGCCATGTAAACCAATATATGTATGTATGTACATACAGTTCACAAGCCGATAAGACACTGTAAAACATAGGCATTGAAATGATTATGACTACGTCAACTTCCACCTCTGTATATGTAGCACAAGTCTACACACTCAACGTGTGTATGCAGTAGCAAACATACGACTAACGGCCTACCCACACTTACATATCTTTTAAACATTTCTCGAACATCGTCACGCTCAGTGTTCGTGATGTTGAGACGCCTGGAATAGAACCGAACGACGACACGTTCACCGTTCAACACCTGCAACTCCCGATGTCACAATAGAACAACCATGATGTCGAAAGAACAGAACGTCGTCACCCCCAGAATTCTGCAACTCGAACATTATCTCGAGCAGGGTTCGTCACGTCATACACACATGATGTCATACCCATATTACGTCATCCTCATACCTCAGATACCTAAAATACCTCCGGTTAAAAGAAAGGATTCATACTCGAAGATCGCCCTCCGAGAATAATGATCAGACTTGACATAAATAACGGGCTAAATCACAGGGTACAGCTACAGAAAATGTTTACAGCTTGTTTCTTTTGATTTATCAAGATGACTGAATGTCGAAATAAAACACTTGAAATGGTCGGAATTTTTTATTCTCTGCCTGTTACATTGAATCAGACTTGAGTATAGAAAATATTCTCTCACACCCTTCACGTCAAAGTAAATCAAACAACACCTATGCTTCATTCAGCCAAACTACACAATCGTCGGTGACATTTATTTATTACCAACCTCAGTGCTGATGTATAACAAAGAGATTTTTGTGCAGTTTTCCTGTATTTGTTTTCGATAATAAACGCTTCCACAGAAACCCTGCGCAGAAGTAACAGTAAACGTTTTCCCAATCGTCACAACACTCATGTCTTCATCACTTTTGTGTATATCTCAAAGGGAAAGATTTACAAGATCTAAAAAATATTAGAAATATGACATCACAAAGGAAAATAATTCGAGGAGGTATACTGTGGTATACACGATTGTGCGTGAACTAAGAGTATAACGAGGCATTTCACACAGGCAGATATGAAACGACATTACGCTCATTTATCTGCGTTGATACTTTATAACATTTGAAATACCAAGGCAAAAAAAAGGGGGTGTAATCCGTCTCAAGCGACCCAGACTTCAACTTGGTGGAAAGACATTCTCATAGACGAATAATTACCAAACATCACCACAGTTGATGAGTTATACTTTAGTAAAACCCCACCCCCTGAAATCAATGACCACATTCAGTATGAATAACGTGGTAAATAACAGGGTTTAATGCCTTTATCCCTTTTGTCAATACCTCAGAAGGTAAAAGTTCCAAAATATGAAACGTATTAGAAATATAATATCATCAGAAAAAACGAATTCGACAAAATAAAGTATCAGGATACAGCTTTTCGTGTGCGTGAGCTAACGGCAAGACGAATTACTTCACACAGACAGATATCCAACGACACGGTGCTGATTTATCTGGGTGTATATTTTAGAACATTTGGAATATAAATCCCGCATTTGGACAGACAGCCCTTTTCAATGGGTTTATATTTGATAACATTCGAAATACAAATGTCAAAGATGAAGTAATACTTCTTAATCCATCGAGGATGCCACCTGGTGGGAAAACCTTCCCATTTCCCACCCCCGTGGGGTTCCCGGGAGTGAAAAGAATAGGGCCCCAGTTCTCTAGGCAAGCTTGTCGTAGGAGGCGACTAACCTAGGGCTCTCCCGTGTGATTACGGTGAATAGAATAGTTCCACAGCCTCCCGGGCTTGTCGTACAAAGCGACTAAAAGCAGCAACCTGGTGGCTGAGGGCGGGTTGATCTTGCGAGATCCTCACGCCCAACACTCCACTTCGGCCCTTACTTCTCCAAAGACGGGCGGTCCGTACAGGAGGTCATGTGCTCCGATTAATCGGCTGGTCACGCCTGCCTCTGCGTGATTCCAAAACTTCTCTATATTAACACTCTTTAGAGAACAAATGATTTTTCTCAAATTTCGTTCGTGGGATTGCGTTTGAGGCGCTGGCTGATGGAGGAGATCGGGTGGGGAATGGAGTGTGCATATTGAGGCCATCTATTTGAGTATACCTCATGTGGAATCCTTGGTGTCTTTCCTGCTGGGTATCCCCAGGTTCAGGCATCGCCCTTGTTGGCACTCCATGGTGGGTGGGGAACACGTGGGGTCAATCCCTAATTACGTATTATGAATCCCATAAAAAAAGTGTTGTCAGAGTGAAGCGTTTCACAACAAAAAAAGCAACATTCCTCAAATTAAACACATATCTGATAACATTTAATATCACCTCTCTATCATCATATATCTACATTGGTCCGTATAGGGTTAATGTCGATTTATACATACCTAACCCGACATGATGTTTTACTTACCAAAAAATTTGTCATGGCAAAGGCCAATGTAAAAATAAACTGGTTTGTTTCCGATGCGGCAGGAAGGTCATGATGGTTTTGACTGCAGCAGCACAGTTAAGTGCTGCAATTGCGGCCGAGATCACATGGCCTCCTCTAAGGACTGTTCTCTTTTCATTAAAGAAAAGCAACTAATCAGTTTAAGAACTAAAAACAACATTTCTTATCAGGAAGTCCGCAAATTGGCCTCACTTTCGAGTACCACCGCAGACTTCGTTTGCCAATGTAGTCAAGCGAGCTGCAACATCTGTTGCAACTCAAACTTCCTTGACTTGGCCCATTGGAACGACAAACCTAACTCGATCTCCTTTGAACCTTCAGCTCAACCTGTCCGGAACTCTTGTTCAACCCAGACCACCTCAGTACAAGAAATAAAACCAGTAAACAATGCAAAAACAAACTGATAAACCTGAACCTCAGCCCTCTAAAAATCATAATGACAAAAACAAGTCCAAAAGTACACCAAGTAGTAATATTAAAACCAGTAAGCCGAGTGGCCCAACAGAACGTCTGTCTAAGGCCACTAGAGATCCTGTCCAAACATTTAACAAGTTGGATCGTTCGAGGACGTTGTCCCTTCAATATCAGATGCGGATGTGATGGATACATCACCCGCACCAGGGTGTAAGGTCTGCAATATGGTTCAGAAACTTAAGGGCAAAAATAACAAAGCAAAAGTCCCGCACTTGAAAGATGGAGATAAGATACTAACTTCTCCATCCGATATAGCTAATAAATTAGCGGAATCAGTTTCTAAAAAATCTTCTACTGAGAATTATACTTCAGAATTTCAGCATATTTAAAACCAGACGGAGAAAATGAAAGGCTGGTCGATTACTTAAGTCCAAGAGACGATCTTGTTGGCGGAACTTCGTTTCAGGCATTACGTCCAAAACACCTATGCGTAAAGTCTGGAATATGGTTCAGAAACTTAAGGGTAAAAACAACAAAGCAAAAGTCCAGCACTTGCAAGATGGAGAATAACATAGTAACTTCTCCATCCGATATAGCTAATAAATTAGAGGAATCAATTTCTAAAAAATCTTCTTCTGAGAATTATTCTTCAGAATTTCAGCATATCAAAAACCAGAAGGAGAAAATGAAATTGCCCCTTTCTTCTAAAAACTTAGAAGATTATACTTGTCCTTTTAATATCGATGAACTAAAAACTGCACTGAGAAAGGCACATCATACTGCATGTGGTCCTGATAATGTATGTTATAAATTTCTGAACCATTTACCAGCTGAACCACTTGAGACTCTCTTGGACTTATTGAACGATATTTGGATAACTGGTAATTTTCCACCCTCAAGGAGGGAGGCATGTATTATCCCGGTTCCCAAACCGGGTAAGGATCATACTGATCCAAATAATTACCGTCTCATAGCTCTTACCAGTTGGGTCTGTAAGACAATGGAACGGATGTTGAATGATAGACTTGTTTGGTTTCTTGAAACCAACAAGTTACTATCTAATATCCAATGTGGTTTTCGTCAAGGTAGATCCACAGTGGATCACCTTGTTCGACTTGAAAGATTTATTCGCGATGGTTTTATTAATAATGAACATGTGGTGTCAATATTTTTTGACCTTGAAAAGGCCTACTACACCACATGGAAATATGGCATTTTAAAAGACCTCGCGGATATGGGCCTTAAAGGTCGATTACCTATATTTATATCCAAATTTTTATCAAATTGTCAGTTTAAGGTACGGATGAGGTCCACTCTTTCGGACACTTATGAGCAAGAGATGGGTGTACCCCAGGGCAGCATCCTTTCAACAACACTGTTCAGCATAAAAATGAATAGCTTGGCCCAAACATTAACATCTGGAACCGAGGGTTGTTTATATGTAGTTGATTTTCTGATATGCTACCGGGCCAAAAATATGAATAACATCGAGCGGCAACTGCAGCTTTGTTTCAGTAAGATCGAGAAATGGGCAGTTACCAATGGTTTTAGATTTTCTACTTCTAAAACCGTCGGTATGCATTTCTATAATAAAGGCAAACTTCATCTAGACCCTGAGCTTAAATTTTGTGGTGAACCAGTGAAGATTGTTGGGGAAAATAAATTTTAGTTGTTATATTCGATAGTAAACTATCTTTTATACCTCACATAAAACCGCTTAAAGCTAAATGTGTAAAGGCCCTGGATATAATTCAGGTCGTGTCTAGCACCGATTGAGGTGCTCACTGATCTGTTTTACTTAATTTATATCGTTCTCTGGTGAGGTCTAAATTGGACTATGGGTCCATCATTTATGGTTCCGCTAAGAAATCATATCTTAAAATGTTGGATCTGGTCCGTCACCAAGGTCTGAGGCTCAGCCTCAATGCAACAAAGCTTAAAGCTCACCCAACAATCCCTGCCTACGACTGTGTTTTCAATTCATCATATGTAGACAAATATACTAAATGTCCTAACAAGATTGGTCTTGTTTGGTCTTCGTATACGGGACCATGTTGTGGAATCTAACATCAATCTAGAGGAGATAGCTCCGGTATCTTTACCGGAATCTCCTCCCTGGCTTCTTCCACAACCTAAACTAATATTTGCTCTACGCCAACATAACAATTCCTCTTATAATTCAACAAGCTTTCGCTGAAATTAAGGCTAATTATCCATGTTATCAATTTATATACATTGACGGGTCGAAGGATGGGGACAGGGTTGCGGCTGCGGCTGTCTTACAACAGCGGGTCTCTTTTCTTCGTCTTCCGTCTTCATCGTGTATCTTTTCTGCAGAAGCCAGGGCTATACTCCTGGCCTTATCATATGTTTCCTCTGAGCGTGGCCAGAGGGCAATGGTATGCAGTGACTCGCTCTCCTGCCTTTTTGCAATGCAGAATAATAAATTTAGAAACCCGCTTATTCTGCAAATTTTAGCCTTACATAGAAAATTGATTGAAAGAGGCAGATATATTATATTCTGTTGGATACCAAGCCTTGTTGGTATCCATGGAAACACAGTCGTGGACAGGGAGGCAAAGGCTGCCCTAAATGAAGTCGTATCAAAAGTTAAAATCCCGTATACTGATTTTAAATCTAACATTCTTAAGTATATTGCTCGCCTTTGGCAGGATGAATGGGACGTGCAGGTGTGTAATAAACTGCACGCTATTCACCCTGTCATTGACCATACCTCTTATACACTGGGTCTCGTAGAGAGCAGGTGGTTTTAACAAGATGCCGTGTTGGGCATTCTCGTCTAACACACAATTTTATCCTGGATGGGAGCAGTGCTCCCGAGTGTGTTGGATGTGGTGCTGAATTCGGCATCAAACATATCCTGGTTGACTGTTTAGACTTTGCCCATGTGCGGCAAAGATTCTACACAGTAAACTCCATATATGATTTGTTTGACAGCATCGCTGGCGACGGTGTCATAAAATATTTGAAGGCCATTGGCCTGTATCATAAAATATAAATTTTATTTTCATAAATACTCGTCACAAAACTTCCTTAATATGCTGGTTTTCGAGTTTTAGCTGTTTTGGTTTTTCTTACCTGATTTTAATCATGTCCGTGCCTTTTTGGTTTATTTTTAATGTTCTCATGTTACTATCGAAAACTTGAACTGTCTCGTGGTTCCACCTTGTTCTCGCCACGATATGGCTGAGATATTGCCGATGTGGCGTTAATCCATACTCATTAATTCATTCATTCCATGTCCTGATTAATTACCAAACTTCATTACAGCTGATGGGTTATTCTTCCCCAGCCACCTCTGTAGAAAAGTGATCACATTAGGCATAAATAACGGGTTAAGTGAAACGGTTTCTCGTAACTCCTGTGGAGCTGCAACTATGAACTAGTTTACCAGAAGAGATGAATTAGCAACTTACCTTTGCCTTGGTAGGAAGCAATATGGCTATGTCGGAGCCCCATGAATCCTCAAAAGTAGTAAGGCCACTTCACGTAGAAGTAAGTCCAACAACCCCTATGCTCTCTTCAACCTAACTACACAATCGCCAGTGACATTTATTTATTGCCAGCCTTTGTGCTGACAATCAGCAAACACATTTTTATGCATTTTTTCCCTTCGTTCGTCTGAAATCCGTTCCCGGAAGTAACGGTAAAGGTTTTTCCAAGTCATGCATATCTTAGAGGTTAAAGGTTAAAAAATGTAAAATATATTAGAAATAGAATATCATCACAAAAGAAAAGAATTCGACAAAATATACTATTGGGATATAGGATTTCGCCAAGATTGCGCATATCCATGGACTAACGGTATGACGAAGCACTTCACACAGATATCAAAAGACACACAGCTCTTTTAAATGGGTTTATATTTGATAACATTTGAAATATAAATATCAAAGAGGACGTTATACTTCTTAATCCATCGACGTTGCAACCAGGTGGTAAGACATTCTAATTATCAAACATCACCACAGTTGATGAGCTATACTTCCCTAAGCCACCTATTTGAGAAAAATGATCACATTTGATACGAGTAACGGGTTAAGTGAAAGGTTTTCTCGTAACTCCTGTGGAGCTGCAACTATAAACCAGCCTACCAGAAGAGATAAATTAGCAACTTGCCTTAGCCATAATGCTTTCTGCCAAGGCAATGTCTTAGCACTATGAATCCTCGAAAGTAGTAACAGTAAATCAAACAACCCCTGTGCTTCCTTCAGCCTGACTACACAATTGTCAGAGAGATTTATATATTGTCAACCTCACAATACCCTGAACAGTTGTCAACGTGAAAATGTGGTCACGGCAAAGGCCAATGTAAAAATAAACTGGTTTGTTTCCGATGCGCCAGTAAAGGTCATGATGGTTTGACTGCAGCAGCACAGTTAAGTGCTGCAGTTGCGGCCGAGATCACATGGCCTAATCTAAAGACTGTCTTTTTTCATTACAGAAAAGCAAATAATCGATTTAAAAACTAAAAACAACATTTCCTATCAAGAGGCCCGCAAATTGGCATCGCTTTCGAGTACGTCAACGCAGACTTCGTTTGCCAATGTAGTCAAGCGAACTGCAACATCTGTTGCAACTCAAACTTCCTTGACTTGGCATATTGGAAACGACAAACCTAACTCGATCTCCTTTGAACCTTCAGCTCAACCTGTCCGGAACTCTTGTTCAACCCAGACCACCTCAGTACAAGAAATAAAACCAGTAAACAATGCAAAACAAACTGATAAACCTGAACCTCAGCCCTCTAAAAATCATAATGACAAAAACAAGTCCAAAAGTACACCTCCAAGTAGTAATATTAAAACCAGTAAACCGAGTGGCCCATCGTCTGTCTAAGGCCACTCGAGATCCTGTCCAAACATTTAACAAGTTTGGATCGTTTTAGAACGTTGTCCCTTCAATATCAGATACGGATGTGATGGATACATCACCCGCACCAGTGAGATCTTGCAACCGATCTCCAAGGAAGGGTTGTCCTCGGTCCAAACATAAAGACAAATCTCCTATACACCTCCCTCCGCAATCTCTACATACGACAAAATTATACAGTGGAATTGTCGAGGTCTTAGGGTTAATTTTATTAAAATAACACAGCTGGTCCAATCATTAAATCCTATTGCCCTTTGTCTTCAGGAAACTTACCTGAAGACATCTGACAAACATAAAATAACTCTCAAAAATTATTCACCTTATAGTACATTTTGTCACGAAGAAGAGCGAGCTGCAGGCGGATCCTCTATCTTCATAAATAATAATATTATCCACAGTCTTGTTGCTCTGGATACACAGCTCCAGGCTGTGGCCGTTCGTGTTTCATTGTCTAAGACAATCACATTGTGTTCGGTTTATATTCCTCTGAACACTTCTTTGTCAGCTTTACAGTTGCATAATTTGAAAGAACAATTACCTACACCGTTCATAATAATGGGCGATTTTAATTCCCATAACCCCTTATCGGGAAGTAACAACATAAATAATAAGGGCAAGGTGGTAGAAGATTTTTTAACCAAGAAGGAACTGTGTTATTTCAATGATGGTTCTAATACTCATTTACATACGGGTAATGGCATTTATTCTGCTATCGATCTCACTATCAGCGATCCATCACTTCTCCCGGATTTTTCTTGGAGCGTGCATGAGGATCTTTGTGGTAGTGACCACTTTCCTATTATCCTAGAACATCTCACTTCTAATTCTTTAGAACGTGTAGCTAGGTGGAAGTTCGATAAAGCAGATTGGATGGCATTTGAGATTTTCTGTGAGCCTGATATCACTCCACAGACTCTCAATGCAGCAAATAATCCCATATTAAAATTGAATTATCTTATTTTACGAGCTGCAGATAGATCTATCCCAAAGACCTCGACTAGTCCAAAATCCAAAAGTAAACCCTGGTACGATAATGACTGTCGTAAAGCCATGAAGGACCGTAAAAAATCCGAACGTATATTTAATCATTGTCCTACTGATAATGTTTTAAAGCAGGTTAGTATTCTTGGAGCTAAGGCTTGCCGATTACTGAAGTCCAAGAGACGATTTTGTTGGCGGAACTTCGTTTCAGGCATTACGTCCTAAACACCTATGCGTAAAGTCTGGAATATGGTTCAGAAATTTAAGGGCAAAAATAATAAAGCAAAAGTCCAGCACTTGAAAGATGGAGATAAGATACTAACTTCTCCATCAGATATCGCAAATAAATTAGAGGAGTCAATTTCGAAAAAATCTTCTTCTGAGATTGATACTTCAGATTTTCAACACATCCAAATCCAGAAAGAGAACATTAAATTGTCCTTTTCTTCTAAAAATTTAGAAGATTATACTTGTCCTTTTAATATCGATGAACTAAGAACTGCATTGAAAAAGGCACATGATACTGCATGTGGTCCTGGTAACGTATATTATAAATTTCTGAACCATTTACCAGCTGAACCACTCGAGACTTTCTTGGACTTATTGAACGATATTTGGATAACTGGTAATTTTCCACCCTCATGGAGTGGGGCATGTATTATCCCGGTTCCCAAACCGGGTAAGGATCATACTGATCCAAATAATTACCGTCTCATAGCTCTTACCAGTTGCGTCTGTAAGACTATGGAACGGATGATAAATGATAGACTTGTTTGGTTTCTTGAAACCAACAAGTTACTATCCAATATCCAATGTGGTTTTCGTCAAGGTAGATCCACAGTGGATCACCTTGTTCGACTTGAAAGTTTTATTCGCGATGGTTTTATTAATAATGAACATGTGGTGTCAATATTTTTGACCTTGAAAAGGCCTACTACACCACATGGAAATATGGCATTTTAAAAGACCTCGCGGATATGGGCCTTAAAGGTCGATTACCTATATTTATATCCAAATTTTTATCCAATCGTCAGTTTAAGGTACGGGTGGGGTCCACTCTTTCGGACACTTATGAGCAAGAGATGGGTGTACCCCAGGGCAGCATCCTTTCAACAACACTGTTCAGCATAAAAATGAATAGCTTGGCCCAAACATTAACATCTGGAATCGAGGGTTGTTTATATGTAGATGATTTTCTGACATGCTACCGGGCCAAAAATATGAATAACATCGAGCGGCAACTGCAGCTTTGTCTCAATAAGATCGAGAAATGGGCAGTTACCAATGGTTTTAGATTTTCTACTTCTAAAACCGTCGGTATGCATTTCTGTAATAAACGCAAACTTCATCTAGACCCTGAGCTTAAATTTTGTGGTGAACCAGTGAAGATTGTTGGGGAAAATAAATTTTTAGGAGTTATATTCGATAGTAAACTATCTTTTATACCTCACATAAAAACGCTTAAAGCTAAATGCATAAAGGCTCTGGATATAATTCAGGTCGTGTCTAGCACCGATTGAGGTGCTGACCGATCTGTTTTACTTAATTTATATCGTTCTCTGGTGAGGTCTAAATTGGACTATGGGTCCATCATTTATGGTTCCGCTAAGAAATCATATCTTAAAATGTTGGATCTGGTCCATCACCAAGGTCTGAGGCTCAGCCTTCTTTACATGACCGACGTATTAAACTCAGCCTTCAATATGCAACAAAGCTTAAAGCTCACCCAACAAACCCTGCCTACGACTGTGTTTTCAATTCATCATATGTAGACAAATATACTAAATGTCCTAACAAGATTGGTCTTGTTTGGTCTTCGTATACGGGACCATGTTGTGGAAGCTAACATCAAGCTAGAGGAGATAGCTCCGGTATCTTTACCGGAGTCTCCTCCCTGGCTTCTTCCACAACCTAAACTAATATTTGCTCTACGCCAACATAATAAATCGAATACAAATCTTCTTATAATTCAGCAAGCTTTTGCTGAAATTAAGGCTAATTATCCATATTATAAATTTATATACACTGATGGGTCGAAGGATGGGGACAGGGTTGCGGCTGCGGCTGTCTTACAACAGCGGGTCTCTTTTCTTCGTCTTCCGTCTTCATCGTGTATCTTTTCTGCAGAAGCCAGGGCTATACTCCTGGCCTTATCATATGTTTCCTCTGAGCGTGGCCAGAGGGCAATGGTATGCAGTGACTCGCTCTCCTGCCTTTTTGCAATGCAGAATAATAAATTGAAAAACCCGCTTATTCTGCAAATTTTAGCCTTACATAGAAAATTGATTAAAAGAGGCAAAGATATTATATTCTGTTGAATACCAAGCCATACTGGTATCCATGGAAACACAGTCGTGGACAGGGAGGCAAAGGCTGACCTAAATAAATTCATATCAAAAGTTAAAATCCCGTATACTGATTTTAAATCTAACATTCTTAAGTATATTGCTCGCCTTTGGCAGGATGAATGGGACGTGCAGGTGTGTAATAAACTGCACGCTATTCACCCTGTCATTGGCCATAACTCTTATACACTGGGTATGTCTCATAGAGACCAAGTGGTTTGAACAAGATGTCGTGTTGGGCATTCTCGTCTAACACACAATTTTATCCTGGATGGGAGCAGTGCTCCCGAGTGTGTTGGATGTGATGCTGAATTCGGCATCAAACATATCCTGGTTGACTGTTTAGACGTTGCCCATGTGCGGCAAAGATTCTACACAGTAAACTCCATATATGATTTGTTTGACAGCATTGCTGGCGACGGTGTCATAAAATATTTGAAGGCCATTGGCCTGTATCATAAAATATAAATTTTATTTTCATAAATACTCGTCACAAAACTTCCTTAATATGCTGGTTTTCGAGTTTTAACTGTTTTGGTTTTTCTTACCTGATTTTAATCATATCCGTACGTTTTTGGTTTATTTTTAATGTTCTCATGTCACTATCGAAAACCTGAACTGTCTCGTGGTTCCACCTGTGACGTTGTTTTCCTATTTCATACCCAGGCACAAAGCAGATATAAGCTATTAGGTTAAATAGGGCTTGCTGACAGCAAATAGAAAAAGTAAATCGCAATTTAATACCACGTACAAAATTTATTATAAGAGGACAAGATAGGTTTTCCAAATTCATCACAACACTAATGTCTTTATTACTTTTGTGCATATCTCAGAAGGTAAAACTGCGTGATCTAAGGGTATAACGAAGCTTTTCACACAGGCAGATATCAAACGACATGGCGCTCATTTACTTGCCTTTTATATTTTACAACATTTGAAATACAAACACCAAAATTTGGCGTGTCGAAAATTCGTCTCGAACCACGCAGACTTCCACCTGGAAGGATGATATTCTCATAGAACAATAATTGCGAAATATTACCATAGTTGATGAGTTATACTTTCTTAAGCCACACCCCAGTGAGAACAGTGATCACATTCCGTATAAATAACCGATTAAATGACAGGGTTTCTCCCTAATTCCTCTGGACCCGCAAGTGTGAACCAGTTTACCAGAAATCATGTATCAGCAGCTTACCTTTGCCTTGGCGGAAAGCATCATGGCTATGTCGGAGCACGGTGAATCTTCAAAAGAATAAGCCCACGCTCCAACAGTCCTCTGCTCCAAAACAACCCTTCCTTTTGCAGTTTCTTTTCCTCTGAGAGTGGGAGTGATTGGTCAGACTTTCTTTGTTTGACTACCAATTATATTACGAAATGGAATAGATGAAAAGGAAAGAATCTTTGTTTTGAGTCTTACATTTTCACTATTACTCTAAGTAAATGCTTTGATTACTATATGATACAATCAAGCCAGCAGAGGAAAAAGGCATTAATTTTCAAATAAAAGTTGCCTGTACAAAATATTCTGTCATGGTAATCTCGTTGAAGTAGATCAACACCACTAATAATTCCTTCACTCTTACTACACAATCCTTAGATTGGTGTGTAAAGAACTCGTAGTAATGTGTTCTGTTTCTTGCAATAAAAATCTTAGAAATTTTAGAAGAGTGCCAATGTCCTTTCCAGACGTATTTTGGAAGACCACCGGCGAATCCTTCTCAAGCAACATTATTCCATCCATTACAGGTGAGAGGGTAGTATTTCCTGTAGTTGCCATGACAGTACTTTGGATATCTAGTTTTAGCAGACGTTTTTGTGACTCTCAAAACATGCCATGGCTTTTCTATTCGGGTTCCTACACCAAAAACCCTGGCCGCCGTCTTGTAGGTGTAGTATTTTTGAGTGTGGCGCAAAAGAAAAAAGGAATACATTAATATATAAATAAAGAAAAAAAATAAGTGCGAATATCCAAAGGCTCACAATGTTAACGTGTGTGATATTTATTCTTTTATCTCAAAATCTGTCCGTGTCTGTGGTATAACAACAGTGCTTGCGATATACTACAGGTTATATAAGTAAACCACAGGTTTGATCTGTCACCTGATTTTCACATAAATCTAACATGACATGGACCTCAGCCCATAAAACCACTAAGGGTTCAACTTCTGCTTTGTTTGATTTTTCTAATTATTTGTATACATTCTTATTGCAGTTTAACAAGATATAATCGTACAAATATACACTCAAAACATACCATTGTTTACATAATAGAGAAGTAACCCTTATCGTGAAATTTAACCTGGAAAAATTATGGCTTTAATGATATCGTCTTCTATTCATTGTTCTTTCTTCTCTTATGTCTTTCAAACCGTGCTATTTATGCACTTTTTATCTGTACTGTAATAACTGCTACCTCGTTTTCATTAAATCGTGTTCGGTTCTCTTTCCACGAACTAGTAGGCTGCGTGGAGTACATCTTTTGTCCTCTCTGAATCCATGTCCATTACATTCTTTGTTGCTTGTCTCCAGTTTCTATCACCCAATGTCCGTTAAGTTCTGTGTTGTTTAGTCCCCAGTGTCTAAGACCCCATGTCCATTGCATACTTTATGCTTTATTCTCTCTTGTCTACCACACCGTGTCCATGGGATTCTTTGCTGTTTATCTCCCTTGTCTATAACCTCATGCCCATCGTGTTCTTTGATGACTATTCTCCATTGATTTTGAGTCCATGTTTATTACATTCTTTGTTGCTTATTCTCCCTGTCTTTCACTCATGCCCAGTGAATTTTTGTTTTTTATTCTGCATTGTCCGTAACCTCATATCCATTGCATTCATTTCTTTATTCTCCCTTGTCTACAAAACCATGTCCATAGCGTTCATTCTTGCTTATCTCCCTTGTCTATCATCCCATGTACATTCCATTCTCTGTTGCTTACTTGCCACTGTTTACAACCCCATGTCCACTACAATCCTTGGTGTTTATTCTCCAGTTTCTGTCACTCTAATGTCCATTTAGTTTTCTTCTTGTTTATTCTCCATTTTTTGTCTATCATCCGATGTCCATTCCACTCCCTATTGTTTACTTTTCTTTGTCGATCTCCCCGTGGGGTTCTCTGGAATGAAAAGAATAGGGCCCCAGTTCTCTAGGCAAGCTTGTCGTACGAGGCGACTAACCTAGGGCTCTCCCGTGGGGTTCCGGTGAATAGAATAGTTCCACAGCCTCCCCGGGCTTGTCGTACAAAGCGACTAAAAGGGGCAACCTATTTGCCGTGGGTTGCGACCCGTGATGGGGGAGGACGGGATCCTGGTGGCTGAGGGCGGGTTGATTTTGCGAGATCCTCACGCCCAACACTCCACTTCGGCCCTTACTTCTCCAAAAACGGGCGGTCGGGTGGCCCGCTTTTTCGTTCGTGGGATTGCGTTTGAGGCGGTGGCTGTAGGGTCAATCAAGTAGTTCGTGTCTAATGTGCAACCTCCTTCATAGGGTGGGTGATGGATGAGCTCGGGTGGGGAATGGGGTGTGCATATTAAGGCCATCTATTTGAGTATACCTTATGTAGAATCCTTGGTGTCTTTCCTGCTGGGTATCCCCAGGTTCAGGCATCGCCCTTGTTGGCACTCCGTGGTGGGTGGGGAACACGTGGGGTGAATTTCAAATTATTTATTATGAATCCCATAAATCTTTCAAAAAATGTCTCCAATATTCGACCGTCTCAGCCAATCTCAGGTATTGATAAAAAGAGAAAGCTGGGGGCTTTATCAGATCCTCTAGACATTGGACAGGAAAGTTGGCCGGCTTTTATTATTCTCTCAACAAAGAGTGAACAAAAGCCGGCCTCTAAAATACATCCTTTTCTTTTTAAGAGGGCTTTGGAGGGTGCAGCAGGTACTTTAAAAAATGTTAAAAAGCTGCGATCCGGAGACATTCTTATCGAATGTTTCCGGAAACAACAATCTAAAAATTTACTATCGTTGAATAAAATTTCCGACATATCTGTTTTTACATCCCCTCACAATACCCTGAACAGTTGTCAGGGAATAATACGTGATAGGGATGGGGATATCTTCGACCTATCTGAAGAAGAAATCTGTACAGAATTAAAAGCACAAGGTGTTGTCAGAGTGAAGCGTTTCACAACAAAAAAAGCTGGCAACATCCTCAAACTAAACACATATCTTATAACCTTTAATACCACCTCTCTCCCATCATATATCTACATTGGCCCGTATAGGGTTAATGTCGATTTATACATACCTAACCCGACACGATGTTTTACTTACCAAAAAATTTGTCATGGTAAAGGCCAATGTAAAAATAAACTGGTTTGTTTCCGATGCGGCAGTGATGGTCATGATGGTTTTAACTGCAGCAGCACAGTTAAGTGCTGCAATTGCGGCCGAGATCACATGGCCTCCTCTAAGGACTGTCCTCTTTTCATCAAAGAAAAACAAATAATCACTTTAAAAACTAAAAACAACATTTCCTATCAGGAAGCCCGCAAATTTGCCTCACTTTCGAGTACGCCACCGCAGACTTCGTTTGCCAATGTAGTCAAGCGAGCTGCAACATCTGTTGCAACTCAAACTTCCTTGACTTGGCCCATTGGAAACGACAAACCTAACTCGATCTCCTTTGAACCTTTAGCTGAACCTGTCCGGAACTCTTGTTCAACCCAGACCACCTCAGTACAAGAAATAAAACCAGTAAACAATGCAAAACAAACTGATAAACCTGAACCTCAGCCCTCTAAAAATCATAATGACAAAAACAAGTCCAAAAGTACACCTCCAAGTAGTAATATTAAAACCAGTAAACCGAGTGGCCCAACAGAACGTCTGTCTAAGGCCACTCGAGATCCTGTCCAAACATTTAACAGGTTTGGATCCTTTTAGGACGTTGTCCCTTCAACATTAGATGCGGATGTGATGGATACATCACCCGCACCAGTGAGATCTTGCAGCCGATCTCCAAGGAAGGGTTGTCCTCGGGCCAAATATAGAGACAAGTCTCCTATACGCTTCCCTCCGTAATGTCTACATACGACAAAATTATACAGTGGAATTGTCGATGTCGTAAGGTTAATTTTATTGAAATAACACAGCTGGTCCAATCATTAAATCCTATTGCCCCTTGTCTTCAGGATAAAATAACCATCAAAAATTATACACTTTATAGTACATTTTGTCACGAAGAAGAGCGAGCTGCAGGCGGCTCCTCTATCTTCATAAATAACAATATTATCCACAGTCCTGTTGCTCTGGATACAGAGCTTCAGGCTGTGGCCGTTCGTGTTTCATTGTCTAAGACAATCACATTGTGTTCGGTTTATATTCCTCCGAACACTTCTTTGTCAGCTTTACAGTTACACAATTTGAAAGAACGATTACCTACACCGTTCATAATAATGGGCGATTTTAATTCCCATAACCCCTTATCGGGAAGTAACAGCATAAATAATAAGGGCAAGGTGGTAGAAGATTTTTTAACCAAGAAGGAACTGTGTTATTTCAATGATGGTTCTAGTACTCATTTGCATGCGGGTAATGGCATCTATTCTGCTATCGATCTCACTATCACCGATCCATCACTTCTCTTGGACTTTTCTTGGAGAGTGCATAAGGATCTTTGTGGTAGTGACCATTTTCCTATTATCCTAGAGCATGTCACTTCTAATTCTTTAGAACGTGTAGCTAGGTGGAAGTTCGATAAAGCAGATTGGATGTCATTTGAGATTTTCTGTGAGGCTGATATCACTCCACAGACTCTCAATGCAGGAGATGACCCTATATTTAAATTTAATGACCTTATTTTACGAGCTGCAGATAGAACTCTCCCTAAGACCTCGACTAGTCCAAAATCCAAAAGTAAACCCTGGTACGACAATGACTGTCGTAAAGCCATGAAGGACCGTAAAAGGGCTGAACGCAAGTTCAACCATTGTCCTACTGATAAAAATTTAAACCCGGTTCGTATTCTTGCAGCTAAGGCTGGTCGATTACTTAAGTCCGAGACGATCTTGTTGGCGGAACTTCGTTTCAGGCATTACGTCCTAAACACCTATGCGTAAAGTCTGGAATATGGTTCAGAAACTTAAGGGTAAAAACAACAAAGCAAAAGTCCAGCACTTGCAAGATGTAGAATAACATAGTAACTTCTCCATCCGATATAGCTAATAAATTAGAGGAATCAATTTCTAAAAAATCTTCTTCTGAGAATTATTCTTCAGAATTTCAGCATATCAAAAACCAGAAGGAGAAAATGAAATTGCCCTTTTCTTCTAAAAATTTAGAAGATTATAATCGTCCTTTTAATATCGATGAACTAAAAACTGCACTGAGAAAGGCACATCATACTGCATGTGGTCCTGATAATGTATATTATAAATTTCTGAACCATTTACCAGCTGAACCACTTGAGACTCTTTTGGACATATTGAACGATATTTGGATAACTGGTAATTTTCCACCCTCATGGAGTGGGGCATGTATTATCCCGGTTCCCAAACCGGGTAAGGATCATACTGATCCAAATAATTACCGTCTCATAGCTCTTACCAGTTGCGTCTGTAAGACTATGGAACGGATGATAAATGATAGACTTGTTTGGTTTCTTGAAACCAACAAGTTACTATCCAATATCCAATGTGGTTTTCGTCAAGGTAGATCCACAGTGGATCACCTTGTTCGACTTGAAAGATTTATTCGCGATGGTTTTATTAATAATGAACATGTGGTGTCAATATTTTTGACCTTGAAAAGGCCTACTACACCACATGGAAATATGGCATTTTAAAAGACCTCGCGGATATGGGCCTTAAAGGTCGATTACCTATATTTATATCCAAATTTTTATCAAATCGTCAGTTTAAGGTACGGGTGGGGTCCACTTTTTCGGACACTTATGAGCAAGAGATGGGTGTACCCCAGGGCAGCATCCTTTCAGCAACACTGTTCAGCATAAAAATTAATAGCTTGGCCCAAACATTAACATCTGGAATCGAGGGTTGTTTATATGTAGATGATTTTCTGATATGCTACCGGGCCAAAAATATGAATAACATCGAGTGGCAACTGCAGCTTTGTCTCAATAAGATCGAGAAATGGGCAGTTACCAATGGTTTTAGATTTTCTACGTCTAAAAACGTCGGTATGCATTTCTATAATAAACGCAAACTTCATCTAGAACCTGAGCTTAAATTTTGTGGTGAACCAGTGAAGATTGTTGGGGAAAATAAATTTTTAGGAGTTATATTCGATAGTAAACTGTCTTTTATACCTCACATAAAAACGCTTAAAGCTAAATGTATAAAGGCTCTGGATATAATTCAGGTCGTGTCTAGCACCGATTGAGGTGCTGACCGATCTGTTTTACTTAATTTATACCGTTCTCTGGTGAGGTCTAAATTGGACTATGGGTCCATCATTTATGGTTCCGCTAAGACATCATATCTTAAAATGTTGGATCCGATCCATCACCAAAGTCTGAGGCTCAGCCTTGGTGCCTTTAGAACTTCACCAGTAGAGAGTTTATAGGTGGAGACCAATGAGCCTTCTTTACATAACCGACGTATTAAACAGCCTTCAATATGCAACAAAGCTTAAAGCTCACCCAACAAACCCTGCCTACGACTGTGTTTTCAATTCATCATATGTAGACAAATATACTAAATGTCCTAACAAGATTGGTCTTGTTTGGTCTTCGTATACGGGACCATGTTGTGGAAGCTAACATCAAGCTAGAGGAGATAGCTCCGGTATCTTTACCGGAGTCTCCTCCCTGGCTTCTTCCACAACCTAAACTAATATTTGCTCTACGCCAACATAATAAATCGAATACAAATCTTCTTATAATTCAGCAAGCTTTTGCTGAAATTAAGGCTAATTATCCATATTATAAATTTATATACACTGATGGGTCGAAGGATGGGGACAGGGTTGCGGCTGCGGCTGTCTTACAACAGCGGGTCTCTTTTCTTCGTCTTCCGTCTTCATCGTGTATCTTTTCTGCAGAAGCCAGGGCTATACTCCTGGCCTTATCATATGTTTCCTCTGAGCGTGGCCAGAGGGCAATGGTATGCAGTGACTCGCTCTCCTGCCTTTTTGCAATGCAGAATAATAAATTGAAAAACCCGCTTATTCTGCAAATTTTAGCCTTACATAGAAAATTGATTAAAAGAGGCAAAGATATTATATTCTGTTGAATACCAAGCCATGTTGGTATCCATAGAAACACAGTCGTGGACAGGGAGGCAAAGGCTGCCCTAAAAAAATCCGTATCAAAAGTTAAAATCCCATACGCTTATTTTAAATCTAACATTCTTAAGTATATTGCTCGCCTTTGGCAGGATGAATGGGACGTGCAGGTGTGTAATAGCGTGCACGCTATTCACCCTGTCATTGGCCATAACTCTTACACACTGGGTATGTCTCGTAGAGACCAAGTGGTTTGAACAAGATGTCGTGTTGGGCATTCTCGTCTAACACACAATTTTATCCTGGATGGGAGCAGTGCTCCCGAGTGTGTTGGATGTGATGCTGAATACGGCATCAAAGATATCCTGGTTGACTGTTTAGACGTTGCCCATGTGCGGCAAAGATTCTACGCAGTAAACTCCATATATGATTTGTTTGACAGCATCGCTGGCGACGGTGTCATAAAATATTTGAAGGCCATTGCTCAGTATCATAAAATATAAATTTTATTTTCATAAATACTCGTCAAAAAACTTCCTTAATACGCTGGTTTTCGAGTTTTAACTGTTTTTTTTTCTTACCTGATTTTAATCATGTCCGTACGTTTTTGGTTTGTTTTTAATGTTCTCATGTCACTATCGAAAACCTGAACTGTCTCGTGGTTCCACCTTGTTCTCGCCACGATATGGCTGAGATATTGCCGATGTGGCGTTAAGCCATAATCATTCATTCATTCATTCTTTGTCGATCAGACCGTGTTGCTTGAAGTAAATGCCTATCGTATCGTGTTTATGAAACTCTTATTTATTCTCTTTTGCCACCCACTTGTTCAGTTTATTCTTTGTTCCTTATTCTTCCTTGTCTGTCACTCTCCTGTCCATGGCATTCTTTTTTTCTTTATCCTCCATTGTCTCTCATGCACACATCCATATCATTCTTTGTTCCTTATTCTGGCTTGTCTATCACCCAAATGTTCATATCATTCATTGTTCTTAATTTGCCTGTGTATATCAACCCCTTGTCCATATCATTCTTTGTTCTTTATTCTCCCTTTTCTGTACACCCAAACGCCCAGAATATTATTTCTTCTTTATTCTCCCCTGTCTATTACCCACATGTCCATTGCATTTTTGCAATCTTTGCTGTTTATTCTCCTTTGCCTATCACCTCAATGTCCATGACGTTCTTTGTTCTTTATTCTCCCTTGTCTGTCACACTCATGTCCATTACATACTTTATTCTTTATTTTCCCGCTGATTTAAATCCAGCGCATATTGGCTTCTTCTCCGGTAGTACGTGAGAAAGTCTTCCGGTAACCTGCCAATGGTCGTCTTTCTTCCCCCCCCCCCAGCTCAGCAAGGTTTTCTCCGGCCAGGCCATAATGCTGGTCGCCGTCATATAGGTGAGATATTCTTGAGTACGGCGTAATATATCAGTCAAATAAATAAATAAATAAATAAATAAATCTTTACTCCGCCTTGACTGTCACTCCCAGGTTCATTGCATGTTTCGTTCCTTATCTCTCTTGTTTGTCGTTCCCATATCCATAGCATTCTTTTTTGTTTATTGTTTACCACCATATGCCCATGGCAGTCTTTCTCGCTTTTCCCAATTTTCCGTCATCCATATATCAGTTGCATTCTATGTTGTGTGTTCTCCAACATGGGTACGTGTATTGTGAGCCTTGCTTAACACCAACACGATCTCCCAACTGCGCTCTTTTGGATATGCTTAGAGGCTTTTCAACGATGTGTCGGCGACCGTTTTATATCGTGGTCATCGTTCCTTCTACAATCAAGGTTTGGGTGTTTAATAATCTATTACCAGTAGTTGGACGGTCTCGCACAAAATCCAAAAGTGCTTCGTATGATTCGCGTTTATTGTATTTATTATTCAACGTATTTGTTGTCTCCCTTTCTGACAGAACAATCACAAGGTTGGGTTAAGGCGCGCATGGCATACTGCTGTGTCAAATAATACATACATCTGTGTTTGCACCTACTGTCAGCCCTGACTTTCACAAGTAGGCTTATCTGCTTGCAGGGCAGAGGGTTTGTCTACAAGTCGACTAGTGTACAGATCGAGTAATATAATTTGCGCTTTTTATTTGAATCCAGCGCATACCCATCAACATCACGTCTTTGACGAGCTAAAAGAACTAGTGCCGTTGCTGAGTTAATAGTTTGTCTATTCTGTCACTGAAATATGTTAGATCGGATACTGAAATGGTAGAGGTTTGAATGGAAACCAACAATGAGGTTGTGCGATAGTCTTTTTGAAACATATCAAATGGAAACAACAAAATGAGGCTGTACTACCGCGGAAGGAGTGACCCAGTTATAACTTGCGAAAACGCCAGTCGCTAGGGCCTAGGACAGAAGTGGGCGCTAGAAAACACAAATTTATACTTTAGAGTATAAATCTAGTGATTAGCCACAATAAAGAATGTGATGCTATTGGCAAGTCGCAACTCCGATAGTTTGGTTTAGAGAATTAAATGTTTCTTTATATAGAGTTAAATGTTATATTTTGCTTTCTTTAAACAATTAACTTGCGGTAGAACCGTATGTAGAATTTACATTGGATTTTGATGGATTCTCTTCCTAGAGTTTTGTGGCATGTATCGTTAGCTTATATCAAGAAAGGACAAGAAAGTCATTGACATCATTGTAAAAAAAGAGAAGCTGTATCAAACAGCACGAAGAATCGAAGGCAAAGCCAGAGTTAAACTGACCTGCCATGATCACAAAATAACCTGTACAGTCACGATGCAACAACGGGAGGCAATCGGAGACGAGGGGCGATGGGCCTCTGAGAGAATAAGCCACCTGGCCCACCAAGGCTTGGAAGTCAAGCACTTCACCACTGATGCTGACATTTCTCTCCATTCCGCGGCTATGGATTTATTTCAAAGTTGAGTTACCAGTACTGAATCTGTCCACCAACTAGACACCCATCACCTGGCGAAAAGCCAGAGAAACAAAGCTACTACGCAGAAGCTCAGAATGGAGTCTTTCTTGGTAATACAGCTGAGGAGAGAAAGAGACTACAGGCCAGGTTTGCCCACAAGCTGGCCACCCGCTGTGATACAGAGCACGTCACCGTTTACCGCCAGCTGGGCAACAGAACGCATCACTCAAAGGAAATATGACTTTTGTAGTGGATGCCATTATCAAATGCTAACAAGTGGACCATTCACTTTGTCAAATGCATTCGTATTGTAGACTTTATATTGGGTTTTGATCGATTCTATTCCTAGAGTTCTGTGGTATGTATTGTTAGCTCAGCTGGCGACGTTGTCATAAAATATTTGAAGGCCATTGTCCTGTATCATAAAATATAAATTTTATTGTCATTAATATTTGTCATAAAATTTCCTTAATATGCTGGTTTTCGAGTTTTAACTGTTTTGGTTTCCTTACCTGATTTTAACCATGTCCGAACGTTTTTGGTTTATTTTTAATGTTCTCACATCCCTATCGGAAACCTGAACCGTCTAGTGTTTCCACCTTGTTCTCGCCACGATATGGCTGAGGTATTGCCGATGTGGCGTTAAGCCATAATCATTCATTCATTCATTCATTCCATCCTCGTCTTCAATATTTTCTGCCGAGGCCAGAGCTATACTTCTGGTTTTATCATATGTTTCATCCGGCTCTGCCCAGAGGGCAGTGAAATGCAGTGACTCGTTGTCCTGCCTTTTGGCAATTGCAAAATAAATTTCAAAATCCGTTAGTATTAGAAATATTAGTCATCCATAGAAAGTTAATTAAAAGAGGTAAAGATATTGTATTCTGTTGGACACCAAGTCATTCTGGTATTTATGGAAACACGGTCGTAGACAGGGAAGCGAAAGCTGCTCTTAGTAAACTCATATCTAAGATTAAAATTCCTTATACTGATTTCAAATCTAATATTCTTAAATATGTTTGTCGCCTTTGTCAGGATGAATGGGTCCTGCAGGTCGATAACAAACTGCATGCCATTCACCCTGTCATTGGCTATGATTCTTATACTTTAGGTATGTCTCGTAGAGACCAAGTAGTTTTAACAAGATGCCGTGTTGGGCATTCTCGTCTAACACACAATTTTATCCTGGATGAGACCATTGCTCCCGAGTGTGTTGGATGTGATGTGCAATACGGCATCAAACATATCCTTGGTGACTGTGTGGCTTTGCTCATATTCGGCAAAGATTCTACACAGTTAAAGCTATAGTTGACTTATTTAACAGCTTCGCGGACGATGCTGTAATTAATTTTTTGAAGGCTGTTGGCCTGTATATTAGAATATAATTTATATATATATATATGTATATATTTTTCATTGTATAAAATACCAAACAATTGTGGTTTTTGACTTTTAACTAACATTTAGTTCTTTTGAACTGGTTTTTTAAAAAAGTTCGTCTGTTTTTCTTTAAATTTTCAATGTTCATCAGGTCATGTCGAAAACTATTGAAGGCTTCCTGATTTCAACATGTTCTCGCCATGATATGGCTGACATATTGCCAATGTGGCGTGAAGCCAAAATCATTCTTTCATTCTTCTGAACAAGCCGCTGGCCTAACGGGTTTGTTTACTACACCTATCTTTAAGTAGATTGTATCTCTCAAGATAGGAAATCAAGAAAGATTGTTGGTAAACATATTTAGATATGAAATTTGTATAAAAGACGAACTTCATTCGTAATAAAACAGACAAATCCATCTGTGTCTCCCGTCCGAGTCGTCTTTGTGTTTCTTTATTAAGGGGTGCCTGTACCATAATTCTCAGAGCAACATTGAGCCGAGTCTGGTGAGTTAAATAGGGTATGTGTAACGTCGTCCCTGATTCCTCTCTCTTGACAAGGCTACTTCTGTACTGTACTGTTTCCGAGCCGAAAAGTGTGTGCATTTTAACTAACGTTGTGATTTAATGTCACTTCAAAGTACAATGTCCGTGTAGAGTTTATATATTGCGTTTACTGTAACGTAGCTGGAGATTAGGTTAAGAATTTTGTGAGACCATAATGAAACCTTTGATCAACCATGTTTCGGACAGCCAGCGCTATTTCCTTCAGATTGACTGTTTCATCTCTCCTTTCATTATCTACCAGTGAATTGATGATGCAAAGAGTGCCACATATGTGTAATTGACACAACTTGCCGTGCTTCGAGATACTTTCATTTGGCGGGAGCGCTGTCAGGAATGCATGATATCGTAAAGCACGTGCTATTTTTTTCACTTATTCTTACTGTTATAAGTCTGTGGTATATTTAAACCACATTGTAAGATATAAGATAACATTTAATAGTTAGCATTACACTTGTCTTACAAGGAAAATAGTAATTTATCATGGAACTACATTTTGTTTTCCATAACAATGCCACGTCACTAATTTAGCATTGTTTAGTCAGTGTAATCTCTGCAATCTGTCGCGTAGGAATACCAGTTTACTCTTTTTGTAATCTACATAAATTGTGGAAAGTAGTCGGTTTGTATGAGGAGAGAAAAAAAAGTCACTTTACTTATCAGACCCTTCAAAAAACGAATGTTTGTTTACATTGCTCGGATGTACCCAGCTGAATTTCGAATCGTTACTGAACTTGGATGAGCAGGAAACGATCTAATTCACCATCAGACTAGCGTTATTGGAGGCAATATATTTCTTATGTGTTTATTCTCTTGTATGTTGTAGACTTTTAACCAACCCAACTACATACTTGTATAGCTGTGTATTTGGAGTGCTCGATTATAAACCACAATGAATACAAGGTGTTGCGTCTTCTATTCATGAGCATTGGGGGGTTATCTGGATTGCTATTACCGGTACGCGCTGGAAAGGCATGACAAGTACTAAAGAAAACGGATCCCAAAAAGTTTACATTGGCGAGCTTGCCAGGATACTCTTGGCAAAACAACACACAAGGCAAGATGGCTAACACGGTACGAATAGAAGACCTCAAGTCGACAGACTTTTTGAAACATATCGACCATATTTCGACATAAAACCTAGGCGTCGGAGCCGACAATCGTATGCCAAACGTCAAGCAAAATGGGAGTTGCGGGTCATTAATCGCAAGATCAGTGAAATACATACACAGGGGTAGAAGTCCATATAAATACATATACACGTATAGCGCTGACATATAGCCATCAGTTGGGGCCTCCGTGGCTCAGTCAGTTAGCGCTTGTCGTGATATTGCCATTTGCGACTTAATAACGTTAATGGTGTAAATGCCGCTACGGCTGTAACTGTTGGTCAGAGAGCAATGCTGCTTTCATCTTTAGATTCTTCATCACTAAAAATGCGTTAGTCTAGATGCTTCCTGACGCGTATTTTCTGGAAAGATGTGCCCATATTGTAAAAATGTTTACGGACAGACCATCCAGAATTTTCTTTGCGTTAGCCTATAAATATGAGCGACGAAGTTGTTCAGCTCGCAGTCGTTTCCTTACTTACTTTGAGAGCAGACGTTTTACTTGTGACAACTCGAGTAACATTTGCTTTTGTCTACCGAGAAGAATTTTTGTTGGACTTATACGCTTATACGCCTTTCGATAATTTTGTCATTTTTTACTCCATTTTTCCGTACGTAGCACTTTGTGAGCTTGTGTTTTACCACTTGCTGTTTGGTGCGAGACGTTCTTTTGGATCGTGTATCGCTCATCGTCTCTTTGTGCAATTACGTACATTTCATCCCAGTTTACCGTGAAAGTGAATTTGTGTATATCTCCGAGGAGTGAAACATACATCGCCAGCTCGGCATTACGGACGCCATTACCAACCCGTCTTCCCAGGAAACTTGCACCTTGCCGGGGAGTTGGATATCTACCATCGTCGACGTACCTGACCCTCTGCTGTTCATCACTACAGGACTTGTCATCCTTAAATTAGAGAATTCCGAAGAACTGTGGATTCTATATTTACGTGGACTGGCTTGCCTGTGGAAACCGGAATAGTTCATCCGGATTTGGGACGCTAACATCCATAACCAACTATATTTATTTTTGTAATTGTCTGTATTGTTTTGTATATAATTGTTACTTTATTATTTGTTTATTTTGTTCAATTATATGTATTGAATTTAATCTAGCGCCTTTGTGTGTCTTTGTTTGATCTTGTGTGAGGCCTATCGCTGTCCGAGAGTAGAACAAGCCTTTTGTTTATCATTTTCCTCTCCGACAGTGTTACTTTACACATGGCTTTAACACTGTTATGTAAAACACAACCCTGTGATGTTAAATGTAATTTTACCTCAGTGGTGTAGAATTACTCAAAGTGTTTCGTTGTCATCACATTTCCCAAATATATACACAATAACATGAGAACAATGTAAAGACGCCAGGCCAGATGCTTTGTTCACCACCATCGTACACAGTAAGGTCTTATATGCTTATTTGAAGACTTATTGACTGCATATAATTGGCTATTTGTCTCTCCGGTAGTACGGGCGAAAGTCTGCTGGCAAGCTGTGGATTATCCTGTGTTTTGTCGGTTTCCTCCCACCATAGTGTTAAAATCTTACAAGAGAATCGCATCGTTCCCCTCTGCTATGTTGGCACACTTATAGAAAGGAAGTACTGGACAACTGAGGTGGTCAGGTCCACCTCAAGTCAGCATTATTACTAGTCTTGGGATAGTTACTTCAACCTTAAAAATTCATTGTGAACGATGTCTGTTGTTTCATGAGTGTATTTAAAAATATTCTATACTATAAAAGACTAGAAAGTAAAAACCAGAACAGCGGCGATAATGTGATAGTTGGCAAAGTGTTAGTTTATCTCAGTTAAGGTTTACACTTAGTAGCCTTTGTAAGCCTTTAAAAAGTAACTGCTTACATGGACCCTAGCACCATTTCTAAAGCAGGATTAGGTAAAAAAAATTCAATCGTGTTAAATGTGATATCCCTTATTACAAAAGATTTTGAAGGCATAACGCATTTTATTACAACCCACATGAAGATTGTGTGTTTTCATTGGTCCCGACACTGTAGCGTTGATATCCGATATTTTTTTACACTGTGACGACACTGAGAATGCAAGTATTGTCGCCCTCAAAGTCAGTGATGTCGCACTAATGTTTTCTTCTCTTTTTTAAAACCCCTCAACACTTCACCACTAAAGGTGTTCTCAAGTGGAACTAACCAGCGATGTGATGGGTTTATTTTGCTAGAGTTATAACCCCTTGTATGCTATAAATCTCCCGCTTATCTGTGTGTGTGTACGTGCGTACGTGCAAACGGGTGAACCAATTCCTTCCGACTTGGAGGGGTACAAGTTAACCAAATAAAAGTAAATACATAGAGGGTGCACATTTTTTCGACACAATAGGTCAAGTAATGTATGTTTAGGGAAGTAATGTCAAAATTTAGTTGTCTCGCGATATAAATTTACTTATTTATTTATTTATTTGACTGACCGTACGCAAGAATATTTCACTTATACCACGGAGACCAGCTATATGGTGGGGGGAAACCGGGCAGAGCCCGGGGGAAACCCGCGACCATGGGCAGGTTAATGGCAGACCTTCCCACGTAACGCCGGAGAGGAAGCACGCATGAGCTAAACTTAAACTCACATCGACCGCATTGGTTGGTCATTGCGCTGCGCTATCGCGCTAACCAACTGAGACACAGCATGGAGCACCCACCCTCCTTTCCATATAAAGGTAGAATATTTGCTTTAGCTATCTTGAGCTGAAAGAGCATGGCAATACACGTAGAAATTGACAGCAATTGGAAAGGTGACGTACTCACTGTGAGTTCCAGTTCAGCTCATGCTGGCACTCAGCCTGGTCGAACGTGGAAAGGTCAGCCAATAACCTGCGGATGATCGTGAGATTTCCCCGGGGTATGCCCGGTTCTCTCCAATCATAATGGTGGAAGTCGTCGCATAAGTTAAACAGTCTTGAGTGCGGTGTAAAAGAGTTTGTAAATAAATACCTACATACTTTAATTTACAGCAATATAAATTTCCGCTGTTTTGGCACTGTTGTGGCAAGAACTTTTTGAAATTTGATATGTGCCTCAAGTTATTCATCGGCAAGAAACTGAAACACAAAACATACCAGATGTATCTGAAGGCAATAACAAAATCACTGTGAGGGTACACAAGTGAGAAATTGTCCCTTAAAATCACATGTACATTGCAAAACGGATTTTGCTTTGAGTGTATGACTTTGGAGCCCGATTTTGTTAAGTGAATTATTACTGTTAGTGATTTACCAGCAAGCACTAAACGTGTTAAAGGAAGTTCTGTTCTGTTTAAATGGAGTCTTTGTTGTCTGAATGCTCTGGGTCAGCGATTCTTCAGTGTTAAGAAGTACATGTATGGTGGCCTTCAGGGGCCATCTCTACGTAATTCATGGAATCCCTGACTGTTTTTGGTCATCGGTTCTTCACTGTTAAGAAGTACATGTATGGTGGCCTCAAGGAGCCATCACTCCGTAACTCATAGACTCTGAAAGCTCCCGGTCATCGCATCTTCACTATTAAAAAGCACATGAAGTTTGGCCTTCTGGAGCCATCATTCCGTCATTCCTCCACACTCTGATTGTTTTTGGTCATCGATTCTTCACTGTAAAGAAGTACATGCATGCTGACACAGGGCTGACCTGTCCTGTTTCTTTGCTCAAATCTCACAGTGCTGAGCCTCAAGCGAGCCAGCAACCAGTGCAATTTTGCAAAAGTCTTTGCTTTGGCCCCATATTAATCCCGGATCTTCCAATCCCCGAGGTGGAGCTTCTAAAATAAAACACGCACGAAACTGTCATAAATCAATTAACATAGGATTGAAGCCGGTATATGCGGACATTATTCACAAATAATACGGACACAACACTTACTATTGTAGGACATTCTGCTAAAATTACTGGTGTGCCATGTGTTCTGTTTGAATTCGGTGAAACGCTTTGTTTAAAGCACAAAACAATTTATCCAGTATGAACTCAGAGGACAAATTTATGATTTCTGATATTAGTCATGGTATGGATTTGTTTGATAAAAACTGTCATGTGATTTAAAAATGACTTTAATGTAACGCCTGCATGAATGAACAAGCATACATAGCGTTAACGACATTTTCTCAGCGTACATTTTTCGGTTAAGAAGTGTAAATATATACATAACATCATTGAATCAACGCAATTCAAGTCAGCGCAAAGGTTACTTGCTATCCTAGTGCAGCGTTATCACCCAGAAACCTTCCATCAATACGGTCACTGTGAGTTCAAACCTAGCTCATTCTAGTTTCCTCTCCGGTCGTAAGTGGGAAATCCATCAAAATAGCGGTAGATATACTTCTGGGCCTGCCCCGCTTATTCCCCCCAAAATGAGGGCCGCTGTCGTAATAAGTGAAATATTCCTGATTACAGCGTAAAACACTAATTAAATAAGTAACTAAAATACCTGCTATCCTTTAGGGATTTATGGTAGATGAAATTTTCTTTTGTAGTAAAAAATATGACAGAGCTAACGTTACATTTTCTTTAAGACGGACTTAGTTATCCGTGGAGAGAGGATCCCGAGGCTGTTTTTGACTTAAGTCAGGTTTAGTCTTATTTTGTGGTATTATTCCTGAACTTAGGTTTGAAATTAAACACTATTGTTCATTTTTGTCATGCAGGGATAAGAAAACTCCAGGTATTAACATCAAAAATCTTCCGGTTAGTCATAATTTTAAATCAGTAAACTGTTTTGAAGTTTTTCAGCCTAAGACAGCTTTGTGATCCTGGGGCCAGGAATTCGTCAGATGAGACCGTAATTGACATTGTCCAGGTTATACATATACCGCGATTGCCTGGCCCTGCTGAATTTTCGCATAACTTTAAAGTTCCATATTAAAACCTACAAATTTATTTTTTTATTTCATTAGCACATTAGCACCTGGGGACAATTACTGGCGTCGTGACAACCTTTCTGGTCTTCTGGTTCTTGGGTGCGGCGTGAACGATGCCTCAGATAAATGAACCAGCGAGTACTCGGCTACAAAACACGATAAACACAATTTATGATTTAATCTGGGATCAAAAGGTTATGTGTACCTGGTTTTAACATCCGCAATCACGTCACTGTAAACATTTCAAACGTGATAAGGCCTAAAGGAAGTGTTTTACATCACAAATCGTCACGACCTGATTCCTCCGCATTTCCACAGAACACAATTGTCCTGCCTCTCAACATCCGCCACACTATAGGCTGTCACTGCTCTTGATCTTTTAGCCAAAGGGATTAAAATAAAAATAAGTCGACAACTTGTGGACAAGGGAAAGCGGGTCTTAGCTGAGCGGTTAAAGGCGCTTGTCTTTCAGTCGTTAGGACTTACATATAAATAAATAGATCAAACTTTTAAAACTGAAATATTCATAATCTAAACCAACTTAAAAGAAAAGCGATAATCCAAGTGTATGGTAAGAATAAAGAATAATACATGCACTACAGATATTCCTGTTTTATTAACATGCGTGACGTCTCCATGCTTTCTGCATAGAAGAAAACATTGTACCACTTGAGCCTAAATGCACGGTGTGAATATCATTTGACTTTAAATATTCTGTCTTCTTCTTTCTTTTTATATTCCTTCTATATTTTCGTACATGCACACACAGTTTTTTCTTTTGCAAGGGTGTATATTTCTGTATGTTTTACTTTTACGTCCCCCTACAAGTATGTAACTCTTATCATGTCTGTAATCTCTTCATTGATGTCTTTTTTATTGGAACGATCGCTTTTGATTCCATGAATTATTCAATTTTCGTTTCTGACCCCGATAATTATTCACCTTAAAATCGCCATTAGCTTTACGTACATACCATCATGCATGTTACAAGAATTTATATCTACAGTTATATAGAAAATGTAGATGAATCATAGATGCAGCAGAGTGTACCAAGCACATATATCCATCAGTGTAGGTTTCAGGTAATATCCATCCATCGGTGTAGGTTCCCAAGTAGCTGGTATTGTCCAATTATATGGCGTTGATCACCCACTCATTTAGCAGTTAAATTACAAACGCTGAATGGCTTAGGGAATCAATACCGATCAAGCGGGTGGAAGAGGTAAACTTTTCCTGCTTCACTGCCCGGTGGGAGATATTGAAGGCGGCGTGTGCGGCGAGGGGGCGGCCGTTTCCCCCGTGGTTGGGCCAGGAGATGACGCCTGGTGAAATGGGGAATCCAACAACACTGACAGCAGCCAACACCCTATCTGAGGGGGGTCAGCAGGGAGGAGTGGAAAATTAAAAGCCAACCTCCCTCCCCCTCAACCGACATTTCCAACGGCCCTTTTCAGGGTCAAGCAAATCTTCCCCAAAGGACTTTCAAAATCTGAGCATGATTTATGTATGTCTCGTTTAATGTGTGTGATTTGTCCGTTTTATGTAAGACAAAATCAACCCGTCACATTCATCCTCGTTGATTTTTTCATGAATGTACATACATGTACATACGTCAAATTATACACGTTTTCATCGACCTATTAATTTGTGTGATTTTGTCCGTTTTATGTAAAACAAAACCAAAAATAAGCCGTCCTGACTTTCATCCGCATGTTAATTGATTTGCTAGCAATTTACACACATACATGTACATACATACAGCAAATTATATCCGTTCTCATCCACATATAGCACTAGAACTCACATCCATACTAGAAAAAGAAATTATGTACATTACGAGTGTGTATCTATATATCTTTTTTTAAAAATTTATATGCCAACTAAAAGCGGATATTTCACACTGTATTCTTTATATTTCCGTACACACAAGGAACCTGCAAGGACTGAAAACCCGTGAAGCCTGTGTGGTGGTGTTACGACTGTCAAACAATGAAAAACGCTGAAATTGTTCTCTCTGACCGTCGCCGCCTGATTTGTATAAAAGCCAGCCCGCGCTAAGCATTTTCACTTTTCCACTCTGCACCTTTGGCAAGAGAGATGGATGTTACATGTATATGTATACCCATTCTTGCACGGGAGTACGCCGGGGCCTGTGTGGCCTACTACAGGGCGTTTAGGCACTGTTCAAGGGAACGAGTCCGCTATGCAGAAGTCGTGAACTCCTGGGGACGAATGAAGGCGGCGTGGGTGAGGATGTAGTTCGCCTGCAGGAGACTAGAGGAGTGAGCACAACGTTAGCCTCCGTCGCCATTATACCGGACCACGCAGGCCACCCAAGCCACGGTGTACAAACCGGCTCCAAACGCCCTTTTAAGGGCGCCCATTGGCCCCGAAAGAACTTTAAAATCTTAGCACAATGTATGGTTCATGCTTGTCTCATTTTATGTTTGTGATTTGTCCGTTTTATGTGAAACGAAACAAAATCAGCCCTCCTGACATTCAGCCCCGTTAACTGGTTGGCTAACAATTTACATACATACATGTACATACATACAACAAATTATATCCCTTCTCATCCCCATATAACACTGGCATTTACATCCATACTGGAAAGAAATTATATATATTACGAGTGACTATATATATTTTTTCTAATTATTTAAATTTATATCCCCACTAAAAGCTAATATTTCACGCTGTATTCTTTATATTTCTGTACACACAAGTAACCCATTGATAAGCCCTGTCTCTATATGCACGCACATAATAACAGCACTCGTACCTTACCAACTGGCCCGGCACCTTGTCAACTTGACACCTTGGCAACTTTATGACGTCATAACGGTAAATCTGGTACCTCCGGTACCTCCCAAGTTGAAAGATAGGAATACCACCTGTAAGTCACATTATGTACTGCTTTTATTTTGTCTAATCTAGTAAAGTGTTCTTATAAATTATTGGCAGGTGTTCACATGGATCTTTTGGCTTGAACTAGTTTGTTTGAAAGTCACGTCCCTGTTGGTATTCATATATCTGTATGCATTTTGAATGCCGAATTCTGGCAGCCTCTGTTTGTTCAGTGAAAAAAATTCAAAACTGTGATGTGATCGATATCACAGGTCTTTATACGATATGAAAGTCCAACGTAGATCTGTAATGGCGAGTGGTCTCTTCCAGCTTCCGTACATCATGCCATATAGTAGAACTTTAGGGTAATGAAGCCGTTAAAAAAGGCACATCCATCATTTCACCGCCGCGGGAAATGCTCTACACTTTATAAACAGTCGAAGCCCTGTATTGTCGATTACCAACCGTTCTCAACCTTAAGTTTATTAGTGAACTGATAAGATTATTTATGCACTTTCCCCGGGGGTCTACATTGTATTTACATGATGACGTTGCACAAATATCCTCCAGTGATTATATCCACAGTGATGTAGCAAATAATCGGGTGAGTACATGCCTATATGGCTACACGTGGGTTAATACAACTCTCCTGACCTATCCAGGCGACAGACGTGGTTTTTAATATACATGTTATGAGCTACACATGAAACAGGAATATTAACTAATTTGTTAATTTGATATGACAGAATAGACGGTCCGTTGGACACTGTTCCTCCTGCTTATTATAAACGAAAATGACCAGTCGTCACCTACACTAAGCTACGAAGGATATTGAAGTAGCTTTTATATACCAATGTCTAGACATTAAATATGCTGCGAGGTATTTACGTTCTCTTACCGGTATACAGAGTGTCATTTAATACAAGGTGTTATAGAGTCATACTTCGATTCCAAGCTCTGATGAAAATACCGTTGCTCAATTTATAAAATTAAAGAAGCGAACAAGAACAAATCTAAGTTCATGTCCAGCTACATGCTGGCTTCCTCTCCGGCGGTACATGGGAAGGTCCACCAACAACTTACGGCTGATCGTGGATTTCCCACGGGCACTGCCCGGTTTTCTCCCACCATTGCTAACCGCCGTCATATGAGGGAAATATTCTTGAGTACGGAGTAAAACACCAATCAGATAAATAAATAAATCCATAAAAATATATCCGGTCGTTTCCTGTTTCAGACGCCAGGGACCTCCATGTCCTAGTGGTTAAAGTGCCAGCACAACACATGGAACCAGAACCCTCTCACCAAATACAGACGCTGTGAATGCAAGCCCAACCTAGACTGGCTTCCTCTACAGTGCTACTTGTTTTGGGTTCCCTGGGGCGTAAATATGTAACTAAATAAATGTTTGCATTGTTTAAATATATGCCCAAAATCTTGTTGATCCACCAACTAGCTTAGTAAAGTACAAAAGCATAGAAACTCCGAAAAAAGAAGAAATGTAACGCATGGTTGACGTTCTCAATATTTCGACTAAGTTTTACTTGTCATCTTCAGGAGAAGTAATTTGTACAATCAACAAACACACATATATATACATTTACAGAGATGCAGACATTAGAAGGCTGAATAAAATACACTGCTATGATTGATCAAATGATTCAACCAATGGAAATTAAACATTGATCACTTACGGTCATTCAGGCAAACAGCAATAAACAGATGTAGTTATGACAGCACCAGGCCTTTGATCCTAATACAAAAAAACTGCTATTGTTTAAGTGATAGGTGTGAAATAGGGATTAGGACGATGTGTAGCGGTCATTCAGAGAAAACAGCAGAATACACACATAGTGATGACAGCATCAGACATTTGACCCTACCAAAACAAAATGTTGTTGTTTTAGTGATTGGTGTGAGATATGGATTAGAGCGATATCTAACAGTTACACAGAGAAAACAGCAATATACACACATAGTTATTTACAACGCCAGGCGTTTGACACTAGTTCGAACAAACTATTGTTGGATTTATGATAGGTGTGAAAAGAAAACAAAACAAAAAAAACAAAAAAAAGCACATGTACACACAACATAGGAAAACAGGGTAGAATGGGACTAATTAGCGAAACAAATGAAGCTCTTTTGAGGCTTTTATACCATTGTTAAGCACCGAGTGGTTTCTACGAATGGCGAGTGCTTCCTTAAACAAAAGAACATTCCAGTTATCAGCTGTATCAATTACTTCAGTGTTAAGAAGAATAGCAGAGGTAAGTGATATGTTGGGCAAATTAAGTAATCTGTTAGGCAAATCAATTAAGTTCATGTAATCATGGAATTGTTTACAGGACTGGGTGTGCGAGTATATCTCACTGTTTCCAGTTGCATGTTCATCAATGCGGATTGCCAAGCAGCGTTCTGTTTGCCTATATAAGCGGCATTACACCCGGGACAACAGAATTTGTAAACAATGTTACTTCTCAAATTGCGGGGAGTGCGATCTTTGTTGTTAACAATTTGCTGTGTTTTTGTTGTTTTCCATCGGACAGTTATACACACTGGCTTAGGAAGGTTTCGTTCGCCTTCGAAAAATCAGACGGGCTATTAGTGTACTGCTGACCACCAATATGGCTGAAATAGTAAACGGTAAACTGAAATAGTGAAAGGCATACTGAAATCGCCTTGTTCCGATGGATACTTCCACAATGACAAATGGAGATTTTTTCCTGGAGGTGTCTCGAAATGGCCATTGGAGAACTTCCGTGGGTAGCATAATAAAAAAATTACAGTTAGCTATTTAAAAATAGAATAGTATACAATTAACATGCTGTGAAGAAGGCATTGAAAAGCTGGATATAGGCTGTTGGTCCAGAGCTGTCGGTACAAAACCTAACTTGAGGACTCAAGTCTATTTCAAAAAGAACACGTTACTTAAAAGTGTGTGACACGTGATTTATTCACATTTATGCGTTCACTTTGCGTGGTATTCGTCATGTTATTCATACGTTGAGAATTGAGGTTGGTCGCTGCAGAGGGTAATGCCTTGATTGAAGAGTATTATGATAGTGAAATATTCCTGAGTATGGCGTAACACACCAAACACAAGCATAAATAAGTAAACTATTGAGGACAACTGGTTTGAAATAATATGACATGAGTTGGTAAAACATGTTGAGCTCACTGGTTTTCAAAAGTTTTGTGTCCTGTTTGGCGACAGCAAGTCAGGAAAGGCATCTAGTAACATCAGAAAAGCACGTAGTATTTACTAAAATACTTCATCACAGGTTAACTCTGTAAGGAATAGTTCTCCTGTACGACGGTGGCCGGCATAATTGTACATGGAAACCGCATCCGCACGTTTCTGGCTGACCTTCTCACGCACGGCTGGAGGGGAAGCCAGCATGTGGAAAGCACGTTGTAAATGACAGAATTATCTGTAGTGAGTAAACAGGACAAAATGCGTTCACGGTTGCTCAAAGCGGTAGATAAGCCTTTATAGGCGCTTAGCTGTCAATTGTCGGTGTGTTGTAACTCGATAGCAGCTATTCTGTGTTCTACCTTTCAGTTATTCTGACGGGAGAGGAAAGTTGGGGCCATCCGCTGTTGCTGGCGGACTATCTCACCTACGAGCTGACAGGAAGCCAGCCTGTACTTGGCTTGAACCCCCATCCCTCTTCCGCATCCAAATAGCTGGCAATGGAGTGGGTTACAATTTTTTTATTTTGCCCTCCTCTCACTTCCCATTAGTAGGATCAATTAAATAAGCAACGACAGGATCGAAGCTTAAGTACTAAAATGAGCTACCATTTCTAAAATATTACGCACCTTTTATTGGCAAAGGTACGATATCAAAATTCAATACAATGGAGAGCGTGCGATATTAAACCGTAGATCACATACGACATCTCATTTTTTTTATAAAATTTGTTAAGTTTGACGTTTGTTTTTGACCGATATGGAAGCAGTACTTACCTAGACAATCGCTCAAGTGATGACGAAGCCTCGTCTTCATTTTCGATGCAATTTATTTAAGAAGAAAAAATCACTTCAGTCCTTACCACAAATATCAACCACGCTAACATAAGTACGAAAGCAGAGGTTCGCAGATTTAAATAACCCACGCGGTTATCCGCTATCGCGTGTTTTTTTCGAACCAGGACATTTGACATCACGTGCGTTTTCACCTGGACCGAAGCAGTTTTCGACTGTGTGAAAACGTTTTCGTACAGGTTTGAACGAGGTTTGACTCCTCGTTGTCATATGACTGGAAAATTAAGCATCACGTAAAACTTCAGCATAGTTACATATATTAACTTTTTGTTTTCTTCATAGGATTCCACTGGTGACGAAGACATATTATGATAAAAGTATCATAACTTATAATCAACTTGTGTTTAGAACATTTTAAACGATTTGGTTAAAAGAAACTGAATGTTTTCTCGATCCAGAGTGAATGTATCGTATTTAAATCAAATATCCAATTTTCAACTTTTTACACCTGGCGAATTTTAGATTTATAAAGGAGACAACTTAAAAATAAAAAAAAAAGCTGAATGGTCATAATCATAATTCTTTAAGAGCTGTTCCATAGACTTTGTTTTTTAGCCTCGGGTGAGTCGTGTATGTACTCGTTCAGAGAGATCCACTCTTTGTGTAAGGTCCGGCATTGTGAAATCACCACACCGTGATGTTTACACATGCCCGGGTTTACAACCCGACACGCTTCACCGACTTCCCAAAATACGACTATTATAACAATCGTGCACCACACCGGATATAAGTAATGAACACAAGCAAAACTCCCTGAAGGAGCAATAAAAAGGAAAAATAGTGAAGATTCTGGACATCAAGTACTTGTAAACACAAATGTATAACTAAAGGTACAGCGACAGTACATAGAACATGATAATGCATGGATTGCACCCTATTTTGTCTCATTTTCACGCCTCACCCTACTTCCACAATGTCGGATGATTATAAACGTATTCTTACAGATGTTTTTCTTTACTTAGTGCAAAAATATTGATATTGATATAAACAGTTATCAAGAAAGTGTATCAAAATCCCCAGAAATTCTCTTATGTTTGAAACTTTTAACTGTAAATGATCACCGAGAGGTAATCAAGGATGAACATTATAAGCTGGTAGCATCACTTTTTTAGTTTAAATAGCCAACTAATCTTTTGGGAAATAAACCTGAAAATGTTGAAAATTAGCAAAAAACTGCGCTTTTAAGTAATACGTATATTTAAATACGACAAGACCAATAGTTTGGGATAAAGAAGGCAAAAGGTGCAATTTTTCTTTGGGAGGGCTTCTGGTATTATTAATTTAGTTATTTATTTGACTTGTGTTTTACGCCCTACTCAAAGATATTTCACTTATACGACGGCGGCCAGCATTATAATGGAAGGAAACCGGGCATAGTCCAGGCGAAACCCAGGACCATCCGCAGAGTCCTGGGGGACTTTAGTAAGAAATGTTACATTGTAAAATGACCAACGCCAAACCCATTTAATGGATGATTCATCTCAGAACATGCGTGTTTAATAAATATACACATATATTTACACATTAAACATGAGTGTTTAAAGCAAGTGTATGGCCCCATACTATAATGCTATAATCTCCAAGTTTTTAATATCTGATGCAAGCAAATGTTTGTAAGTCACACATCGAAATTTACAGTGTATGCCATCTATGTAGATACCTTTGCCAATTATTTCGTCCCAAGCGATTCTGAAGTAGGGTTTGAATGACTGCTACAGATATCGAACCATATGTATTTGTACTTGTTCAAAGTACACAGAAAACACTATGCAGCAAGTGTGCTTCCTAATAAATATCCAGGGTATTATTCGTATCATTCATCTATTTTTGCCGACAAAATGCGCATTAAACTTGGATGGCGTCTTGCTTGACGTTATGCCTGCAGTGGGTAAAGGTAAGAAACACTTTGCGCAAACTAGTTAGCCTCGTTCTTTAACACAGAAGTGGAAAACATACATGATCAGAGTAAAATATGTGTGGAACATTACTTCTATCGCCACGTGTTTTCTGACTTACAAGAGAGCATGAAAAATGCAGTCCATCTCCCCCTCACCCCCCAGGGTATATTCCCTTATGTAAAGCATGTCAGAAATTTGGGATATATTATCCATGTTTTCAATGATTTCTTTCATTTTATAATTTGTCCTTAACGCCGTATTCATGATTTTTCAAGTACCTGTATATGGCGGCGGTCAAATCAGTAAGCTGAGGAACCAGTATTTCAGGAGTAACCTACCCATTTTCGGAATGTACCCGACAAACCTCAGAATAACCTACCGATCTTCACGAGGCATCTGACAAACCTCTGGATTTAAACCTAATCGGGAGTAACCTACAGACCTTTGTTATGCACCTGAAAAGCCTCTGAAATCGATGGTAAATCGGAAATAACCTACCGACCTTTGTAATGCACCTGACAAACCTCTAGAAATAAAGATATATATCGAGAAAATCACACATACCTTCGTAGTGTACCTGAAAAACCTCTACACATAAAGCTATATCGAGAATATCCCTCCTATCTTTCTTATGTACCTGACAAACCTCTGGAATTAAAGCTATATCAGGAGTAACCTACCAACCTTCCCTAGGCATGCGACAAACCTCTGAACGCGCCTATATTTATTTCTTAACATATTCGAATTCGTCATATGGAACAAAACACCACAAAATCAAGACACATGAGCTGGAAAATGAGTGAATGAAAACGACTGTAAACTATGGCATTTCGATTAAATGATTAAGCCATTACAGCAGTCATTCATGTATTAAAAACGATTAAGCTGATTTCAGTAAAATAATAACAAACACACACATGTATCAATATCTAGAATTCAGTCAGATGAAGTATCCCTTTATGTATTTATTTACTCCATCCAAGTTCACGACGCACACAAGACTCTTCCCCAAATATCGGTTTAGTAAACCGGCTGCTTTGGCGTACAGTGGTTAGACAGTCTGGATACCATGCAAATGATACATCTGAGGTTCAATCGCGAATCGACCCATATCGATGAGAATTCCTCAAATAATTAAGTCATATTTTGATTTTTTCTGCTTTTATCCCCCCTCCCCCACCCGTAACATTTATTTATTTATTTAATAGGTGTTTTACGCCAAATTCAAGCATATTTCACTTAAACGACAGCAGCCAGCATTATGGTGAAGGAAACAGGCAGAACACGACCAAGGCAATAAATGTATTTGTGAGCAAAATCGGTGCTAATCATATCTGATGTACACGCTACACTGGAGGAGACTGGAGTTTTACCACAAGTAACGATATAATTGTCCCACTACGGAACGAAATCGTGACGTTTTACTTGACATTCGTGTCTTGAAATCACAGTTACCAAATTATATACCTCAGGGGTTTAACGTCAAAAAAAAAAAAAAACAAACAAAAAAAAGCAATGAACCTTAATGGGAGGGCTCGATTTTTTTCCATTGTTGTAAACAGGACATGGAAACCTCACATGTTAGCCAGGGGCGATTCTCCGAGAAGTATTTAAACGGGACAACAGTGAAATTAGTCATTCAAACATCAGCGACACATAAGAAACACCGAGATACATTTACAGAAGCTGATCAGACTAAGGATGAATTCTTCATCACTAATCGTAGTTGTGCTCGGCCTGCTGTGCTACGGCCTGGGCGGACGATGCATGCGCCAGGCAGTCACCGATCCAACGCTGTCCAGTAAGTATATACGGAGCTCTGCTTTGACGGGAAATTGGACACTGTCCTAAACATGTGCCAGCCTTTACGCACGATACTCAGTGCATTGGTTAAAAGAGGAGATTATTGGCCAGAAAATCCGTATTCGTTATTAAATGCATTTTTTTTACTATTTACCATTTGTAGCTCACACTGTGTTGTCATTCGTTAAATAGTGGTGCCTATAATGTTTATAGTGGTAATACTGTTCAAATGTTTGAAAGTGTTATAAAGCGACCCATGCTGTGCATTTCACTAATTCTATTGCCGATTTTTAATGAATTGTAATAACTTGAGTTTTTCTAAGATATTGGCAAAATTTCGACTGCATCTGCACCAAACGAATCCTGTTTTTCTTTGGCTGTTGTTGCAAAAGCTCCCTGTTTCTTCAGTGTCTCGTTTTCATTGATTTCTGAATTATATTCTCTTTTCCATTCAACCCATAGTGTGTATCCGCAAGTTAGTCATTCATTGAGTTACTTTCACTAAACCGAAATGATACTTCCCTCGCTGTTTCATGGACTGCTTTACACCATTCACATTGGATTGATCCAGGTACAGCGGAGTGATATTTTCTGTCCGTCTGTCTTTCTGAATGTCAGTTCATTAGTGTCCAGACTATATCTCTAGTTATTTTTATTTAATCGTAAGACCTCTCTCGCTCCATTCAACAGCCCTCAAAGACGAGGTAAAGAATGCTCTGAACACCAAACTTCTCGCTGAGCTGACGGCTGCCAATGACACTATCAATGCCAACAGCGACGCCGTGTCAGCCTGTCTGACGTCTATAGAGGGCCAACAGGCCTCCTGTGTCCAATGCGTCAACACATCCTGTCAGGCGAGGTAAATCCGCTGTACTAAATAACATTATCTTATATTTACACGGGTAATTCTTCATCAATCATATCGACGAGTAGCACTGATATACTATAACTATATCTCATATTTACACACATTGTCTCGGTGGCCTGGAGGCCGGAGCGTTCGCCTCGGGGTCGGGAGATCCTGGATAAATCCTTGGTCGGGTCATACCAAAAACTTTAAAAGTCGTACTTGCTGCTGCCTCGCTTAGCACTTAACATTTCTTCTTCATTTTTGTTATTGACACAGTTTTAGACATTCGAAGCGAAACAACAACAACGGATGGGTTTTGGTGGATTGTGAATTTAAAAAGACTTTCATTTGCTGAAAGATCCTGATACATTGCTACTTTTCTCCAATCCAGAAATAAACTTTCTAAAATTGGTCATATAGCACTTTAAAGCCGAGTTTGCTTCCTTCTAGACACCATGTAAACTGTTTAAGGATTTCAGGGCAACTTTCAGAATCTAACACACAAAGCTTTAGTCTATTGCAAAATATTTTCTTTGTGAAACCTGTTAGACAGAATTCCTAGGCTGCTTACTTAGTTAGCCGTCTAAGCTTAGCCTTTAGACTTTTGTGAAACATGTCCCAGAACAATAACATTTTGTTCACAGAGTTACTGCCCTTGGCTGCACTAACGTCAAATCAACGCCACAACAAGGCTGTAGTCCAAAAGCCCTCTGTGATGTCGTCGGCGCCATCAACTCAGCTAAGGCCGGAGTGATCGTTATCGGCGATGCCATCGGGAAAATTGGTAAAAAAGCGGTAGAGGCCATCAAGAAGGTGTCAGAGACAGTCATCAATACAGTAGAGAAGGGCTTTGTAGATGCGGGAAAGGCTATACAAGGAGTAGCTCAGAAGGTGGGCCAAGGAGTAGCAGGCACCGTCGACAAGGTGGTCAGTGGCATCGAGGAAGCGGCCAAAGAAGTGGCCAAGGGTGTAAACACGGCCATCAATGAAGCGGGAAAAGTGATTGACAAGATCGGCGACGGCATAAAGGACGGTATCAATACGATCAAAGAAGTTGTAGGTTAGTCTTTCTAGGGAATGGTTCTCTTTTTCGGGAGGAAATGTATTCAAATGTAGTATCCTAATTGGCCCTCAGCATAAGATGCGCTTAATGACAATTTGTTAGTCCCCGATTAACCCTATAATAGGTTTAGCCTTCGTTTGTCAGTCATTCTGACAGTTCCTCATGAATTAGTTTTCCGGACATTTTCTTCGCTCAAAGCGACGCATATTGAATGATTAACTCGTAAAACTACTTCCCGCCTAGATCGAAAGGGCCCCAAGCTTTGTTATCCTTTGTTCTTTCGTGGATTACGTTACGCCTTGAGGTGTATGTGAGCCCACGCATTACACAAACACTGCAGAGTCACAGCAGAAAACGGTGAGCTCTTACTGCAATATGGACCTTTTTGGGTGGCCAGTGGGAGTCTCTCATTGAAACTTGGTACATGGCCTCAGCGCGACGACTTATCAGTTCCATTTTTGTTCAAAAACTTCTTCCATTTACTTAAAGCTTGATATATGATTCGAACTTGGTATATGATTCAAAACTTGGCCTGTGACTCTCACCTTGGCCATTTACAGATCGGGATGAAATTTCGCACTGTTTTGTTTATTTTCCATTTGTCTTTTACTTACAGTTTGCCATAATTCTTTTCAAAACCAATGTTTGTTCTAAATTAAAGATTAGTACCTGATTTAACCTGGACAAGTTACAGGCCACCATCAAATTTTGAGCCGTTTCGTCTATTTTCTAAAAAAATCATTGTAATTTTCCTTCTGTTGCGGATTTCGACATACATTTGGATATTTTCTGTAGGGTTCAACCGCTAGTAGTCACACAGGTATATGGCACAAGTAATGCTTCTTTGCAAAATCTGTCATATTACAGAATTTTAAAAAAGTGTCTAAAAAGTAGGAAGTGCTATAGTCAAAACTAACTTTCTTCTATTTCTATCAGTATTTTTACTGATTTACCTTTTTGTTCCGGCTGCTGAATATATTTTTATCAGCTCAGTGCATCTATCAATCAAAGAACTATAATTTTGACTTCGATGCAAGGCAACTGTATATCCAATTATCTTTTATTCTGTGGGAACAATCAGCCCAAGAGAAACTAGATGGACTTCGTTTCTGAAGTAATATCTGGTAATCAATTTACTGATTCTTATGTTTTTCACTAAATTTCTTTTTTAAAGTATTGTTTAGCGCGTTGTTCGCGGAATAAAATTGCAAGTCACCGGCACAAATATTGCTATTGTTTAACAGGGGGTCGTAAACGTCGTCAAGCCTCGGAACCCGTGTGTGATGACTTCGCCACTAACGAACTGGCCTGTCTCTACTACCAGGGCTCTTGTGACAGCTGCAAGCCACTGGACTCTACAGACACAGACACCGTCATCAATAACGGTAAGCATACAGCAGATTCTTACAGCTAGCTATGTGACAATGGTTTCCAGTTTTATTCATCTTTTGGATCCATTCTTGGAAAAATGGTCATTTTCTCATTAACTTGGATGGGCAATATATAATTTAGCAACTTGTACAACGATGCGGTTTGCAAGGTTTCATTGTATGATCGATGACCGCAGAGTCATAAGCTGTCCTGAACAATGTGACGTCGACTCTTCTGCTGATCTGGCATTTATTTTAATATATGTGGAATCGGGTTCAGTCTGTTTCTCTTACACTGTAGTTTGCAAAATTGGGTTTCTTTAACATATGTCTTCCACATACGTTTATGTTTTTGTAAACCTCATAAAAAAAAAAACGCACCCAAACAGTAAAATAATACCACAATCTATACACCATATGGTGTCTACATAATCGAGAAGTTCTCTTTGTCATCCTCTTATTCCTAATTCTGAAGTACAACTGGCCCAGATGTATAGTTCATTTGTACATTTTCTTCTCATCGTTTTGTTAATGGTCATCAAATTAACGAGCTGATTACGTCAGATATGTATTTCGAAAGAGCCATTCGGATTAATTCCAATTTGATTTTTTAACTAAAACTGAAATAATAAGGCTTGTGTTGAAACAAGTGTGACACAATTTGAATTTCTGTGCGCTTCATTTAGATTTTTAATTTTTCACTGAAGTGATCAGTCGATCCACGTACTCATTTACTCTTTACAACGGCCAGTGGATTAATGCCACTTTGCTTTATCTCTCACAGTCTGTGGTGAAGCTGGCCTGAGGAAGTACCAGGCTGTGAATGCGGCTGTGTCCCGCATTGACCCCATCATTGAAGTGGCCACCAACTTCAGCCTTGTCGGGGTAAGACCATCTTCTAAACCTTAGTTACTTATAAGTCATGGAAAAGTCGCAAAACACTCCTTTGACTTTCAAAGACTTGGCCAGAGACGTCAGCTGTTATGCTTGGGTTTTGTTTCTTCTATCATAACACGTGCGATCCATTTATTTGCTAACTCTAGGGAGAAAACCGACAATGTTTTCAACATCTCAGTTCATACTAAATGGTATCAGAAGATGCATCCACTTCATTCACAATGACACACGAGCGAGTAGTTATTCATAACTCGTGAGGTAGCGGGGTGAAATCCAATTCTCTTTGGCCAGGAGGTTTGTAAGGTATTTGGGCAAAGGGCGGTGGTTTACTCTCAGGGTGTTTCCGACAGCCACGCTATAAGTGGTAAATTCTTGATCTCTATGGCAAAAATTAACCGAGTAAATAAGGCAATGTATTGTGATGTATTAGGCAATGTATTGTGATGTATTCTTTGTACAGGTTGAGTTCGACCCCGCCTCTTGGAAGAACGATGGGTATACTGACGTCCTGGTCACTTACGCCATGGTCATCGCTGACGTGACCTTCCAGATGTCCTCCACCGTCAACGTCTGGGTGCCTCAAATGGCCGCTCCAACTATTGCTGAAGAGGTGTTCAGTCGCGAGTTGCCCTAAATTACGTACATGTACTGGTACTCCGAGGAAATGTGCATCTTTGAAGACCGAAAGGCTGTCCTCCAAATTTCACGCAAAAACGCATCATTCCCCAACAATGTACCCATTTACCGTGCTCCAGCGTTACTCAAATACGCATCTTTAAATATCCAAGTACTCTACTTCGCGCAAGTAAGCACTGTGTCGTTGCATACTCATGTATAGTATTCTATGCGAATATCTCTTAAGCAAGCCTCTTTGGATATATTGCAGACAATTTTTTCCTGACATTTCTGAAACATCTTCGAACAATATAAATGCCAGAACGATCATTTTAAGCCACAGTGATATTTTTAACATATATTCTTGTTTTTATCTTTGGGCAAGTAATACCATATAATTCAACTCGTGGTGTTGCTGTAGTTATGATTATTCCCGATTCCAATGTACATAAATCCCAGCCTTTGTTGTAATTATAATATATATGTTTGATTGACCAGTCATCAACTTCATACCTACAGACAGTGCGGAATTTAAGGTCAGAGGCCTAAAACAATTCAATTCTCCAACAAACGTCTTTATTCTGATTTTTGCCTTAAATAAACGCTCTTGCTTTTCAGCTTGCACTTGTTGGTTGTCTTATTCTATGGCTTTGGCGTAGTTAGTGGCACTCCTGTGCCCGATTTTACAGAATGTAATATTCCTCTCCCCCGTACGTGGGAAGGTCTGTCAGTAACTTCTGTCCCGTTTCATCCCATTGTAATGCTGGCCGCCGTGGTATAAGTGAAATATTCTTAAGCACTGATAAAAAGAGAAAGCTGGAGGTTTTGTCAGACCCTCTTGACATTGGACAGGAAAGCTGGCCGGCTTTTATTGTTCTCTCAACAAAGAGTGAACAAAAGCCGGCCTCGAAAATACATCCTTTTCTTTTGAAAAGGGCATTACAAGGTGCAGCAGGTACTTTAAAAAATGTTTAAAAACTACTATCCGGAGACATTCTCATCGAATGTTTCCGGAAACAACAATCTAAAAATTTACTTGCATTGAATAAAATTTCAGATATATCTGTTTTTACATCCCCTCACAATACCCTGAACAGTTGTGAGGAAATAATACGTGACAGGGATGGGGATATCCTCGACCTATCTGAAGAAGAAATCTGTACAGAATTAAAACCACAGGGTGTTGCTGGAGTGAAGCGCTTCACAACAAAAAAAGGTGGCAACATCCTCAAATTAAACACATATCTGATAACATTTAATACCATCTCTCTACCATCATATATCTACATTGGCCCGTATAGGGTTAATGTGGATTTATACATACCTAACCCGACACGATGTTTTACATGCCAAAAATTTGATCATGGCAAAGGCCAATGTAAAAATAAACTGGTTTGTTTCCGATGCGGCAGTGATGGTCATGATGGTTTTGACTGCAGCAGCACAGTTAAGTGCTGCAATTGCGGCCGAGATCACATGGCCTCCTCTAAGGATTGTCCTCTTTTCATTAAAGAAAAGCAAATAATCAATTTAAAAACTAAAAACAACATTTCCTATCAGGAAACAAGCAAATTGACCTCACTTTCGAGTACGTCAACACAGACTTCGTTTGCCAATCTGGTCAAGCGAGCTGCAACATCTGTTGCAACTCAAACTTCCTTGACTTGGCCCATTGGAAACGACAAACCTAGTTCGATCACTGTGACACCTTTAGCTCAACCTGCCCGGAACTCTTGTTCAACATAGACCATCTCAGTACAAGAAATAAAACCAGTAAAGAATGCAGAAAAAAATGTTATACCTGAACCTCAATAAATCCTATTGCCCTTTGTCTTCAGGAAACTCATCTGAAGACATCTGACAAAGATAAAATAACTCTCAAAAATTATTCACTTTATAGTACATTTTGTCACGAGCTGCAGGCGGCTTCTCTATCTTCATAAATAACAATATTATCCACAGTCCTGTTGCATTGAATACACAGCTCCAGGCTGTGGCCGTTAGTGTGTCATTGTCTAAGACAATCACATTGTGTTCGGTTTATATTCCTCCGAACACTTCTTTGTCAGCTTTACAGTTGCATAATTTGAAAGAACAATTACCTACACCGTTTATAATAATGGGCGGTTTTAATTCCCATAATCCCTTATCGGGAAGTAACCACATAAATAATAATCGCAAGGTAGTAGTAATAAGGGCAAGATTTTTTAACCCAGGAGGAACTGTGTTATTTCAATGATGGTTGTAATACTCATTTATATGCGGGTAATGGCATTTATTCTGCTATCGATGTCACTATCACTGGTCCATCACTTCTCCTGGATTTTTCTTGGAGAGTGCATGGGGATCTTTGTGGTAGTGACCATTTTTCTATTATCCTAGAGCATCTCACTTCTAATTCTTTAGAAAGTGTTGCTAGGTGGAAGTGCGATAAAGCAGATTGGATGTCATTTGAGATGTTCTGTGAGGCTGATATCACTCCACAGACTCTCAATGCAGGAGATGACCCTATATTTAAATTTAATGAGCTTATTTTACGAGCTGCAGATAGAACTACCCCTAAGACCTCGACCAGTCCAAAATCCAAAAGTAAATCCCGGTACGACAATGACTGTCGTAATGCCATAAAGGACCGTAAAAGGGCTGAACGCAAGTTCAATCATTGTCCTACTGATAATAATTTAAACCAGGTTAGTATTCTTGCAGCTGTGGCTCGTCGAGAATTCTGAGAATTATACTCCAGAATTTCAGCATATCAAAAACCAGAAGGAGAACATTAAATTGCCATTTTCTTCTAAAAACTTATTATAATCGTCCTTTTAATATCGATGAACTAAAAACTGCATTGAGAAAGGCACGTGATACAGCATGTGGTCCTGATAACATATATTATAAATTTCTGAACCATTTACCACCTGAACCACTTGAGACTCTCTTGGACTTACTGAATCATATTTGGATAACTGGTAATTTTATCCAGGGAGGGAGGCATGTATTATCCCGGTTCCCAAACCGGGTAAGGATCATACTGATCCAAATAATTACCGTCTCATAGCTCTTACCAGTTGCGTCTGTAAGACTATGGAACGGATGATGAATGACAGACTTGTTTGGTTTCTTGAAACAAACAAGTTACTATCTAATATCCAATGTGGTTTTCGTCAAGGTAGATCCACAGTGGATCACCTTGTTCGACTTGAAAGTTTTATTCGCGATGGTTTTATTAATAATGAACATGTGGTGTCAATATTTTTTGACCCCGAAAAGGCCTACGACACCACATGGAAATATGATATTTTAAAAGACCCAGCGGATATGGGCCTTAAAGGTCGATTACCTATATTTATATCCAAATTTTTATCAAATCGTCAGTTTAAGGTACGGGTGGGGTCCACTCTTTCGGACACTTATGAGCAAGAGATGGGTGTGCCCCAGGGCAGTATCGTTTCACCAACACCGTTCAGCATAAAAATTAATAGCTTGGCCCAAACATTAACATTTAGTACAGAGGGTTGTTTACATGTAGATGATTTTCTGATATGCTACCGGGGAAAAAATATGAATAACATCAAGTGGCAACTGCAGCTTTGTCTCAGTAAGCTCGAGAAATGGGCAGTTACCAATGGTTTTAGATTTTCTACGTCAAAAAGCGTCGGTATGCATTTCTGTAATAAACGGAAACTTCATCTAGACCCTGAGCTTAAATTTTGTGGTGAACCAGTGAAGATTGTTGGGGAAAAATAAATTTTTGGGGGTTATATTCGATAGTAAACTATCTTTTATACCTCACATAAAAAAGCTTAAAGCTAAATGTACAAAGGCTCTCGATATAATTAGGGTCGTGTCTAGCACAGATTGAGGTGCTGACCGATCTGTTTTACTTAATTTATATCGTTCTCCGATGAGGTCTAAATTGGACTATGGGTCCATCATCAATAATATGCAGTGACTCGCTCTCCTGCCTTTTGGCAATAATAAATTTAAAAACCCGCTTATTCTGGAAATTTTTGCCTTTAAAAATTGATTAAAAGAGGCAAATATATTATATTCCTTTGGATACCAAGGCATGTTGGTATCCATGGAAACACAGTCGTGGATAGGGAGGCAAAGGCTGCCCTAAATAAATTCATATCAAAAGTTAAAATCCCGTATACTGACTTTAAATCTACTATTCTTAGGTATATTGGTCGCCTTCGGCAGGATGAATGGGACGCACAGGTGTGTGTATAATAAACTACACGCTATTCACCCTGTCATTGGCCATAACTCTTATACACTGGGTATGTCTCGTAGAGACCAAGTGGTTTTAACAAGAGGCCGTGTTGGGCATTCTCGTCTAACACACAATTTTATCCTGGATGGGAGCAGTGCTCCCAAGTGTGTTGGATGTGGTGCTGAATACGGCATCAAACATATCCTGGTTGACTGTTTAGAATTTGCCCATGTGCGGCAAAGATTCTACACAGTAAACTCTATATTTGATTTGTTTGACAGCATCGCTGGCGACGCTGTCATAAAATATTTGAAGGCCATTGGCCTGTATCATAAAATATATATTTTATTTCCATAAATACACGTCATAAAACTTCCTTAACATGCTGGTTTTCGAGTTTTAACTGTTTGGGTTTTCTTACCTGATTTTAATCATGTCCGTACGTTTTTGGTTTGTTTTTAATGTTCTCATATCCCTATCGAAAACCTCAACCGTCTTGTGTTTCCACCTTGTTCTCGCCACGATATGGCTGAGATATTGCCGATGTGGCGTTAAGCCATAATCATTCATTCATTCATTTAAAAGGGAAGATTGATTGGCAGCTGTCAGAAATATGCAGCCTGGTAAGGTTAAACCGGATCATTTGGGGACCTTTATGGACACTGAGCTATACGAACAAGTATAATAATGGATACAGCATATGTGTGTTTCACCCGTCCAAAACATAAAATAAATAAATGTAATAAGAAGTAGCCTAGGTAGATAATATGATAATCCAGGAGTTTTTAATGACCAGCTTTGATTTTTTAGGAAGACTTTTATCTTGCATTAACTTTTAAGGGTATTCAATTTTAAAATCATGATAAATATTGATATTTCACAATGACCCAGGACTCTGAATGCTGTGAGTTCATGTCCAACTCAGGTCGACGCTGGTCTACTTCTACAGTCATAAGTAGTACAGTTTGCCAGCAACCTGTGGATGACCATGGGTTTCGTCTGGATTTTGTCCAGTATATAATGCTGGCCGTCGTGCATAAGTGAAATATTCCTTAGTGCAGTGTATAACACTAAGCAAATAATTTTCTTCAAAAGATTTATTAGAGTAGTTTTTTACTCACTACTCAAGAATATATCAGCTTTATGCAGGGAGGAATCCGGGCAGAGCCCGGCGGAAACGCAAGACCATCTGCAGATAGCTGACAGACCTTCCAGGCTGCAGATTGTAATCTCACCATATCATGCCAAAACATCTAGCTATATCATCAAATGGTGATGATAATATCTGTAGCACATTCATTAAGTAAGATTGTTGATGAACTAAATAAGAAAAAAGTCATGTAATGCCAGCTAAAAGTTAATCTCCTAACAGATAATAATCAGTGTCCGAGAAGGTTTATAAAAGGTTATAAAAATCAGAGGCTAATTTGCCTGAGTTTTATCACGTTTTGAGACAGTAAAAGGGTCCTTAATTCACTGCCTCTTTAGACATTCTTTATTGAAAAATCACCAGCTTCTTTCATTTCAAATCCAGACGCACAAGTGTTACAACGATAACGTATATTTGTTATTACAAGTGCAGATTTGATGTATACATCTAAATGTATTTTTACAGTTACACAGAAATTATCATTAACTAATGAATTCTCGATTTAAACTATTTCTTAACAGACTTAGGGTGTTGATTTTCATTTATGTGTTATAAAATTCTTGATTATGCATGATTTTAAACAACAATGAAATAAATCAGTAAATACTACACACACATATTACATGATAGTGTAAGATATTGCGTAGGAGCGAAAAACACATGTATAGTTTTGCTGTATGTATGAATACGGCGAGAAATGTCAGCTTCTAGTTACATATAAACTTCATCGTTAGAAAATATAGGCCCACAATAAACATAATTTTTCAGTATGATTGTAGAAATCAAAAGGCATAAACACAAAAGTGCTGTTTTATATCAACGAGAAAAACACGTGTAGTTTTGGACGAGAATGGCTGTGGAGCTGATCATGGTTTGTTATACATAAATGGACAATCACAGAAATTAAACGGTACATACATAGAACATATGTATTGTGCTCAGATTTGAAAAACGTTCTTTCGGGAAGAATTGATTGTCCATGACTTTGGGGAAGAAAACTCACTGCTGCAGCGGCTGGGGCTGGATTAATTTTACATCTCCCCGCTTTGCTGCTGCTGGACCGGCTGCTGGGGTTGGACTTGCTGTCGCTGGTTTTGTGAAAATGGCCGTCCTGGTGCTACACACGTTTCCAGGAATCGCTCCTAAGCATGTTAATTTATGCCTTCGGCATCAGCGATTTCCTCCTCCTGTATTTAAGTCATTTGATCGGTTGATAAAGGCCTGTGCGCTGAGATTCTTTACCGTTCCTTCAGGCAATACTATTTTGACTTAATCTATGCAAGAAGCATTTTAGTGTGGTGATAAATATGACTCTATACGCCCGTTTTTTTATGTGCAGGGCTTGTCGTAAAGTGTTTCCCCGCCGAGGCGAGTTAAAACGCCACGCAAAGACCTGTGAGGGAGTCATCAAACGAGCGTACCCGAGCGGCGTCTTTAAAAGCAAACCAACTGTTTTCGACGAGCTAGCTGACGAAGGCATTGTTGATGTGGTCGAAAGCGAAAGGTATTTCCCGTACTGAGCTTGCTTGGATTTTGAAGCTTATCTCCAAAAATTAGAGCATACCACCGTGAACTGAAGTCAAAACACAAGATGGACAATCCGCCATATTCCCATGAGCGTGTCAGTTAGTAGTACCGTTCCTGGATATGACATCCCGATGTGTTTTTTGTCAACGGGTGATTCTCAAGCTGTGATTGAAACTATGATGACATATCTCACCGAGATCAGCGAAGCTAGTTTTAAGGTGCTGTGTGAACATTACCAGCACGTGCTAGACAGCACGTCTGCGATAACTGACTTGATGTGCAAAACGAAAAAGAAATCTTACACTGAAAAACTGCAGGAGCGATTTTTAGCTTACCTGACTCAACTCCCTGTCTTGGGTTTTATTTCTGGGAAATATGATTTTAATGCGATAAAGAAACAACAGAACCCATACTTGGTGAAAACCGGGGTATTAAAATACATTATCAAGGCGAATAATGATCACATGAGCGTGTCTACAGGACAGATGAAACTTTTAGACGTGCGAAATTATTTGACCCCGAATTATAGTTATGATAAGTGGATCAAGGTTTATGAGTGTCAGGTAACCAAAGGACGGTTTTGTTACACTTACGTGGATAGTTTAGGGCGTCTAGATGAGACAACTCTGTCGCCACCTGAGGCTTTCCATAACGACTTCCGTCAGGAGGTGTGTTCTCAAGAAGACTATCGAGCATCGCAGAATGTATGGGAATCACACGGGATGAGGACACTGCAAGATCTTCTAACCCGGTGCAATAACCTGGACGTTATCCCGTTTATGGAGGCTTTGGGAAAGATATCAGCGTTTTATCAAACCATACGTGTGGATATTTTTAATGAGTGTGTTTGACTTTGACGCCAATGCGTTATACCTAGCCCGCTTGGCATCACCTATTCCTGCTGGACATTATATCCACTGGCTTCCCGTAGAAGAAAAAGACATGTCATCTATAGCATTCTATTCCAAGGAAACGAAACCACCCAGACTGGCCGAACAGTGGTTAGAGTGGCAGGCAGACGAGCTTGGGGTGAACACCCGTCACCGCCTTAATGACATCGAAAAGCGGATCGGGAACCGACAAATCCCTGTTGCTGACTTTGCTCTGTTGGACGGCCGACGTTCTTTTTTCCAGTTTATGTATAATGTCATATATATATATATAATGATTTTAAATGTATGAAAATATTTGGCGAGTGCAGCGTTATTATATATATTATATAGATCTCTCTCTATATTTAGCGCGGGTTCGACTCCCGGAGTGGTAAGTCCTTTTTTTACAATGTACATGCTCTATACTTATACATGTATGCTTGTATCGTTTCCGTTTCACGGGTGTTACTGGCATTTCCATGGGGGTCATCTCAACTAAACTACAACTGGAGAGGTCCTTTGTAACATGAAGTGCGGCCTTACGTCTGAGGAGCTTCAAAACGAAATAAATGATCACCGAGTTTTCTTTGAGCATTGAGAATACGCTTTAATAGAAGTGTGGGAATGTGAGATCCTTCGTCTCAAACAAATTGACCCTCCTCTTCAGGCATTCCCGCGACATTACTACACCCGCCACTCGCCCCATCTCAGTCAAGATCAATTATTAAAATAATAATATTGAGCATCAATGGAATGGCCTTGTGGAATGTGACACTCATCTTCCCCAAGAATTATTATCAGCTTTTGCTGAATGTCCACCCATATTTAAAAACGCAGATGTCACCCTAGACGATATTGGGCCCAGTATGCGGGAATTTGCCAAGGGCAATCATATGATGACCCATCCCCTTCGGATGTTAATAGGCAGTATGTTTGGGTCGAAAACTATCTTGCGAACGGCTCTGCTGAGTTCGTATTTGGCTCACGGACTTGTCGTGACTGAAGTGTGTCAGGCCGTTCATTATACATCTCAATATTAATATGTAGTTTCATTACCAAGTAAGTCTGATTATCATGAAATTTCACTGAATATGAATTTTTATGCAATCCTCATAAAAATACATATTTTAATCAGCAAAGAAAGTGGTGTGAATAGTAAAGATCCTGTCTATTCAATCGTATACTAAAAATCATTACCATAGTTTAGTAGGTGGGAAATTTTTGCATAATAGAATTCATTGTTCGTCCCCCATCTCGGTGAAGTGAAACATATAAACAACATTGACCTCACAGGGCGGTATCTAAGCACTGTACACTGCGGTAATACCATTCCCAATGGTCTGTACCAAGATTTAGCCACGTCTCGACCTCCTTACACCAGGGTGGGAGGACATAAGAGTCAAAATACTCCCAAGACAGGTGACGTGTGGTTTCCTCATAATCTATGTACGGTGCAATCCAATGTTTGCCAGGCTTTGTACATGGGTCCGTGTTTAAAATATATAAGGCACGTCGAGAGGGCGGAAAAATCGCATTTCCAAGCGGAGATCGCCCTTCTCACCGACCTTCAAGTGATGGTCGTGTTGGTCCGCAGTCAGATCGAAGTCGATCAGAAAACCCCTCTCCGAATTCGGCATATTTGTCGTCGTTAAATTCATCGAACCAAGCTTTGCCCGTGGCAGCAAACAGGTTTGCATAAGAACGAATGTGATTGTCGGTCTTAAAATCGGGAGTGAGTGGCTTGGCTGTTATCTGACGTCGGTTCAGGTGTAAAGTCTCATAGTTTATGTCACGGTGGCTGAAGTTGAAGGGATTTTCTGAGTATTGCACGTTAAAGGTCGTGTTTTGTATACACATTATGATCAGGCGCTGGGGAAGATAGGTTTTGCTCGTTCACTGTAGTATGTCCCTGAGCTGCGTTGAAATACTTGGTTAAGACACGACGAATCAGGTACTTGGATATGGCCTTCTCCAAGACTTTCAAATGCCCTAGCAGAACACCGGGGGTGACTTTGATTTTCCGTACAAACATTGTTACTTCCTCAAGGACTGTCTCGTAATCAGCCAGGACCGATTTGTGTCCTTCCCCATGTTGCGGGATCGATATAATTGCAAAGGTGTCTGCGCGCCGCGTAAGACGCACTCGAGCCGCCACATTGTTTAACAAATAGCGGTCTTGTAGAAAAAAATCACAATGCAATCCCCCATCATATCATTCGAGCGACTCTCTGCGGCAAAGGCTTTCCGTCTCCGAAATCCACTGTTCTGATTTCCTTCAGCGTGCATATGTCCAGCGGTATCCTTATACCACATGTTCCCTGTCGAATGGGTTTCTTTATTACCTTTTCAGAGGTAAGTAAGGTCCCTATGTACGCGCGGTAAGTGCACATATTACTGGAAGGAGTGATGAGTGATGGCGACATCTACTTGCTGCCACAGATAATGCAGCCACAGAATAACGGGTGCCACAGCGGCTCTCTCCGGAAAACCATCTCCAATACCTTTCACTCTTTAGGTTTTCACATACAAATACGTGTCCGGATGTCCGTTGCTAATGAAAAGTTCTACAGGCCAACCATCCGTAATGCTAACAATAGGGTTGTAGGTATCCCATGGTCCTCCCTGTACACTTTTTGGAGTTGGGGGTAAAGTCCACCAATCTACTGCTCACTTACGGACAGGATTTCGCATGAGGTAAAGCCGTGGCAGGAGTTATAGAAATATATCTCTGGGAGGCTTGGCAGATCGCCGTCTGTGATCCAATATGCCTCTTAAGCCAATTGGCGGGACGACGCGGACCAGGACGTTTTATAGACCTGGGGTGAGCCCGTTTACCCGGCGGGCGGTGCCGCTGGCCGGGCTGTAGATATTGTGGGATTTGGTCATGAGCGCACGATTAGCATTCCATAACAGCTCTTTACCAGTGGCCTTAACACGTTGTTTGAGAGCTTCCTGGGGCAACTTGCGGCGAAACACAGTCCCCAAGGCGGTTCCTAGCACTGCTTTCCCCACTGTTTGGAGATAAAAACTGAAGCAGACCGGTCTGTGTCGTCCCTAATATCTATTTCGATGGATGAAAAAATCCTTCTTCAGCATAGGAATATATCTGATATGTGAAAAGGACTTGGTAACGTGATCTGCAGACTCTCCGCGGATCGTTACCGCACGAAGTAGTTGGGCTAAAGTATTCCTGACTGCACGAGTTTCGAGCACATCTGAATACACATAAAGGGTTGGGACCATCCGATTCATGCAATTTGAACCAAAGTGCGTCAATTCCGCACCATTTACTACAAGTGTAGTGTCCGAAAGGTTGAAACCAAAAATTTCCTGTAAGCGCGGACTAAAGCCCACACGTTGGCGTGATTTATATTTTAGTGTATATATTTGATGACGTTTATTGTACCAAAACAAAAGTTGGTCTGCGGGTTTAGGCATAAAAGAAGGCTTAGTGCTAGCCATCAATCGCGCGTTGAGGTCTTCTGGTGTCGGGTAATAGGCTTTGGGTAGTGCAACATAGTCGTAGCGAGTTCATTCCCCGTACACCGTAAACAGGATCTCACCGCGTCCGACATTAGGTCACAATCGAGAGTGCGGTATTTCAACCAGGTCACATTCCCAATCGCCCGAGAGATGAATCGGTCTAGGCAGTTGGGTGATGTAATTTGCTAACCTGTTGTCTTGAAAATAGTCAAACGAGCTATTGCTAGGCAAAGCCTTGTAACGCTTGCTGTTTATCCCACATCTCGGAGTCAAACTAACTCAGTGTGAGAAACTGTGCTTTTAATAGGGAGACCACCGCGGTGGTTGGGTGATTTTACGTCGGGACCGTGAACTAGTGCGAGGAGATGCCTTTGTTGGGATGGGAGTATGCTGCTGCCGTCGGCGCCGTTCCCACTCCCTCCTTGTTTTGGGCTTTGTTTTACAGTTCTTAGACTGGGAAGCTGGAATTGAAGCCTTTGGTCTATGAGGTGTAAACATATCTTCGTGTTTTTCTCCTAAGCCCGTTTCTTCCTTCTCTTTTCCTTCCTCCACAGCTGAGCGGGTGTAGGTGCTGCTGGTGCAGACAGGAATGAAGGTACGGGTGAGGCTGCCTGAGCGGGCGCGGGTGTAGCAGGTGAAGGCACGGGTAGGGCTGTGGGTGACCTGGGCGGCATGAGACTTTGCTGATACTGATTTAGAGATGTCAAATAACGTTGAAGGACTTGTTGGTACTGATGAATTTTATCCCCATTTCACAATGTTCTATTCTGTAAAATGCTTGCCGTATCACCCTCTAATGTGTTGAGTGCTTTGACAGTAAACGGAACGGGGTTAGGCGAAATCGGGAGAATCAATATCTTCAACAAACGGGGCTCGACTAGGGCCATTTTTTTTCCCATGAGACGTCGTAATGAGTTTTACCTGGGACCATTTGCTTTGCGATGGGAGTGATTTGAGACGTACCTCGAGGTTTCTTTAAATACTACCAAGTAGTGAGCCTTTAAGCCCATGGTCTTTGCTTTTGTTAACCAGATGCACGACGCAGATCACACGATGGTGACTTCCCTTGGTAAAGAGCGCTGTTAAGCGTCCATCCGCTTCGGATATAAGATCGTCAACAATCACTAGAGTACGCTCCCGGGGGATAAATATTGTGGGACTAGGTACTCCTTCTTGAAATTCAACATTCGGCAAGGTAGCGTACATAGGCTGTCATTCACCGTAACACCATACTACACGCTATGGAGATGGAAGGATAAGTTCGCGAGCATACTCTTTGACACGTTCGACTAAGATCGATATACCACTCCTCGACGGTCGGCTGACAAGACAGGTAAATGGGTGGCCCCATCGTACACCCATGGGTCTGGCGAGACAGTCCAGCCGAAAGAAATTGTCCGAGATTGAAGAGGATAGAGCAGGTAAGGTACGGGGCTGAGTTGAGATGAATTCACGTCCGCAGATGAGCTGGTATGCTCAGTCTGTGGTAATGTAGACTTGGGCATAGTTCGCTCTGTAGGTGTGATAGTACTAGTAATATCTCTAATACTATAACGAGGATAGGCCTGGTAAGCTATGGGGCTGTGTTTAGATGAATTCACTCCCGCAGGTGAGATGGTACTCTTTGGTAATGTAGACTTCCGCTTAGTTTGCTCAGTAATATCGCTAATACGAATAGTACTGGTTGGATTGTCTGGTCTTTGGTAATGTGGCCTCCCCGTGGGGCTAGGCACCAGAATAGAAGGCTGACTAGCTATTGGGGTAACAAAGTTCGCCGTGAATGGTCTATTAGGCCGGTAAATGGCGAGCGGGACTTGTCCACTAGAGTCAATTTCCAATGACCGGTAGAACTCGTCAAACAGCGTTTTGTTCAATTGCTTTTACAGGAAATGTAACAAGTATTTATCCTCGGTTAGTTGGGCTGTTAAATCACCTGTCAGTCCGCCTACTAGCAATCCGATATATAACAGCACTCCGGCCACGAAAAGAGTGGGATCTTTATTCTCACGCAGGCTTTGTACGCAATCGTTTATTCAATTAGGCATCGCGAAGGGAGACTGGCACAGGTAGGATGAAGACTGTTTTAAAATACTCTTCATGTCTGTCTCTGGCACCCACGAATTAAAACCAGGAGGCCATCCTCCCCATTTCACCAAGTAATATGTTTTGCCACGCTCCTTTTTGCTGTCTAATACAGTCTCCACGATAGTACCTATCGATTGTTATCTTAACGGGTTGAAGTTCTGTTTAGCAAAATGTTCCCACGAGTTGTTCTCCACTCAGATCCGCTAATGTATACACCACAGATTCCCTGGGATGACGCGCTACAACGCGGAAAATTTCTTAACTCCTGTCAAGTAGGTAAGATTTCTTAAAAGTTCACTTGACTTTACTAATCCGAACGAGGCCTCCTACTTTATACTGATAAATCCTCTACATGCACCAGGGCTGTATAGAGCTATATAATATAGCCCGGATTTCGTGCTGAAAGTGTAGAAATAAAACACCCCATGCTCCTATAAAAATGCCTGAGACGCTTTGTTGAGAAACTCCTTGCCTTCGTCTGTTTACAAATATAATGGATTTTTTCCAAGCTTGAAAATTCTTTGAAACGCTTCAATAAGACTGGTACCTCTCTTGGTCGGAACGGTTACTACCCAGGCGTATTTGGAGAGAATATGAATGCACGTAAGCAGGTAGCGGTTGGAACCATTGTATTTGGCTATTTTACTCACATCCACCAAATCACCTTGCAACTGACTGTCTGTCCCCCTGGTATAACTCTCTTACGGGGGTGGTGTCGGCGAGCTGGGTGATGAAGCGTACAGGACTCCTGTTTGGCTAACCAAGTCTTTTCACGGTCACGTGACACCGAAGGACTGTGCTGACGTGTTGCCCGCAATAAAGCACCTACCCCGCTATAAGCACCCGGGCTCTTACTAATACATTAGTGATGCTATCCTGGGATTTTCTTCTTTGCATGAAACGAAAAAGAAAATTAAAACCGCTCGCCGGCCCAGTTGTTGTCCTACCCAAACGGTGAAAACATAACATAGCTCGCAAGACTAGTAGCTAAAAATCCGGGGCGAACCTCTGTTAGAGAACTACTCAAAACCCACATTTAGAAAACAGAATTAAAACATAAAGACCGTATTGGATCGAGAGAGGTGCGCGGTGGTTAATGCGAGGGTCGAATCTAACCTGTGAAAGGGTGTGCAGAGGTTTGGACGTATTTCCGGCGTGTATTGTGAGCAGCATAATTACCAGGTGAGGCAAGGAGCACAGCCATATATCCCATACCGGGCGTACGGAGCGAGATGTCGTACAACCTAGGGTATAGGTTCGGAATCTACAGGTAATGCAGGACGCAGCTGCCATTTTCGGGCTACGATTAAGGGCCAGTCGGTATTACCGGCGCGTTTTGTGCAATAGATATAGCCCAGAGCTCATATACTTCTGGGTTCGCTATATATAACACAGAGTAGCAGGGAGGGCGAATGCACTAGCTAATGGGAGCCCTCACCCCCAAGATCCGACGAGCCTCCCAGCGCGTGTTCCGACTATTTTCTGCTACAGATCAAGGCATATGCTGTTCAGCTACATGAAGGGTCATAGCAAATGTGCATGGTTGAAAGTGGATGAGCTAGAGATCTTCGGGAAAAGTTGCCGAGGGGAATACTGCCAAGCCCACCTACCCAAAATCCGCAAAGGCAGCAAAACTCCCGCGATATATCGGTCGTGCGGTAAGGAGATTTGGAGAGAAATAGAAATCTGTCGGGCCTGTGCGCGAGATGAAATTCGCCACCAACATATAGCCCTGAAGAAGAAATCCAAAAGCCAGTCCGATTTAGTAACGAATACATTTCTTGTAGTTCGAAATCACATTTAGACAATCTCGTGTTAGCGACATACCCATTCAACAACGTGACTACTATGGATGATTTGATCGACGAGATTCTTGCAGAGTAAGACCCTGGGTATTTTCTCGATGAACCTATTCCGGAAGACGTCCAAAAACCGCCTCCATCGGCCGTTGAGGCCACAATAGTCATTCATCGACATAGATGGTCACATCCCTCCAACGGTCTAGCCCCTGGCTTAAGACTGGGTTGAGATTCTGAACGAAGCCAAAGACGATTTTGCAGCTCATGGCGCCACTGCCGACTTCTCCACGTGGCCGGTGGAAGCAGAGGACCCACTCGATATTGGCGATATTGAAATCGCTGATGGTATACATGTTATAGCCAGCCGACTGACCTTGGACACTCGCATCTCGGACAAGAGGGCAGCTCAGCTTCTCACGGCGTTTTCTGGCGGGGGTGGGGGACGAGTTCTTACTCCGAATCAAGTTCTTGCGTGACCGTAACGAAGGTGACTGGGTTATTGAAGACAAGTTTAATCCAGCTCGGGCTGAGAGGAAGAAGGGACAGAGTGTCATCGAGATCTTGAGGGATACCAAACCAGGCACTCTTACTGGAATCGACACGGTGTCAAAACGCCTATCCTATCACAGTGGTTGTGTATGTCAGAGACCCTGCCAACCGCGCTCTGTGAAGAGATGGCAACCTCAACTGTGTGGCCCAGAGAGTGGTGAAGTACTTTGAGGGAGCCTTGAGGGGTCAACGGCTGACGGCAGCTAGAAGAGTGGGATTAGAGGGTGCATTAAAAGGGCGCTCCGGTCGATAATGTGGCTGAACTGCAAAGTGTTTTTAAGAGGCTAATCATCAGGCGGGGAATTGTTGGCGAGGACATATACAGCAGTGGGAAGTAACAGTTCGGTGGCAACGGAATCAGATGTAAAATAGAGCTGATCTGCTTCAATGGCCACGCTTGTTCTAAAGATCTCCACTTTCCCGAAAGCAGAAAGGTCCACATCTATGAGGGCGACGTCTGGCAGGCCATCCGGCAAGTTACCCAGGCTGAGCCCTTACCTGTCTGGCTGCTGGGTGGGCAAGACAGGCAACTTGACGGCGACCAGTTCGTGCTACAGGACGGCCGCACCTACAGCACACAGGGGGGCCCACGAGATGCTCCAAGCTATCTGCACCACGTTAGGTATCCCTGAATGGGCCGAGACGGCATCCGGCGAGAACCACGCAGACAGCATCATGGCGAAAGAAAAGAACGACTGAAAGCCAATCCCAGCCAGTGTACTCGACGATATCGAGCAGGCCTGCGTCTAGCATGGCCACGGCGGGCTCTGGAACACGATAGACTACGACACGAGGGACATCTGCACCATCGACATGAAAGCCTGCTACCCGGCCTCCTTTCAGGGAAAAGGCGAAGCTAGGCCCCACTTTGAACGTTTCGGACACGTAACCCACCGCATGACCCGTATACCCATCAATGGCCCCCTCCCCAAAGACACCGGCACAGGCTTCGCCGAGGTCCAGGAGTGGGGGTTCGCAGACTGTCATCTTTACATCCTCGCGCGGTTTGGGAAGCATTTCGCTGAGAGTGGATAGGCCCTAACGCAGCTCCTTGCCTTCGTGAAAGAGGCAAAAAAGGCCTCCTGAAGTCCCTCAGGGTAGGTGAAGCAGGCATGGCTCCCTGAATACCGTAACAGCAGTATGATCGGCAAATTCACGCAGAGCAGCAAAGCTGAAGAAAAACGGAGCACCAATGAAATGCCCCTCGGCCACATCCTCACATGCTACGATGGCTCCCAGCCCCAGTACACTCACTTAAGGGCATCTTTGTTGACCTATCACCACATCAACCTCCTCTCTATGCTCTGGAGGTTCGAATCAGAGCAAGCTGTCCGGGTGGCAACCGATTCCATTTATATGAAGAAAGAAGCACTGCACAAGCTCGAAGGGATTGAGGCGTATGTGGCTCCCAAGGCCTGCAGCTGCTGCGAAGCCTGTTGTGTCCATTGTCTCACAGGGATAACGCGTCTTCCCCCAGCTGCCTCAGCCAACTGGTGCGACAAGAGAGAAAAGCCATCCATGCCCATGGAACATGTAGCGTACCTCACTAAGCCCGAATACCGAAGACAGGGAACAGATATGCCAGACTCTTCTGTACCACGTCGCTATGACCGACTGACCAGACCCCGGAATGGACGGGCCAGAAGTTCATCGGGAGCGTCATCATCTGGGACGAGTTATGCATCGAGCCCCGACCTTATTCTGTAAACCTTCCTCGATTGGCTCGAACACAGGGGTGTCCAAGTCATCTGCTGCGGCGATCAGCGTCAACAATCCCCGATTGCTGGCGAGATGCCACACAACTAGCTGTGTCAGAAGGTTAACTACTACCAGTGGGTCGAAGAGACAGAAGTCCGTGACCGAGCACAGGTGCTGTTATTCCAGCGCAAAAAGGTCCACTTCCCAGACGCCCCACCGCCGTGCTGTAAAACCCAAAAGATGCAAAACATACAAGTCCCTGTCCCGGGCACGGACCGCTGGGAAGAGCGCGTACTCAACCACATCGTCAATGTCAGCATAGAGGCAGCGGAGGTGGCTATTCAAACTGATAACAGGCGCTTTTGTTATGCCCTCACTGTTCACTCGAGCCATGGTATCACCATCAATGACCCCCAAAAATCTTGATCATCGACGATTACCTCGAGTGGTCAAACCTTGGCTACTTTGCCGTATCAACAGAAGGGCACCTCAGACAGCTCTCAGCCAGTAATCTGCCCCCACCCCGCCAGGAGGGTTCCGACGGAAGAGATCTTACCGAGCAACAGCTCCGCAAAATCTTATAGAGGAAGCGCTAGGAGAAAGCCAAGGGACTCAGGTTTAACCTGTAGGTCCATCACATCTTGCATCTCAAGGAGCAGCAAAATAACGGCTTTGCCGCGTGCAATGTTAATCTGCTATGGGCTTACCAGCAAGAGGATACCCAGCAGTTCAGTGTGGACTGGTTGGACGATTTCAGCAGCCACAGTAATGATAACATCAGGTTGACGTCTCTCGAGTGCAATGGAAAAAGGAGATGCGCAGTTCTCATCACCTGAGGATTCCATCCGGCAGAGGATGAGAGTCGCCGGGCACCACGAGTAGTTTCTCGCGGAGAAACCCCTTGCTGGGGGTCATTTAGCAGATAGTACAACACAGGCTCGTCACGTTTAGTTACCGACGGTTCGAGCCTCTACACATCTACTGACCACATTGGATCAGTCGCGCGACGGCGACCACCCTCTAGCTCGCCGGGCTGGTACAGATAGCGAACACCAACTCCAAAATGGAGCTTTTGCTCATGAAGGCCAACAGATTGGCATGGAACACTGAAGGATTGTCTGTGTGCCATCGTTTTCGTCTCGATGGCCTCAGAAGGCCGTTTGCGAGTGAGTCTCCAGCAGCTCAAAGTGGAGTTGGACGTAGTAGTGGTTGCTTAAAGATGACTGAATCTCAGATAGAGGGGGCTCTCAGCACATATGCTGAACCCCCACTGCTCCTCCGTGACCTGCTGTGCATTAATAAGACACCGAAGACCGTCAGAGAGGAAAACACAACCTTGCTAGACTGACTGCACTGGACGAGCGCATTACTTTCAAAGAAAAATAACTTGATGAAGCCACCGATGAGTTCTCCATGCGACGCATTGCAGAAGAATTGCGAGCACTTCGGAATGAAAGAGCATCTCGCCTCGAGGTCGTCTCCGCGAGAGATGCAGATCTGCGCACACAAATCAATCTGATCAGGGAAACGATCAGCCGCGTTCTTCATGAGGGCACAACTCTTGCCGAACGTCTTCGGACTTTGTTCCTCGAACAGGAGTCACCATAGCCAACATCCTAACTGCGTTGGGTCCTGGTCCGTGTGGTAACTGGTGGTGCGGCACTTGCCCTACCAGCCCCAGCAACCCAGCCGACGGGTGCTGTTAAGGAATGGGTAAACAAGCAAGTGTGCGCCCCGGGCAGGCTTCTAGCTAAGCTCGCCGGTAACGCCGCCGCGGATATCCCAGATAGTATAGGGGGGCATCGTTTTTGGGCTCCTCAGCACATTAGGCAAGGCCGTGAGCTGGTCAGCCGAAAGTACTTAGCCTGTGGTTATCGCCTTAGTTGGCGTCATTTACGCGGCCGGTCGGTCACATATAGTGCAACCAGATCAGTTTCATATCCAGTCCACGTGATGAAATGACCGGAAGGGGGCTATATTATCGGAGTAAGTCCAGAGGCAGCATCTTTTCTCGGCATCAACACACCATTTCCCATTAAAATGCTACCTCCACATTCCGTGATCATTTTGGATACTATATTCGATCCTAATCCAGTTCCCGGCCCCTTCGACACCCTTGGCTTCAGGATTAAGTGGCTGAAAGAACATGTGGGTGTAAACGTCACGATCGTTGTCAAAATGCCTCCGAGATCTAACAAGGTCGAGACTATGTTAGGCAATGTCCAGGCGTGGTGCGTGTGGATCGAATAAATCTAGATCATGGCATTCAGTTGGTACGGTTGAGAAGAAAGGCTGAAGTTATATCGGATTTAGAATTAAACATTCTGACGGCGTCTACAAAAAATTGCCCCAGCTGTATCCAGGATTAGATCCTTCTGCACCCCACCCCCGACTGAAGATTCGCACGAGCATAGATTACAATATATTAGCTCTCTGAAAAAGGAATTGGAAAGCGAGAGAGATGCCAAAGCTGCTCTATGCAAAAAATACCATAGGGCAGTAAGCGCAGTTGATGGCATTGTTACCACGCTACTTACGGTAAGCATGAGTCTGGGCGTCGGCAGAGTCGGAGCGTTGTTCACGATAATTGCGACTCCTAGCGCTATAGACATGGAAGACACGGCCTTAGTATGCGGCCTTCTCATTTGGATGAGTAAGTTTGTAAGCCGGCGTCTGTGTGTCAAAGGTAAGAAACACAATGAGATTCACTTACTGGCCGGGGATAGGCTTAATATCATCACAGACCACGTCTCTACAGCGCTAATTGCCAGTAAAATTTTGGATACCGAGTTTCGGTTAATACTCGGTGAATTCGAGAAATACCGAGAAATGAAACAGCAGATTCGAGCGGACACAGTACATAACTCCATTTCATTCGATAACAAAACGAAAGACGAACTAGTGCAGGAGGAAGGAGGCGAGGCGCGAGTGACACTGATGACAAGACTATCCCTCAATTGAACTTCTGGACAAAGAGGTCGAATACCGGCGTTCCATATAATTGTAGTATTACTCGCAAATCGGCTATAAGATGTGTCCATCACGCTTATCCAATGTATTCACTGTGACGGCAATTGGGATCAGGTGGAGACTAGCTGTATGGATGATACACAAACTTCACAACGCTCTAGAAGATCAGACAGATGAAATTACGAGACTCAATGATAAATTACATGATTTATATTGCTCTGTGTTGCCAGGCCTCAATGGTAAAATACTTGAGGCCGGGCCGCCAGACTCCAACTGACGGATTAGTTGGAGTCCCCTAAAATACTGATTTATTAAAGTAAAAAAGTGCGAAACCGGTGCCACGTTCCCCGGAGTCCCGTAGGGTTTTAATTTTCTTTTTTCATGCATTCGCTTTGGGACTCTGGAGGCCTTTTTCCACTGGGAAGTGCTTCCCATAGGCCTGTGGGAACTGGTCGCCCATCTTAGGCATGCAAGCCTTCTGCAATACCACACCCGTCTTTGGGCTAAAACATCTTAGGCGTTTGAACCCCCAGATGTGAGAAAGACGTGACTGGCGTGCACCGTAACGGTTTTTGGGAGATCCCACCACTCCACTCTTCGTTCGAGTAACTTATCTGCGAAGTTATATATTTATACCTCCCAAACCCTGTCGCATATATTGGACACAAAAGTAACTATCTGATGTGGAAAGATGCGCTGATGAAGAATATCACGTCAGTTTTTGTCCAGAGAGACAATTTTCGCTGAAATATAAACATATGCTGGTCATTTTCCCCAAAAAGCCACGCGGTAGACATGGTGTCAAAAACTTAGAGCTCAGTTCACATTGAAGAATCGCTAATATAGCCTCCGTATGATACTATATAGTTGTAGACTATTTTATCAAGCGATAGGACTAATGGTATACATAATAGAGGGGCTAATATATTGCCTGTGCGTTGCACAGCTCTCTGGCATACACATATATATGTCAGAAGACTGGATTCTACCTCGGAAGGTGGTATGTATGGTATACAGGATATAACACACTGTGTTCATTTACCTAGTTAGATAAATATATGGTGGCTGGTCTCGCCAGCTATTCAGGTCAACTGGCTCTCAATCGAGCTATTTATATGGTACAAGCAGGTACGCTAGTGTATATCCCCAGTATATCCTGTATTGCATAACAACTTTCGGCTTACTGTAAGCGAGGTCGAACTGGTACCTCACCGTCTCGAGCCGCTCCCACATCTGGACAAAGTGCATCTTCACAAAGTCCGAGTTTAAGCTGGCCTGTCCGGAGCTGTTGTGGTAAGTCTTGTTCTCCTATGTCCTGTGTTTTTTCTGAATGTCAAAGCCCGTTTGTCTACATACATAATTGGGAAAATTTTATATACGCGAGCGGGCATTTGTGCACATAGATAATAGGCAAACGTTTATGTAGCTGGACAGCATATGGCTTGATGTGCAGCAGAAACTAGCCGGACTAGGAGCTGGGGCAACTATCTCTGAATGTCAACACCCCGTTTGTGTACATAGATAATTGACAAAAAGTTCTGTACGGGCACCATATGGCTTAATGTGTAGGAGAAATTAGTCGGAACAGGGGCTGGGAGGGCTCCAAGGGTCGTGAGGGTACTCCCATTAATTAGTGCATTCGCACTCCTGCTGCTCACAGGCTGATAGCACTGCTTATATATGTCTTCTGACCTATTTATGAGTACACCATTAGTGTGTAAATCACTGCCATAGCATTAGGCCTTCTATCTTGTCTATCTTCACTTCTAACGATTGATAAAATAGTCTACAACTAGCTGGTGTAAATATAGAAATATGTCGAAGCTATAAATTACCGATTTTCCTTATGAACCGAGCTCTCAGTATCTGCGCCATGTCTACCACATGGCATTGTGGAATTGGATGACTGGTATATTTTTATATGCGCAATTCAGCAAAAATAGTCGTTCTGGACAAAAACTAAAGTGATATTGTTCATCAGCGTGTTTTTTTCTGCGTAAGATAGGTACATTTTCCCCACTAAAATATGCAACAGGGTTTGGGAGGTATAAATATATAACTTCGCAGGTAAGTTACTCCAACGGCGAGTGGAGTGGTGGGATCTCCCAAAGACCGGTAACGGTACTCGCCAGTCACGTCTCACATATTGGGGGTTCAAATCTCTAGGATGGTTTAGCCCGGAGACGGGTGTGGTATTGCAGGAAGCCTACATGCCTAAGATGGGCGACCAGAACCCACAGGCCTATGGGAAGCACTTCCCAGCGGAAAAAGGCCTCCAGAGTCCCAAATCGCATAAAATGAAAAAGAAAATTAAAATCCTACCCGACTCCGGCGGGACGTGAGAAGGGATTTGTTTTTCTTTAGTTTAGCAAGTTGGAGTCTGGAGGCCCGGCAGAATTTAATTATAGACCAAATGAGATCATGTAATTTATGATTAAGCCTGGTGATTTCATCTGTCTGGTCTTGTATAGCGTTGAAAAGTTTGTGTAGAAAATATGTATCTAAACCCCACTAGACCCCAATTGCCGTCACAATGAGTATATTGGATAACCGTGACGCACACATCTCATTGCCGACTTGGGAATAATACTATCAGCATATCGCACGCCGGTATCCCACCTTTCTACCAAAACATTCAATTGCATAGTATTTTCATGAAAGATGTGCGAACTTCGTCCTATCCCTGTTGCACTAACTGGTCTTTAGTTTTCTTATCTCATGAAATCGGATTTCCTCCCACCATAATGTTGCCCGCCGTCGTATAATTGAAATATTCTTGAGTAGGGCGTGAAACACCAATCAAATAAATAAATAAATGTAATGAAATCGAGTTATGCACTGTACCACATTGGATCTGTTGTTTCATTTCTTGGTATTTCTCGACTTCACCGATTATTAACCGAAACTTGGTATCCGAAATCTTTCCCTCAATCAGCGTTGTAGAGACGTGGTCTGTGATGAAATCAAGCTTACTCTCAACCAGTAAGCGAATTTCACTGCGTTTCTTACATTTGACGGAGAGGCGCCGGGTAAAAAACTTACTCACTCCACTGAGAAGGCCACATGCCTATAGCTAGAGCAGCAATTATCGTGGAGAACACTTCGATTCCGACGACGCCCAGACCTATGCTTACAGTATCAATACCATCAACTGCGTTGACTGTCCAGTGGTATTTCTTGTCTCTCTCACCTTCTAACTCTTTCTTCAGAGTGTTAATATCTTTAAATCTGTACTCGTGCGGATCTGCAGTCTGGGATGGAGTGGGTGGGCAGAAGTGTCTAATGTTGCATACAGTTGAAGCGTCTTTTTGCAGACGTCCTTAGGATGTTTAATTCTAAATCCAATATGGGTTTGAAACTTATTCTTAACGGTTTCAACATAACGTGATGCCCTACATTTATGCGATTCACCCGCACGATTTGTGCCGCAGCGGCCTGGACATTGTCTAACGTCGCCTCAAACTGATTAGCTCCCGAAAGCATTTTGACAACGATCGTTACACCCTTACCGACATGCTTTTGCAGCCATCCGATCTTCAAGTCAGGAAGTATAAGAAGGGCTTGGAAACTTGATTATTCTCCAATATAAAATCCGGAATGATTATAGAACCGCGTCAAACTCACAAAATGGTGAGTTGATATCGAGGTAGCATGTTGTGTCGGAACATCCTCCGATCGCATGGCCCCCATCCGGCAGTATCCTCACATGAAGTTCATCTCCCATGACCGTGTAGGAGAGGTAAGACGCACCACCATCTTACCACATTTGCTGCTTGCAGCAGGGTCTGGGCCACAATCTGATCAGTGTCCCATTTGGGATCATCCGATTTAACGAGACCCCATATCCTATTCGCATCATTATTAGACAGAACCAGGGTGAGTTTTTGGAACGCATTCCGGTCTTCAATATCGACATCGTCGAGCTCATGTATCTTCGGTGGTGCTCAGGATCTCCCCGACGGCTCATTTTTTCGTGCATAAAAACCTTTCCGGAATTGGAAGGCATGAATCTGTCCATCCAATCCTTGTCCCTCAAAGCCATCGATATATGCCATATACTATAAGTCTAGTTGCGTGGAACTAGGACCCAATGAGTTCATCACGCCGGCGAATGTGTAAAGTTACACTTACATATGCTGCATCTATATGTTGGCCGCCATTGGTTAATAGCTTAACAGGAAGCCCAGGCCTGAAGCCAGCCAAAAGTTTTTTCTACTATGGATTGGGAAATGCCGCTGTCCTTCCGGAGTTCATGACTTTCTGGTATACCGGGACTGCCTTCAGAATAGTAGAGCCACTTGCATTACTGGTAGGCAGTGCGGCTATGTTTTTGGACGCGCTCGTCTCGTCGAGGTGGACAAATATTTTCTTATGAGGCGTCAGTTTGGGTGGTTTCTCGCCTTCATTTATTCCACCCATGGTTTCTCTGGGGTTTGAGAATCCCGGCATATCAGCTAAAGTTAAACTCAGCGAGTTTAAGCCCCACTCGCCCAGTAGATTCATTCAGTTGCAGTTTAGCACCCAAAGGTCGGGATACTTTTTTGTCAAGGGTACAGACGGTGTAATATCCACTTGGCACGACTATCGGCTTATCATTAAACACGAAACACACGTTGGCGCCAGTGTCCGAGTACGGCAACCTTGTACTGACCTTTTTGATTGTCCAGACATGATGGGAGGAGGACACTCCGTCCATGTTGAACATCGTTCACTGTAACAAACATATTCAGAAATATGTTCGATAAGGCCTTTTTATTCAAAAGGAAGGTAACCAATTACTATGTCCAATGGATATATTCGAGTAAAGGGATCGAGGAACCGAGAGAAATCGTGCTGATGGATCCCAGCTAGAACTACTCGCAAATTGCTTTCGGCGTGGCTTTCCAAAAGGTGTTTGAACGCTACACCTCACAGCGACGTATTGGTCGAGAAATGGCACACGCAACCGGTGGCCTGGTGGAGGAACCAACGCAATTTCGCCGTATGGTGTGGCACGACTCGTTGTGGGATGTGAAAGGCGAATCACCATGTGGCAAACACCACAAAAATAAAGAAACTCTGTATTCCAGGTCGATGTGTACTATCAACTGCGCTGTATTCTGGAAGAGGTTAAGGCACCACTCCCAGAAGACAATTAATGGACGCCGACCAACAACTTCTACGACCGGAGGGCATACGAATGAATTTACGCCGAGTTTTGGGTCCCCACCAGACATAGATTGGCGGCAAAAAAAGAAGTGGAGACGACGGGTTAGGCGTCGCTTATTACTATGTCACGAGGACAGGATACATGAAATCGCATTACGACTACGATCCTAGCCGCATGACATTCAAGCGAACAGCGGAAAAGTTCTACATCGATTTCATGTCACAAGGCCGCGAGGTCAATCAAGCACAGTCCACCTTCATCCTCAACAAATCTGTAGGGTTTACCCAGGTAGGTGTGGAACGCGTCAACGGCACCATTCGGATATCTCTGGGCACTCCTCGGAGCACAGGCACAGACCCGCAGCAGTATCTTAGGTACTTTAGGCACTGCATTTGACGCGCAGAAGTAGTTCGTAGCTAATATCGAAGAGGCGATAACAAGACCTGTGGATCTTCCTTCGGCCATAGCGCGGTAGCAGAAGATCCAGAGGTACACCCGCTCCAAGGTGGATTATGTGTTTGGCCTAGCTCTGTACATGACGCGAAGTAATATGGGCTTACGGATCGGAAAAATCGGTGGCTGTAACAAAGAGGTCGTCATAGCCACAGCAGACCAAAAACTCGGGGTTAATGAAGACGTGAACGGAATAGTTGACGCGCCCTCGACTCGGGAGACAAGCATTACAAAGCCGCAGTCAGCTGCATTACCCGTGCCGACTCCCTCGCCGATTCTAACCACAGCGCCGCAGCCAGTGCCGACTCCATTAGTGAAGAATTCACCAAGACAGCACCATGAAAAAAAAACTGGTGTCAGTAATACTTAACGTCTCTCTCGGGCTTTCACTGATCTGGGTACGCTAGATGTGGCGGAACGGCCGGGTGAATGATTCCAACTATGGCAACAACAAGAGCACTAGCATTTTCGGCAATCCAGCTCACGGCCTTGCCTAATGTACTGAGGGGCCAAGAGACAATGCTCCCTATAATACCCTGAGAGAGACGCAGAGGCTTTACCGGCGAGCTTACCTAGAAGCCTGCCCAGGGCCCGCAGTTGCATTTTTACCCACTCCGTAACGCCACACGTTGCGCTACCGGTCGCGCTACCAGTTAGCGCAAGCACCGGAGTCGACCCAATAAAATCAGCGGAGCAAAGTCTGAAGGCGTTCGGCAAGAGTTGTATCCTCATGAAGAACATCGTTGATCGTTTCCCTGATCAGACTGATTTGTGTGCGCATAACTGCATGGATCGCAGAGGCAGCCTCGAGGCGAGCCGCTGTTTCATCCTGAATGGTTCGCAATTCTTTTGCAATGCCGCGCGTGGAGATCTCATCGGGAGCCTCATCAAGTTGTCTTTTCTTCAAAGAAATTTCCTCGTCCAGTGCAGTTATTCTACCCAGGAAGTTTGTGTGCTCCCGTCTAAAGGTCTGTAGTGTCTTACTAAGCCACAGGAGGTCACGGAAGGGCAGTGCGGAACCACGATATGTGCTAAGAGCCTCTTCTATCTGAGATTCAGTCAAAGTGGTTTCGATGGTTACAGCCACTTCACAGGTTTCCTCTACCGCTTGATCCACATTCTCTGCAGCCGCCGCTCCACCTAGGTGATCCACAGGCACACAAATTAATATTTGGGAGTAGACATTTGATATTAAACATATTTCATTTAATTAACAATAAATTTTTAAGTTTTTCACTTTTTGTCTGTCTATGAATTAACGCTGTATCATATCGGTAAAATGTTTAACCCAGGAAGTATAGGCCAGCATCTAGCCCAAAACGAACGAAGCATACAGGTTTCTCTTGCATGCAATAAAATGACAACGTTCTATATGACATTTACACTCGTCAAATTAAAGGTTGAACAGGTAGTTGTCAAACATATCCTGTATCACAACATATCAAGTTAAATGCCAAAATTCCTACTCAAAAAATCAATCTTACGTGACCTCTTCGGACGGATCCAGTATACGATGTTGAGACAAAAGGATAAAGTTTCATGCTTACAGGCAACACTTCATAAAACCTGACCTTTTATCTGATCGCACAAGAGGTTTTGGTATAACATGACAAATTTGAGGGAGTTATGGCTCCAAAGTATTTTGACATCGAGGTGAAAGTATCTATATATTAACGTTTTCCCCTAAATTTCTGACCTGTGCGTTAGGAAATATAAAAAGTTTGATATTTTTGGTAATATGTTACAGATATACGTAACTTTTTCTCGGCCTGTCATCTCGCCCTCAAACAGTCGGTCAATCCTGGTGTGTCCCTTTTTTTTAATTTTTTTTCCTATTCACAAATTAGCTCTGTGCGAAGATGGAAGAGAGTAGTGGCTCTGGGTACGTTATACTCATTTACCAAAGCTCTGAATATGGCTGGTTTTGCAAAACCATCTAGACAGACAAATTATTTAATGTTTGCCACATAATAGTAATGATGTGAAAGATGTACTCTGGGATAACGAAAATAGAGCAGTTTTTATGACTTGTAACAGTAATGCTCATTATTGTCTTCCTCTTCCTTTAAAACTGAAGTCAAAACCCAAAGATAACTCACCATAAAATGGAATTGCACATATTTCGTCAAATGCTGTTTACCAGGACGCCAACTTCAGCAGGGACAAACTACGGTATTTATTTATGAAAACAGGCTGAACTATGTACTTATATGTTAAGTTACCGAGCCTTCCCCCCTAAAATAAAACATAAACTTACCTAAATATCATACTTTAGAGGCCACCCTGGGTTCACTCTGTGCTGTCATCTTTACTAGTAAGAAGCTTGTCTTACACTGCGAACACACGAAATTCCCTACTCTTCTGTCGTGACGCGATCACAAGGAGCCAGATGTCCTCTGTGATCCGGCTGTCAATATGGCGGAGAATTAACCCTCGGTATACAGTATACATCGTGAGTTGTGTCTGCGACGGAAATGCCTTTGTGAAACGGGAGAAAGTTGCTCAATAATTTGCCCAAGGCACTTCTACTCCAGGTAATAAAAACGTCTACCACATAGAGAGTAAAACCACAGCAGCGACGACAATGCGGTGGTTGGCAAACGGTCACACATTGCCGGTGAAATTCGGCCTGTAGTCAATTTTCTTCAAATAAGTACAATTTTTTTCTAAGTGTTCGTGTAATTTTTAAAGAAGTAATAATTTACACGCCTCCTAGCAACATGGCTTAAGGAAGATTAGGTGCTGCTAACAGAAATATCGCAGTGGTGTTGAAACAAGTCGTGCGCTCGAGATCTTCACTAAGTTGCGCTCTCCAGATAACTGATCAATAGAAACGCACAATTATTTCTTGAGCAGGACTTAGTGAAGATCTCGAGCACACGACATAAAGATGTCGAGAGCGCGAGATAACAATTATCTCGACATAAGAATGTCGAAATTTCAAGTATAAAAGTCCAACTTTCGACTCCCCCCATTCCCGTATTATTATTTCTTCGTGACACCAATAAGCTTTGGTAGGTTTACATGCGAGATGTTTAAACATAAACCTTTGCCACACTTCTAATCACTTAATCTGTGTTTGCTGCTGGTGTATATATATGCCAGGACGTTAGCTCATCAGCAAGCAGCTCCGACTGGCTTATCCCAGGAAAACGTTAAATGTTTGCTGCTACTCCACTTCGGTCGGTAAGCCGACTAATACCGCGAATTTACGATTTCTGCACGTGATCCGCTCGACGCCGAGGAGAAACCGCATCTTTGTAAATCCACCGTACTGTTGGGCGTTATGATACGACCCCCTACCCCTCTCTCCGCCACACTTCACACACAATAAACAACTCAACGTCATTGTTTGTTTTGTTTGCGTTCTAACCTGAGCTATTTGTACTTTAATCGGTCAACATAGCCGTCCGAGCTTATTGGTGACATTAAAACTTTGGATAGGTATACATATATGTACGGGTCAAGGGTATGACAGGAGTCCTGTTTCATCTTCATGTTTCGGTGCAAACCAATTCTTAAAGCGTAGTTGTGAAATGAGCCTGAAAATATGGAACAATTCTTCATTCCTTCTTTGTCCTAACTCTTAGTACTATATAAATTTATACGTCTATTTATTTGATTGGCCAATACGTAACACACTGCACTTTAGATCTGAAAAAATAGCCCTGGAAAATATGTCTAATGTCGAGTAAAAGAGTCATGCTCAGAGAATTTCAGATTGAAATTGAGGGATTTTTGTATCATTTAAATTTGTGGATTTTGAATATATTCATTATATTGTGATTGTCAGATTTCAACAGCTATTGCATCAGCATAGAAAAGCAATTTTAAACTAACAAAGTGGATTCAATATATCATTTTGAGTAATTCTGGAGGTCTAAAAATATTATATGCAACATGACTGCAATATATTTTACCTAATTTTGTTTAAACCACAGTGTTAAGTGGGATGTAAATTGTTACTTCTTAAAATGCTTACATCAGCATTTGGAATGAAACCCTATCTGGGGTAAACTGACAGGAGGTCAGATTTTGCCAATAAAATGTGACCATTTCGCAACTATCATACTGTCGCCGCTTCTCTGGTTTTACTCTCTATGCTGCAGTCTTTTACATTCGATATCGCGGGCATCCGGGGATAAGCAGTTATACTCTCGCCACGCTTTACTCTTACAGACACGGCGAAAACATTGCTGAAATAACATGGAAGTTAATACAGAATTCTGCCTCACGGCCCCGTAAGTCAAAAACTATGTTTCCTTGACGTCCACGGTTTACATATTATATGCAGATTGTTCTGTTGTAAAACATGCTATGATTTCTACCTATTATCAGGCGCAATTCTAAAAATATTGCCAAGCGGTGCTCATCTCCCTGTTCCTTCCCATGTTGTCTTTCACCTCGTCGTCTGAAAAAAAACGACACTTTGCTGTAATATTGTTTTGGAGGCCTACGTCATGCAGATACTAGGGAAACATAGCCGTTTCATGTTGCAAAGCGTATAGAGAATAGTGAGACCTCAGACTCCTACCATTTTGTTCATCCCGATTCCTGCCTTATGCACCTATTTGTTTGGTGCGATAAATTAAGGCAAGGCATGTATTAGCACAGACGTGATGTCATGAAGAGTGTCTCACCTACCGGCCTCAAGATAAATAACTGTAATCTAAAGAAAGCCCATGTGGATCTGCTGTATGTATCTATTACCTTTTTAGCTTGTCAAAACCGAATTGTTGGCATGCATGTGTACAAGATGAAACAAGTCCTGCTCGAACGCCTGGGACAGAAAAAGAAAAACAAACACGGCCATGTAAAGCATACACTGGATTTGTTGACACTGGAAGTATTATTTTCTGGGTTAAATCACTTAATTTAACTATATGGTGTTTTTAGGAAGTAAACTGTTACTCCGGGTTTTCCTCTCACAAAACTGATCGCCATGTTTTGAGTTAAAAATCTCTGAGTATGACAATAATCCAGGAATTAAAAAAAAATACATACTGAAGTGCTATCGTAACACTGAGCTGGTTTATCCTGTACGGTGCCATGGTTTACCATAGTCGATGGTGTCAGCCTTTGTGAAATAAATATATACATTTTCTCATTCTGTGTACATATTTAAGGGATAAAACTTACTTGGCCATGCTCAAACTACCTATACCCAGAGCACAGAATGGGTAATTAAACTGAGAACAAAAGGGTGCAGTCCTCCGTGCGTTATACGGACGATTTCAATATGGCAAGTTGCCATTTATTTGTCCTATAACATGTCGGTTGGGAGAAATCGGACCCTTTGAGCTAAACAGAACTGAAAACAGCCCCTTTACCCCCTTTGATATATTTGGTTGTCTGCACTCTAAATCCCAATCTGTGAAAGTCAGTACATTATGTCTTTGAGCGATGTTGTTACTGCAACATAATTATTCTATTACCTTATGGACAAGACCATGTCTCGATAGACCAACGGAGATATACAGGATGAAGAATTTGTCATCTATAATATGGCAGTTTGGAGCAATGATATAATCTATGTTGACAACATTAAATTTTCAGTTTAGAAGAATGGTTTTTACAGTGTAGGCTTGTGGTATCATGGGTTTTGGGCAAATCCATGTTGCTGGCAGACATTGTCATTAGACCATGCTCCATCGGCTAGCTTCAAACACAGCCATCCTGTCTGGGCTGTGACGTAATTGTTCCGAGCGCGGAACACTCTTGGCATTTGAGACTGTAGTAAGCTGCTAGGCTTGTGGTTGAAACTTGAGTATATATGTAAATTTATAACGTGAAATGACCAAGAATCTTACTCCCACCAGAACAAAATGGTCTGGAAAAACATTGCAGTGTTGTTTACACATGTACTTGTTATAATTAGAACATATAACATTAAAACATTGTGCCGTCCCTATGTTATTACATGTTACATTGACAGATAACTCAGAACATTTACGTCACACCTAATAAACCACTGGTATCTCCTAGCCCTGTGATTAGTCAATATCTCATAAGCCTAAAACCATGGGCGCCTTCAGATCTCAGTCGGCAGCACAATACTCCACACTTCAAGCGAAGATTATTCAGCAACGAATTCCTGTAATTTCTAACAGGTTTTGACATTCAAGAGGGAATTTTATAATCTTTTTAATGAAGAGTACCTCACCCATGAGGTGGGTATTAAAATCTCTCCAGCTGTACATATATCTGAAGTTGTCAGTGTTCATTTCTACTAAAAATTAACAAAAGCTTTTTATCTCTGGATCACTATCTTAAAAATAACTTCACAGGAATCAAAATCTCATAATCATCACTGTACGGAAATAAAAAAAGTACACATTGCTCATTTGCCAATTAATTCAGCTTTCTAGCCATGACATTCACCCTTCCTTAATACACCTAAATGATATGAGCCCTTGTATGGTTGTCTAGTATTATGCATATATTCAACTATATTACTTGTATACACGGGATAAGTGAATGAGAGGAATTTTATACATGCATGTATTAACAGGAAGTGAAATAGAAAAGGCGTCTACATGTAAATTTGAGTGGCTGGTTTCCAACACTTTTTATAGGTCCACTTTAGCGGTAATGGTTAGGCTTTTTATCCTTGAGGCACACTGAAAAGATCTCAGCAATATCGAACTGAGCGTATTTTCTTCATGGCGGTACGACATATGAACTTAAAGAGGTATGTAAATTTAGTCCAAAGAAAAGACGACTGAGATTTACACTTTTTCTTTGATTTATTTATTTATTTGTTTGATTGGTGTGATTGTTTGATCGCAGTACTCAAGAATATTTCACTTATACGACGACGGCCAGCATTATGGTGGGAGGAAACCGGGCTGCGCCGGGGGGAAACTCACGACCTTCCACAGGTTGCATGCAGACTTTCCCACGTACCTAGACTTTTGAAGAACTGGATTAGGATACGTGCTTTGAAATATTCGAGTCGAATGATTTCTATATAGCTCGACCTGTCTATAATGCCTCACAGGAATATTAACGTGAAACGAAATTCACCGCTCCAGGGCCTCACTGAATTGCTTACTCGGATTTTACGGGCTCATAAGCCAGAATTTCTAGTTTTCTTTTGCCTTGTTTTCGTTTGCCTCAACTTTCACTGTTAAATCACAAGCTCTATAATCACCCTTAGAGCGTTATCTTTTGTATTTAATATAATTCAGTTACTTCGAACGATTTTGTCTTATTTACTTATTTCAGTATTTAATAAATGGGAGTAATGTAGGTAACTTCATTTATTTATTTATTTATTTATTTATTTATATATTTACGTTTAACTCATACCCAAGAATGTTTCGGTCACACAAACGCACTCTTTTTTTATGGGCGGGCGAAACAGGGCTAGCGATTAATCCATCAGCCATTACTAGATTTCTAGCCAACATCTTCACTTATTTTGTGTTATTTCTGTTAAGCGCCATAAAGCGCTCATAATTCTGTTAACATTCACTATGGAGGTTAACTAAAAGGGTTGTGGATCTTGTGGTGGCGGCGTGGGGAACAAACCGTTTTCCACTTTGGTCTAGTCCATCATTGTCATCTTTCTTCTATGATTTGAGATTCTTCACATATAGTTACATTCACTGCTTTGATGCAAGGGGCACAAAAGACCGATCCACCCGAACTGACACGCTGATGAACACATAAAGGCCTATGCTACAGAATTCTATATGGAAGCCGGATGAGGACATCTCGAGAACAGTATCATTCCCGCGCGATTTGCACCGACCTCGTGTCGCGGGTTTCCATAGAATTCTGTGAAGTAAAATGTAGTATCGTCCACAGTGATGGACCACGAAAGACGGAATAACAACAGCTTAATACATTATAATATGGTCTTTAATATTTCTTTTTGGAAACTTTTAGGGGGAAATGGGTAGTTGAAAATATTTTTGTATGGTGGGTATTTGGGGCAAGCTATATGTCGTCGTTGCATAATATTGTTCTAAATAAGTCTGTGATGCATGTCTAATAACTTTGTTTGTATGTAAATGTTTTGTTTATATCCAAACATATGCATTTAACCTGAATTACGATAATATCTATGACCGTATTAAAATATAAATATGATCCACATTTGTGAACACATTTGTCAGCTGAGAAGGAGAAATTCTAGTGCAAAAACATTTATTAAACATGGATTACATCCTAATTTATAACATTATTACTCAAAGACTATATATACCAAAAGGTGGTCCCGCATATCCACCCTACAAAAATTATTTTCAAGCGTCTTTTTCTCCTGAAAGAAAAATCGAAAAATATATTCTAACTTTTCGCACTCTTTCTTCTGAAGGTTATGTCATTTTTATGTTTTCTCCACTTTTGAAAAGCGACACAAGACATAGCTTCATCGTAACTAGGTGTCTGTATTTCAACACTGGGCCTTTTCTAATTCTACAGTGTTCACACAAAGACCCCTTATCTCGACATTTCTGAACAAAGGCTTCTAGGATGTGTTTATAAACCCCTCCCCCTATGGCATTCTGCTGGGTTGATTAAGGCTGTTAACAGGTCTGCTAGGGTGGTTTGCACAGGCAATCATGCATAGTTTATAGCACGAGGCAATACACATTTACCAGAGGTGTGTCTATTCACAGCAGGCAACCCCTCCCCCCGTTTCACTGAGGTAATCCCACTAATCAGGGGAAACTAAGAAAACACAACTGCCTTGGTTAAACTTTTAGTCAAACTTTTAGTCAAATTTTAGGTATTTACAATTCCAATTTGGTTTTTATCTTTGAGTGAGAGGAACGATAAGAGAATGGAGAATAAGAAGTTGAAATAAAAAAAGGCCAAATTTCACCATTGAGGAGTTCTAGTATCCTTAAAGGCACTGATAGGTTTCATAATGACAGATGTTAAATTTGAAATGGTTTATAAAATACAAGAATTTCATTATTATTCATTTCCATTTTATTTGAGAAATACTACTGCGGAAATCAATTTCTCTTTTTTCTTCAACTTTATATCTAAACACGTGTTGCTTCGTTATCTTTTAATAGTCAGTGGACCAGCATTACATTGCAGAGGAAAGGCTACGCTGCGCTTGAAAAATTTATTTTTTTATTTATTTTTCTTATTGGCGTTTTACGACGCACTTAAGAATATTTCACTTATACGACGGCGGCCAGCATTGTGGTGGGAGGAAATCGGATAGAGCCAGGGCGAAACCCCCGACCATCCGCACGCTGGTGGCAGACCTTCCCACGTACGGCCGAAGAGGAAGCCAGTATGAGCTGGACTTGAGCTCACTGCGGCCATAATGGTGGGAGGCTTCTGGGTGGATGCGCTGCGCGAGGGGGCTAACCGACGGAATCACGTTTGAAAAAAGAAATGAATGAGATACTGAAAAATGACATTAGAGTGGGGAACACCTATTTCTGACTGCTTGACACTTTAGGTGGAATCAAGACTAATGCGCTTAAAAGAAAAGAGCACATTTATACAACCTACACCTTAAATGAAAAAGCTATACAAACTGTGTGGAATTTTTTTTTTTAAATATTTTTTACAGGTTTCGTAAAAGAGACAAACTGGTTTAAACACCGTCATTTTTTACAAAATCCACCTATTCGGAGCACGTAGAAAATCCTGCCATGTTTTAGGATTGTCCTCAGAAAATCCTCCTTTCCTCCTCTTGAAAATTCATTGTGACGTCATTGTGCTTAAGGTTTTACTCCTACCATTTAATTAATGTGCATTTCCAGTCTTAGCTAAATATGTTCGTACATCGTGATAATCGTGGATTTTAAGTTCTGTTAAAGCCAACTCTAAAAACGAAGAGTTTGAGATATACTAGAGGGCCAAATCATGCCTACATGCGTAGCTGTAGGCTGCCAAAATGTGTTTGAATTGCGATGTCCTGAAGGCAGAGAGCGCAACTTGTTCTGTCACAGATTGCCCCTGTCAAAGCCAGAAATCCCGGTTCCCACTCACTTGAGCTTGATGCGTGGTCTGTCGAACTGCTGCTCTCAGTCTCACTCCTCAGCGATTCAAACTGGCAGCCTTGTAAGCCGAAGTTACATTCACTATCATCAGAACTAGAGCTGGTGTCCCCACTAAAGCCCTCCATTACGTTATCTACATGATTTTTTTTAACCCTCAAACACAGAAGAGCTACTTTGCAACGCTAAGCACGATGACATAAGCATCTGTTAAAATGGCGGTCTAAAAAGGCTTCTCAGTATTGAATGTTCAACTATTAAATACTCAAATAACAAGCACTCCCGTCATAAAATTGTGATTTTATATTTAACCATGAGTAAAGTTCTTTCTTTTAAGGCGTAGGTTGTATAAATGTGTTCTTTTAAGTTGGATGAGACATTGGTCAAAGTATCATATCCCGACTGAAAGGAAACAGTTGTGGGACGAATAAGAGCACTCAAGACACAAGGCTGTATTTTGTTATTGGAGAAATGTCAGGGAATTCCGATGCAGCACATCTTTGACAACCTCTTGCCAGCTGCAGATATGACGTCACAATCCAACTTGGCGACTGACAATGCATTCGCTATGTTTACAGTTCTCCGGCATGCAGTGGTGACATATGAATGTTTAACGCCCTACTCAAGAATATTTCACTTATACGAAGGCGGTGTCAGGACGGATTTCCACCGTATCTTTTATCTGGTGCTGCCTCACCCAACAAGCCCCCTCAACCAGTCACATTATACTCACACCGGGCCGACCAGTCCACCCTCTATCCTCTTATTGCTGAGCGCCTAGCGAGGAAGCAGGATGTACCATTTTTAAAGTCTTTGGTATGACCCGACCCAGATTTGAACCCACATTTCCCCGTCCGAAAGCAGACGCTCTACCAAGTGCGTTATGTTGGTGACATATGCAAACAGTAATGCGTGCTTTGTATAAGCCACCCGATCAGAGTTAATTCGATGAGATATATATAGACGTAAGCTTTCCGCTTAACACAAGTGTCTCTTTGGACCTTAATATATATCCTATTTATTTATTTATTTATTTTCTAAATATTTACAATGGCCGTTTGGCAGTAATGTTTTGTGAATGATACAAGGCAGAAATTCTACGTCCAGTTTAAAAATGACTCATTTAGCTTCGTTGTACGAGTAATCGAAGCAGACAGTACATGTGAGGGCACAAGCCCGGTTTGAATATTTGTCATTCGTGGCTCGGACAATACTCTCAGCCAATCCTATAGCCTAGCATGTACTGCGTTTAAGAATGGAAGCTTGTAAAGCACACTAGAGTCGAAGACTGGTTTTTGTTTACTTAACCTTGATACATTCTGATATGAGGTCACCTGGTTGTCCACCTATACGTGTATGTCCCCTTTGCAAACATGATGCGCTAGTTAGCGTGATAAACCAAGGGAAACGAAGGCAGGCGTCTGCCACATGGGTGTAAACCACGAAAAGAAATATACTTGAAGTGTTGAGCAATGTATGCGCTGTGAGGACGAGTGTGAACTCGCAATGTTGGCCACACACATCAATTATTGCTTCCGTGTCGGGAGGGACGAAGGTAGACCCTTTCTATTTTAGAGATATTTTCTTTTCCTTCCCTGGGCTGTCCTTTTTCATTTTTTCTGCTTAATGGTTGGTATCATTTGTAGGACAAGCTTCAAAGTTTGACTCCAGGTATAAATTTGTGTGTTTTTCAGGAAATGGAGGTGGATTCACACAAGGCAAACGTAGTGATAAATCAGGGCTCACTGATCTGTCATCGGGTGGGATTGACCCCTCTCAGTTGTTTGTCAAGTTTGCGAAAAATTTCAGCAGGAATTTGACTGGAGTTTCTCAGGGAACAAGGACTGTGAACCCCGGGAGGTTTAGGGCTTGCAGATTTAGGGACAGTGCTGTGAGGCCAAACGTTAACATGTAAGTAAATGAGAAATTAATTGTCGTGTGTGGCCTGCTGTGTGTAACGATATCGCAACTTGCTCACATCTTTCATGAGCGGCGTGCACAACACGCGATCACGTGGTCATACAGACACGCGGTTGCGCAGACGCACAGGTGCGCACTGCCAGTCACAACGAAGGGTCCATCAGGTTTCTCCCCCCATGTAGGATATGCCATATTTCATAGCCTGACGCCGTTATAAGAGAGACAAGAATTTTGACAAGCGTTTCAACAACGACCTTGCTATTTGGTCCTTTAGACAGGGATATCGTCAGGTGAGCTTGGTGACATACTTAGCTAAGCCGCACACAAGGCAGTTCAGCCATGAGCCGAGGCTGTATGTAGAGGACTGCGAAGGATTGCGCCCTTTAATTCCGTGGATTATTTCGACGTTGCGACAAACTTCGACGTTGTGACAAGTCCCTCGAGTCGTTCAGACTGTGCATAAGGTAAGATCATGTTATTGTGTCATCAGACATACCTTCCATCGCAACCGCCTTTAGGGCAATACATAGATAGGCGTCTTCCGTTATGGTGTGTATATGTATAAAACATGAAAAAAAAAAAAATTAAATTTAATTACAAGGATCTGTATGTCTGTAATTATTAACCGGTTTTAAAAACAGAGAAAAAAAGACAAACATGGTGACGACATACTAGAGTGGCTAGCTGCCTCATTAACCTCCCATCAGCTCTTCCACCGGGCTCTGCTCGGTTTCCTCCCACCATAATGGCCGCCCTCTTATAAGTGAAATATTTTTGGGTATGGCAAAAAACACGAATCAAATAAAATAAATAAATCACATCACCTCGCGGACTTTGACTGTTGTTGAGCGTTTACATATCGGTGAGAACGTTACCGGCCGGGTGAACCTATCACTGTAGTATCTCGATTTATCGCCATAAGCGTGAGAGAATGGCAACCAACAGCAGCCATTTTAGTCCGACACGATCTGCGTCTGTAAGTGCATTCAATATACTGACAGGTATTGCACACTGGCGTCAGACCCAAAACTGCATATTCCATGGGGTATGGGTATTGACCGCTTGGTTGCTTGAGTACGCCCTCCCTGCTATCGACGAGATCTTCAAAACCACAGGCCTTTTTCACATGACATTTGCATGGCTGTGTTCCTTGATATTTTGCTTTCACGCTGATGTTTAATATACACATAGACTGTTAAGGGTTGGTACCCTAAACTGGCCACAAATTTCTTTTTCACTTCTCGTGCCTCTTTCAAATTTCTGCAATTAATTGCGTCCTTGCCTTTTAGGATCAGAATACTAAAATTCGCACTGAAATATAGTTTATGAAATACATAGTCTAATCGTGCAGATACCAACTAGGAAATAAAGTCTGTAAATAAAGTGAAATAATGAAATCAGTGACTTTTGATTTGTCCTGGCCTATAAACAATTTTTTTTTCTTTCATGATCATTGACACATAATTCTCGTTATACCAGAGATCATCCCTACAGGCATCTCAGGTGGGTAATTCGAGTTCAGCTAAAATACGTGTAAGTTGTTTCAACCAATAAGATGTCACATAAGAGGTTGTAGTGACCAGTCAGAGGGTCAGTCTTAAGTGTGCAGGACAGGACTGAAGTGACATTCAGGTAAAATTGATTAAAAAACAAAGAAGGACGTGCTGGTAGATCAATGACCCGGTTTAGGTTAGCCCGATATCAGGTCGAATGGGTTGGAGTAACAGATGAGGCGAGGGAAATAAACCTTGATATTGTGAAGTTGTGACGCTTTTGATGGACTTCACTCACAATACACTTCGGTTGACTCATAACCGTAGGTGTAACTGAAGTGGCCATGTAACTGAAGTGGAGTACAAGAAGATAGTACGGTGGTCCATATACAGCATTTCCAGTTTTTGTTAAGTCCGTTAACTTTTGTTCGATTTCCACCTGGATGGAAACGTTTCCACCTGAGTGAAAAGGTTTTCACCTAGGTGAAACTCACGTGATGCATGATCCCATCGTTCTTGTCCAAAGTTGGCGGAAAAGAGTTTCCAGGTACGTTTTATGACAGCAGACACAAAATATTTTCTTTTTACTCATGCTGACATTCTTTAGTAGTCATTTATTTCATCGGGAGTGAGAACGAGACTTCTGGTGCCACGTGAGTTTCCACCTGGGTGAATAGATTTCCACCCAAGGGAAAAGGTTTCCACCCAGGTTAGAACTGTTTCCACCCAGGTGGAAACCGAAGAAAAAGTTACACAGCTTGGGGAAATGTCGTGCAGTCTGCAATGTAATGTTTTGACAGCTGGCAGTTTTTCTACCGGAAGCCCTACATAGTATGTGTTGCTCAACATACTAGCAGGTATGTTGAGCAGACAGAGATACACAGATGTTTTGACGTAAATTAGGTTTAAATGTATAGGCATTCCTCTATATTTAGGAATATCAATGTTTTTAATAAACGTTATTTCAACGGCATACCTGGGCCACTTATCAGAAGGCCCACTAAAATAAATTATATGCTGTAAGACAGTCGTACTACTCATCTTCAATTAAATTGCATCCGATCCCGGGTAAAGCATAGCGAATGATGGTAAAGTCATATGAAGTAATATTGTAAATCAGCTGCATTATGTAAGTTACTTTTTTAAGATCTTGCTCAAGAAAATTTCACCTAGTAAATGTCTTACAATTCCTATGTCTTGGTTTTGGGTGAAGGAAGACGCTGGGAACTAAAGTTACGAAGCTACATCCATGTCCTCACACATAATATATAGCGTTGCTTCTCATTCTTCTGGTGGGCCTACATATATTCGCTACCCTTACATATTACATTCACGTTTCGTTGTTTTTTTTTTGTAGCAGGGTGTATATTTGATGGTTGCTGTTAGTAGCTTATATTTGGCTTGCACTATTACCTGACTGACTCAATAAAATAATCTTTTTTCCGCTTTTAATTTCTTTCTTTAATAATTGGAAAAACAGCTCCATACAACAAAGCACTGTCGGGAATAGATTCGTCATGCACTTTTATACTTACATCTAGAATATGTGATAGTTAATCATTCGTTTATGTAATTCATTATCATGAAACTAACAGCCAAATACAGAAGGATAAGGAATAGTGGGGGCGAAATTTTCCGAAAATGGTTACAAGTAAGTTGAGATATTTTTTGCATAGAGATACATTTCATGTCTAGTCTTTTCCGAGACAAATATCACATATTTTTCCAGCGTATAAGCCAAATTTGAAAGACAACTTGCAGCATATGCATCAATTTGGAACATTCGGATAGCATTAAGATACTAAACAGATTACCACCTACTTCTATGATAATGAAATGGGAGGGCTTTACGCCACGATTAAAAACAAGTTCAATGAAGCTAGGAACCAGTTTGAACCAGTGTGTTGAAGCATTATGTCTTATAAACCCTTGATGTGACGTTTCCTGACCATTTTCTAGAACACAGCTGTCAAAACACTACACTGTAAAACCTAGAGCCTAAACTAATTAGCCACAAAGTCGGTGGTATTGATCGTTGAAGATGTGTTTTGTGCCATACCGACACTGTAGGTCGATATATAAGCAACAATCAGCCACACATACACTTCATAATGGAGGTACCTATTGTTTTAATGTCTTTGATATGATGGGTGCATATATACTTTGGCAAATAACTCTGGAAAATTTCTGCCAAATCCCCAGACGTGCCACGCAGTGTATGTTGACATTAGTATTATGTTGTTGTTGTTGCAATGCCTATATGCACCACATGCGTCACTTCCGTTTTATAAATTGGTTCATCAATCGCCTATTATAAAACTGATATGAGTGGGCGCGGGTGGTATGTTCAAGAGGAAAGATGTAGAAACGGCTGAAACCCAAAATGATGTTCGGCAAGGGCCCACTTGCAAGAAGCCTTCTTAAAGTTATGGGTGCGTGACTACAGGTTTGTATTGCGACGTCAAGGTAGCTACGTCCTCGTAACGTTAAGAGAGCTTCGCACAAGTTGCCCGGGGCTCGTCTGATGATCTTAGATAGATCATCCACACAGGGCTGTGTAACGTCACCTGTGCAGTTGAAGGAATCGCCATCTGTGTTAGTATGTCGTTCGCTTTTCTTCACATCTGTTAGTGCGATCGATTCCATAATTGCCAGGTGCAATGTTGCAGGCCCTTAGCTGCTATCGTGGTTGTGTACGAAAATCACATCATTTAGATCTCCGAAATGATTTAAAATAGTTTCTCATGTATAGAGGCAATAGATTCTGCTTACTGAGCATAGCACTGGTAATTCAGGACTCTGCAAACTCATATAAGCAAAGCGAACCTGGAAATATGTTCACGAGGTCTTTGTGAATCCAGCGGTGTAGAATATCTTAAACTAAAACATATTTGTGGTCTATGACGACAACTTATTTTGATTTTAATAAGGATATTCTGTAACTTGCACCACATTTGACACAACACTAAAAAATGACCAACGCCAAACGCTTTGAATGGGTGAGTAAATTTCACTTTAATAAATATACACGTATATTTAAATATTAAACATATCTGTCTAAAAGACGCATATAGACCTATACTATCTGATGCATAAAAGTGTTTATAAGTTAAACATCTAAATATACAGTGAATTGTTTATGCTACTCTCTGTTTTACTCGGTATAGAAAGCACATGAACAATACCTAATGCGTAATGTGCATTTTTTTAAATGACCGTTTAAATGTTTACTTAAATGTTTACTTACATCTACTTGCTTATGTTCATACCAGTGTTTATCCAGTGGTTCCAGTGACGTGCGTTCACTTGCACACCTGTTTTAAATCACACCTCTCTCCAACCCCTACACATGCACGCTGAGGCGTATTTACGACAAAGCCAACATCTGAGTTTAAATTCAGTGCAATGTTGTGATATTCTTTATCTGAAGTGATATCGAAATATTTATAAGTTAATCGCTGCTCTGGATTTACCCTATACATGGAATGGGTTTTTTTTCTTTTATCCCTTTATTTTATTTTAGTTTTTCATGTGGGTGACGGATTACTTCGACAGAAAAACTGAAACGTTTTTACATTTATAACTTGAAATAAAAAAAAATCCTACCTAACCAAATTAGTGAGGTATTTACAAGTAGACTCATTTATCAGGAGGGAGAGGTAAGCATGTAAAATATTTGCTGTGTAACTAATAGATCGATAATTAAATATTACATACTCATGTTGTAGTTCTGTTTAGATACGAGTAGTTAGTCGCAAAAAAATTTATCAATCCACATACATAAGTTAAGTTCTCATATAGCACAATATTGTCGAATTTATCGATTTGACATCGTACACCGTCTGCATGGGCCACGTGGCTTTGAGTGTGTAGAATTTTCGTGGAGCCTTCCCAGAATTCCGTGCGCAGTCGGAAGATATGAACAGGTTTATTGGAAACGATTAAGAGTAATTCCTTTGTAATTTGGCTTTTCCACATATTCTGCCAATCTCTGTTATGAGAAGATCACTGGCATGTATAATTTTAAATTACCCGCATAGGTTCTGAAAGACGAGATTTCCCGATGAACATTTCAATATTTAAAAATCAGTGTTTCCCTGTTGGGTTATCCAACAAAAATGGATTATTGCTTAGGCTTAGGCGTTGCATGTGTTGCACGACTATTTCTTAATGGGTCGAAGTACATGTATTTATTTATTTCATTGTTGTGTTGCACCGTACTCAAGAATATTCACTTATACGACACCTGCCAGTCTGATGGTGGTAGGAAACCGGACAGAGGAAATCCCACGAACCCACGTACGGCCGGAGAGGAAGTCAGCGTGAACTGATCTTGAACTCACACAGCCTGCATTGGTGAGAGATTCCTGGGTCATTACCCTACCTTCGAAGTGCATGTTCTCCTAGCCGAAGATGCTACGCTCATTCTGGCCGCATGGTACGCGCAAGGTGGGCTCAACTATGGTCGGACGGTGATCGATTCTCCGTACATCGTGGCCGCATGATCCCCACCAGGATGTGCGTATCATGGCACCATCGTGGTACCATCGTAAGCGGATGATTCGGCGATATTCAAAACATTTACATGTATGTGCCTTAACTGTGTCTGTAACATATGCTGTATAGTTCCATAACTAATGTTCACCCTAATGTAATATTAAAATCATGGATCGACGACCATGGTGGGCTCACGAATGCAGGACGGTATTCCACTAGGGTGTCGCTATACTGTAGTTAGCGTGCTAGTACAGCACCTTGACCCAGGTTGTCGCTGTAAGTCCAGCTCATGCTGGCTTCTTCTCAGATCATACATGGGAATGTCTGTCGGCAATCTGCGCATGGTCGTGGGTTTCCTCCGGGTTCTGTCCGATTTCCTACCATCATAATATTCTTGTGTACAGTATAAAAAAACCCAATAAGGTAAATACATAATTATTTTTCACTGTCTCATTGGCGTTAGTTGTAATCAGTGTTTTTTGCTGTTGTGATTTTTTTCTCTATCAGATGGCAAGTGCGAGGTGGATATTAGCGAGCATGGCGTGTGTTCTTGTTTTGCTCATAATGACACGATCCCTGCCGCCCTGGAACCAGTTAAGGCGCGTTGAAGTCGTTCCCTTGCAGGCGAGTAACGATGTAGCCCGGTCACAGCCGAGCGACGAAGTGTTACTTCGAAAGCCGGTCATGCATTTGGTCATAGTCTTCCCTCTACTGCAAACGGACGCTTGGAAAAGACAAGGATATAACACCACAGATCTGGCTTTAGTGAAGAGGAGAGAAGAAGAGTACGTGGATTGTTTACGGAGAAATATCCAGCGACCAACTGTGTTCAAAATTCACATCTTTTCCGACCAGCCACAAGTCCTGCGTCAAAGGCTAACTGGATCTTACGGCATCCCGGACACAAAACTGTACTTTCAAAAAAGTAGCTCTAACCCGACTTACAGTGATTTGTTTAAATATGTTTCCGACAAACTTCAGCAAAGTCTCGTGTTCATCATCAATGCCGATAACTTTCTGGGAGAAGGGTTTGACAGCGTCGACCTTAAGTGGTGGGAAACGACCTCGAACGTGCTATACGCGCTGACGAGACATTCTCTCATAACGGACAACAAATCGTGCAAAATGGGACCAATTGGATACTGCGACCCAGATGGGACATATTACGGATCCCACGATGGATTCATGTTCTATTTGCGAAAGCCTTTACCTGAGGAGTTCTTGAAAGAATTGGTGTTTCCTTCTCACGCCTGTGGTTCGGAAAACGTCGTTATTTGGGCCGTCCGGAGATTTCTGGGGTTCACCGTCACAAACCCTTGTCGGCGCTTGGATATTTACCACAACCACTGTACTGATATGAGGGCACCGGATACGTTGCGCGCCCGGGTAAATGTGGGTGGGAAAAGTGGGCAAGCCGATTACACCTGGTAAAGTGGGCCCCCAATCCCAGCTATAGTCATACTGGAGCGCATAGCTCGTGGCCTTTGAAACTTAGTTGTTGATATATGAATATCTGTTACACGTGATGAGGTGGGCCTCTAGTCTTACCTATAGTTCTATCGGAGTCATATTGTGTAGGTTATTCCTTGGCCTTGAGAGACTTAACCAATGGTATACGAATGTCAATTACACGTGGTAAAGTGAGCCTTCACCCTCAGCCATATTCCTTTCCGAGACTGTATAGGTTATTCTTTGGCCCTGATAGACAACGTATGGTATGCGACTGTCTATCAAAGGTTTTGAATCTGGTCCTACCGCAGCTGTATTCATACTGAAGCTTATATGGGCGAGCCCCTGGCCCAAAGAGAGTAAATGTACGTTGTACGAATGTTTGTTACACTTGTTTGTTTTTAATTAGACATAAATATTACATTAGACTTATGTGATATTATGGTGAACATGTCACAGTATCATGTTATATTAACACAATACATTGTAACCTCACTCAAGCAACAGAGTTTCTGTTAAGATCAGCTGTCCTTTTTAGTGTAGGTCAGCACTTTGTGCAATCGAGTAGACCCTGGTTCCGCCAGCAGCAGAATTGCTGTGTTTCTGCGAAGGATCGCTGAACGGGGCTTTTTTCACACAATAACATTAACTTCATGGGCACACATCAGTTTAAGGTATCAATTAAGCACGCCCTGTCATCCAGGTTTTATGCTGGCTTAGATTTACAAAAATCTAGGATGACATGTATGTGTTAATGATATGAATTCCTATATTTATAAGCATGGTGTATGAAAGCAGAGCAGCGACGACAGTATTACAATGAAATCCAGTCTGTCTTTCTTTTCTAATTTGCATCAGATGGAGTTTTATTCCAGGTGTTCATATAAATGCTTGTATAATAGCATCTTGGGCCTACACTAACATCCTGACAAAGGGAGTGAAAGAAGTATTGAAATTGTGATATATATGATAAAGGGAATCTTTAGGAGGGCATTGCAGTTCATGGAGGATACCTAACCCTATGGAACCTCATCAAGGAAGTAACTTTTCAATAAAAGTCAACCTCTACTGCAGAAGAACCTCTAAATCTGCAGGTTCGAATGACTTACACCACCTGTAAGTGAAATATTCTTGACTATGGCGTAAATCACCAAACAATCAAATAAATAATAATGATAGAAAACTCATATCACTAATATAACATCATTATACATTAACGCGCTTCGTCTCTTTCGAGACATTTCAAAATGGTACCGTTATTAATTTGATCGTGGCCTCAATGATTTTTGTCAGTATTTTTCTAAGACCTTAGCATTAACACTATATCCTGGTGTACATTGACCTCCACCTTGACACAGACGGTCAAACATGTCACGTGCACAAAGAGAGGTCTGCATGATTTCTGCTGGTTTACGTTTGAATACCCCCATTGGCGTCTAAGCTGTTGTAAGTGCCTGTAAGGGCATGTTTTTGTACAATGTGTATACTATGTGTGAAGTTCCACCAGCAAACTGCGGATGGTCGTTTCCTACCACCAAAGGCCGCCGTGGAATAAGTGAAACATTCTTGAGCACGGCGTAAAATATCAATCAAATAAATAAGTGAAATAAATATACTATGTGTATATATAGATTTAGGCTCGTGTATATAAAGTTCTCTTAAGACATAGAAACATACTTTTTTGTTGTACACTGTACGATGGCCAGTGATTTAGATTAAATTCTATCCCTTAAAATTAAACATTTTTCTGCTGAAAGCCAAACATGTTATGACAGGTATAACCATTGTAAATTATGTATGGGTCTGACGTGGCTGGCAAATCAGTTATAACATGTTCAGAAAAACGATTCTTTCACCATGCATGTACATGTCTAATATTGAAAATGACACGAAGTGATCAGTAAAACATTTATCCTACTTCAGAGATGGCTTTACCATTTGTTAAGTGTATATGTGCATGTTTTCTTTTATGGTGCATTTTTATTTTAGATAATTGGAGCTCAAATCGAATTTGCGGACACGCTTATATCTTGGGGGCTGGGGTGGTGCTCAGGCGTGCATGGTGAAAGGCGGTGATTTACTCTAGATTTCAGCGTAAACGTGGATGCCCCTGCATAAAAGTGAAAAATGTTTCAGTGAAGGCGTGTAAATGCCAATGGAGAACTCGTAAAATTCCTTTCCGCCTTTGAAAAAGATGTCCAAAGTTGTGTCATTTGTTTTTTTCCATGTAGAACGTCGAACGAACGTTCATGCGTGCCCACATAACACCAAGGTAGTACAACAAGCACTGCAGCGTCACAACAGGAAACAGTGCGGTTTTAGTACGATTTGGACCCTTTTGTGTAGCCCGTCATAATCTCTCAATAAAATACTCTGTGCGTGTAGAAGCTAACTCATGCTCTGCGAATAAGGTTGCACACCCGTCCCATATGAGTGTTTTCATGTGTAATGTTTTCTTCATGTTTCCGCGAGGTAGAACTATAAATTCAACCAGACTGAAAAGCTGGATGAGGTAATGTCTCGGTACATATGGACATTGATACATCAGAACGTACATTATTAAACACATGTATCAACATGAAAACCGCACCATGCAGTAATAACATACATTTGCATCCGTAGTAAGTGGGGTGTCATATGTCGCTTTTTGGAGTTTGGTAAAGCAACACAATGAATAACCATAATAAAAAACGACGGATGAGATAGGGCATCGATACATGGATACATCAAATGTAGTGACATATATTTGAGTCTGTACTAAATGCAGTGTCTTGTCTCGTGATGTTATCCTGATGTTATACTAAGGAAGCACTGTAGATACATCTGTACTGAACAACGACGTAATGATGGAACAGATGGTTGTGATAGAGTTTATATAACGTGAAATCCCGCATCCCAACGTGAATTTTGTTTAAAATGATAGGACTGACACATGAACGGATATTTATCTAGTCTGTATGATAACATCAAAATCAGGCTTTGCGTGCAATAATGGTCAGGTGATCGTTGATTTGTCTGTCGCCACAGTGCGTCCGTCCTGTGGGCGGTAAAGCTAACGCTGTCGGGTAGCGCCCTATCAATAATCTCGCGCAGACACTGGGCAAAGATATACAGCCATGCTGTGGAGATTTCTCTGTCCTTTGACGACTTGTCCGCTAATAAGAAGAAGTGAGAGGTACAGGAAAACAAATTTTGTTATTTACTTAAAAAGATCAAGGACATATCGAACAACACTTAATTAGTCAAGAAGATGAGGGTGCCATCTGGAAGCATGGATTGTTCCTACCGATTGGTTCTCAGAATATTGACATCTAACATGTTGAACAATGGGCCCATGTGTATTTATGAAACAGTAGTTTGTATATACATGTATACCGTTATTTGGATAAACGGAAAATGAATAAAATGCCATTGTCACTAGAAGGCAAGAAACAAAGTTAAGAGCGTATTCTAAATTATATTTATTTATTTATTTATTTGTTTGGTGTTTCACGCCGTACTCAAGAATATTTTTCATTTATACGACGGCGGCCACCATTATAGTGGGAGGAAACAGGGCAGAGCCCGGGGGAAACCCATGACCATCCGCAGGTTGCTGGCAGACCTTCCCACGTACGGCCGGAGAGGAAGCCAGCATGAGTTGGTCTTGAACTCACAGCGGCCGCACTGGTGGGAGGCTTCGGATCATTGTGCTGCGATAGCGCGCTAACCGACAGAGCCACGGAGCCACGGAGGCCCCTCCTAAATTTTAATTTTTGTAACCGAATCCCTGAATGCATAGGCATTATTAATATTCATAGTCCCAACTATTCGTTTTTGATACATATATAAGTAAGCTTCTTAAATAGTTTATACGTTATATTATTTATTTGTTTATTTATTTAATTGGTGATTTATGTCACGCTCAAAAATATTTCACTTTTATGATGTCGACCAGCATTATGGTGAGAGGAAACCGCGCAGAGTCAGGGGGAAACCCACGATCATCCGCAAGTCGCTGGCGGACCTTCACGCGTGCAACTGGATAGGAAGCCAGCATGAGCTGGACATAAACTCATAGGGATCGCATTGGTGAGAGGCAACGTGGTCATTACGCTGTACTATCCGTCTACACCCGTCGGCCACGGAGGCACCATTTGCAGTCGAAAAGTGAATTTCATAACAGCATGTGTATTGTTATCCACTCTAGTTGTCTGTCATCATGGTGGCACCTCGTTTTGAGGGAGGCTGTGACTCGTATTGCACGCAACCTATACAGAATCCACAATCTAAATGACATTTAAAAATACTAATATATTCAAGGGAGCTGTGCCATTTTCTATCTCCAGACGGGTAATACATGTTCGCTGTAAAGGTCAGAAGTGCATACCATTACACATTCTTATACATCAGCGCACACTGAGGTAGTTAATTTCCTTTGCGGCACGACCTATGAATGGCATTCAGATGTCAAGATAGCCAAGCCTGAAGCCCATACACAGATTTGAGTATTACCTCAACAAAATAATGTTCGCTGTTGGTATATACATGCTTCATATATACATGAAATGCAGTAACTACCTACATGTATTGTTGAACATGATTGTCGATCTTGTTATATTTAGTATCTTGAGTATTATCTTTATCTTGAGTAGCATACGACAAAATACCAATTAAATAATAAAAAATATATCTGCTGATTAATGGAATCAATCAGAGTAACCAAAGGGCTTGAAGTTCATGTGTTGCGCAATAACACTTGAGGGCCAATTTTTCATACTATCCGATAGACTACGATAAATAAATGAAAAGCTAGCGTGCAATCTTGAGATTGACGTTGTCACCCTGATGGCTTTGTAAACAGATAAGGCCTTCCACCGAAGGATTAGATTACATTAGAGCAAAGTATGGTTACGCAATTTCTCAGTGAAATACATGTTATTGAGCTTGCCTGATACAAAACCGGATTGGGTGTTGCCGTCGATCTGTCAGTTGCATCTTTAGAAAGTATCTACCTTTGCTGTTGTTAGATGATTACGAATATCGCCAAATTTATCTCCCATGTTCACCAACCGACGCGCAGGCCTGTGTTTAATTTAAGGACAAGAATTCTGTATATTTATTTAGCTCCATGTGCATTTAACCAAACAGAGCCAGGCGTGTCTCATTTTCCCTGGTATAAAGCCGAACAATGTCATATAAACTTATATAAGCAAAAGCCACTCGGACTTCCTTTCCGGTCGTGGGGGGTGGGGGGTGTGGGGTGTGGGGAGGGGGTGTGGGTGGGGCCTATGTGAGGAGGTCTATCACAAACCTGTGGATGGTCGTGCCTTTTCCCCGGGCTCTGCCCGATTCCCTCCCACCATATTGCCTGCCGCCGTCGTATGAGTGAAATAGTCTTGACTGCGCCGTAAAGCTCCAATCAAATAAATGAATTAATAAATACTGAAACTCACTTGATGTATTGCGCAGATCTACGATTGGAAAGAAAGCTAATACACAATACCTGAGTTAAGATAAAAGTTTATTGATAAGTTTATCAATAATTTACTTACACATTGTTCATTGTAATTCAATGTAAACAAAAATATAATAAACGCTACATCAATATTCGTTAAAGGCGGAGGTGTAGTAATGGGTCGAAAGTGCCCATGACTAGCACTGATCATTGCAGACAGAAATCAGTTAGTTTTTCTGCGACGACTGGCAGTCATCAGTTAACCGCAAATCGCAAACTGGGTAGTCAGTCTTTGAGTTATCCGAACAGTGGGGCACATATAGACTTGTTTGGTTTCCAACATTTAATATTTTTTATTGACTTTTTACTTTTCTTTCAACACCGTACAGTCCGATACAAGGTTTGTCGATATACAACAAAAACTTACAACGTATTACAGTGTTTGCCACATAGCATATGGCACATTATAGTCACCTGTTAACATGTAACTTACAACACATTACATTGTTTGGCACGTAGCATACGACACATTATAGTCATCTACTAACATGTAACTTAGAACATATTACAGAGCACATTATAGTTACCTGTTAACATGTTGGCTTCCAATCTGGCAACAAACGTGGGAAGGTCTGCCAGTAACCTGCGGATGGTCGTGCATTTCCGTGGGGCTCTGACCGGTTTCCTCCTATCATAAGGCTGGACGCCGTCGTATAAGTGAAATATTCTTGAGTACGACGTAAAACATCAATGAAATAAATAAATAAATAAATATATTACAGTGTTTGGCACAGAGCACACAGCTCAATACAAGGATGTGTTTATCGGTAACTTACAACATTATGCAGTGTAGCGGCAAGTAGCGAAACACATCTTTACAAATATGACTAAATAATAGAAAAATCTGTAGTTTACACTTGTCGCTTAACAGGGTACAACTTAACAAATACATACATGTATATCAAAAGTAAACGCATAGCTTCAATTTACACATATCAACCATAACACATCAGCGGATTTGATTATACAATTTCAGGCACAGTACATATCATAGCTAATTATAATGTACACATATCAAATTTATCGCCTACTATTGTTTCTATACTGGCCACGTTGTCCTTAGCCAAGGTTGCATGCAAATCAGCACGTACAGTGTTCTAAAAATGTCCAGCGGAGCAACAATATCAAAAATTGGTTTCACAAATCAAAGTACCACAGGTGTACCTATATGTGTCCCTGAAAACAAATGATCAGTCGTGTAATTAGGTGCTTGTTTGCAGCTCGTTAAACACGCCTTGAGCGACCAAAGTTTACTGGAGGCCAATGAGACATTGGCGATGGTCATTCCGTAGTCAATCGGCACGTCCAGATAGCCGTTGTCCTGCCAAACAGTAGGGTTGAGTTTTGTCTGTAAATATAAATGATAAATATTTTAAACACGTCATAATATGTTACATTAGATGTTATAATAAATATAATAAAATACAATAAAAAATACAATAAAAAATTATTTACTTTAAACTTAACATTGATTTTTCTAATGGCTGTCCTCGCTACTGCGATAACAAGTTTATGCCTATTAATTAAATTATTAGAGTACCAATACTTCTTAAAATAGAACATACATGTTTTTTCATCTTTGACTCACCGACGAAAGCGTGGCCCACCTCAATCAGCTGGTCTGTACGGGAAATGGCCGCAGACAGGGTCAGGTAGTTTTATGGCTCAGGCTGACCACTACACTGGAAACGAAAGGAAAAATATCCATGAAAACCCAAATAGCTGTTTTGAATATATTAATACAAAATAAATTGAAAAAGAAACAGAAGCAGAGCAAGAGTGAAGAAAAATTCTCCAGCACGTATAGATAAATAGAGATTATGTGTTTTTTTTTAGTCCAAGTGCGTATCAAGTCAATAAGTTCCACCGCGTATATATGGCTATGACGTTGTGGTAAGCCTACTATATTTTGAAGCTTGGCGTGCGGGCTGCTGCCCACGAAACCAACTATATAATAGTAATGTAGCATATTGAAAAGACAGGACGAGCCGGAGAACTGACATTGCCTGCCGATCAATTTAGGCTATTAGTACTTTCCAAAGATTGATTGCCTATAGTCGGAGAGTTCAACGAACTGACTGACTGCAGTTTTGATACCAATGTTGTCTGTATAATCCTTATGAAAATGCAAAACCATGAGGTCATTTAACCTAGACTGTGTCATGGTGGACAGCAGGTATGTTTTTAGCCTACGCAGAGCAGAGAAAGACCTTTGGCTTGTTGCATTTGTCGCTGACGTAACAAGGATCAGACGAAATACAATGCAAACCTCGGAGAAAAAGATTCTCTCATGGTGTGACATATCAGAAAAATGGAAAATCAGACTTCAAATGAACAGGCGAGTCTTCCCGTTGAGCAAATTTTACAGAAAGTGTATCTTAACTGAAGACTTAGTCTCTCTTTATCAAAATCTGATGTGTACTCTTTATTATTGCAGGCATTCAGAAGCAGATCCTGAACATTTCTATGTTGTCGGAAACCTGCCTTGAACTGCATTAAAGATACGATCAAGAACATCAAAGTACTGTTGCCTGTGGGCCTCTCATCTGAGGGAAATGCCCTGCCTCTTCGCCAATTTCGTATCGTGATTGCGTCTTCTTTACGGGGTCTTCTAAGGATCTTCTAAGTCAAGTGATTTTGCGTTTTGGAGAATCTTCTCGTAAAATAGGTCAAAATTTCGGTTTTATCCTATTTTGTTAGAGGCTTTAAGGGTTAAAGAAGCAATTTCTTGACCTGATGTTGCTGACAAATTTGGACTTTGTAATGTTTTACTAAGATTATCGGAGTGCCTAAGAATGAGTTGTGAGAGTAATATTCCCCAGAAAAGATCGAATTTTCTCATTTGTGACTGTCACCGCATTGAGGGCATGCCGGAGGAGATGGATTCTGCCGAATTTCTGAACGTGATTTTAAAGAGAAATAGTTTAGAATCGACATTTCGAATTTTTTTCGTCGAAATAATTAAGCTTGAGTGAAACGAGCAATGAATTAATCAAATTGCAGTCTCAGTACATCTACAAGTAGGGCTACAGCTGTAATGGAATCAACCGGTTACTGGACGGAATTTATACGTCGGCTGTTTATATCAAAACAGCACCATTTGTGCTGTCACAAAACAGCGCCATCTGTGCAGCCTGCTGACCCCCCACAGGGTCAATATCGTTAAAGTGAGTAAATTACCCGCAAAAGTATACTCTTTACGACTTTAAATATAGATGACGGCATCATTTTCCGATATGTATGATCGTTTTAGCCCCGAATTTTGAAAATTTATTTAGCACTAGGTGAAAAAATATGGTAGACCTACCCAAGTAATGTACATTGCCGAAAGGTGTATTACTCGAGGTCCAAATTTCGCTACCATATATCTCAATATATCTTATATACCTGAATAACTCTCTACTCTGTATCTCCCTTATACTAAACATGCAACCTTCAAAATTAGTCTCTTAAACAGATTGCGTAGGGGCTATCACCTGATGCACGTAGTTCCCAATTTCAATACTAGGAGGCGCGTCTACGAGTAACTGTCTGAATAACTGTCTACTCTGCATTTCCATTAATGCTACATATACAGGCTTCAAATTTAGTCAAGTAAACAAACTTCATGCTGGCTATCACATGATGCACATAGTTTCCTATTCCAACACCAGGGGGTGCCATAGTTTGCAATCTAATCTTTCCATTGAAGGAATGTTGACGACGTGACGTAGCACATTTTATTGTCTTATTTTTAGGTTGATATGTAAAGTACTGCCTCGGGGAAGTGTGTGCTACTTGCAATTATACCGTTCGCTGCCGCAGCCAAAGTCTATTTTGCAAAGTTAAAGTACATGATGCCTAGAATGTACTTGGTAGAAACTTGAAAGAAAGATTGCTTCAGTTTGCTTCGATACATGTGTACGACTGCTTAGAGTCCATTTCGAAAGGGGTTTTCTGTACTATTTTAAACAGAATATTTTTAAAAATTCATAAAATAATTATTGGATACGATTATATAAGAGGCGTTGTTTAAGACGCTACAAGCGGCATTGTAACTGGCTTCATCTGTCTCTAAGTCAGTCAGTTGCTTGGTCGAATGACATCATATATTTATACGTGGGCTATTTTCATAATTGCGCTGAAGAGTCTGAGCTTGTGCAAGACGACAGTGGCTTTGGGAATTTTTTTCTACGTGTAACAAATTATTAATGAGAATAATCAGCTTATTCAAGTGCATGAGAGCATTAAAGCTTTTCTCCTACAACATATGTTCCCAATCCTACTGGAAAACTGGTTTGGGAACTGGTATTTCTAATTGTAAGATAGCCCTAAACCGACATAAATTCATTTGAGAGAATAATCAGCATATTCAAGTGCATGAGAGCATTAAAGCTTTTCTCCTACAACATATGTTCCCAATTCTACAGGAAAACTGTTTTGGGAACCGGTATTTCTAATTGTAAGATTGCCCTAAACGGACATAAATTCATTTTAAAAGTTAAAAACAAAATCAGGGTTCAATTATATCGGTTAAAATGTTCTTTATAGATAATGTGAAAGTTCTTAAGGAAGAAGCTGTTGAAAGTATATTAGTAACCTATGTTCAAGCCGTATTTCTACATAACCCTATTAATGTTAAGTCAAAGATTTTGACAGTGGTGTGAGTGGAAAATCATGTGTAATCCTGAGGTACCATTTTCTTAAGTGTTACAAATTTGACATAGGCCAAATTAACACTTAGACATTGTCCTGCAAATAATATATCTTAACAATATTGTAACCTAACATATGTTACAATTTTTGAACAATAAGTAAACGTATAGAGATATTTTAAATGTTGGGAATCATATTTTATAATATTTAACATGTTATTCAGTTTGCCGCTTAGAAAAGGTTGACAATTTAACACTTACCTTTTATTTATTTATTGATTGATTTATGTATTTACGACATACTCAAGATATTTCACTTATTCGAGGGCAACCAGTATTTTGATGGGACAAACCATGCGTGTTAATAGAGCAGCGTGTGTAAGTCAAATAATAACAACTTATTCATATACATGTTTTACACTTTGGATTACTGGTTACAAATTGACCATTGTCAGTGACTACTTTCTAACAGGCGCCTCGTGTGATCTCCGTCTATTTTGAGACATCAATTTTGAAAAACAGAAAACGGCAATCCCACCAAAACTCTGAGCAAACGATCCCTTGCAACCAGATGTGAAATGGCGCCCAACCCCCAACCCCTATTGCAGAAAAACGCAATGACCTCCCCGATATGCAACTGAAGTTCTTATATAACAAGTCGTGCCTTGCCATTGGCCAACAATAACAAAAATATTCGTTACTAAGCATGAACGTCCACCATGTCTTTTTGCGCAATAATTTGTCCACTGAAATCTCTTCCAGTCAGATCTATAAGTTCAATTTAAAAGAAGTTTTGTCTCGAGCTTAGCAGAATTTTTATTACGGTGAACTTATAAACATACGTAGTTGACTCTGTCCACATGTAACTATTCGATATGCTGGCCCGTAACGTATTTGCGCGTAGATAACTTGGACACCACTTGTATATTTTTGGCTGCACTGATCTTTCATTGGATGTATGTACCATATATGTACCATGCATATTCATTACAGTTGGAAATACACCTAATATGTAGGTTTGTAAAATGCAAAGAAATAAGACTTATATCTTTCCTGACTTAATCATTGACTCCGTAACTCATGTTACTAAAAAAAGACCTGTACACACACCTGAGGATCGAACTCTTGAACTCTATAATGCTAACTGTAATAATAGCCGCGATAATTACGGCTGTACTATAAAAACAAGGATCTGCAAGTCATGAACTGCTCTGGAGAATATGCAGTTTCAGTGGCCCTAGAAAAATTTCAGTTTGGCATTTACAAAAATATAATTGCCTTAACCAGCATCATACTTCGCAATATATTAGAGCCCTCCAGCTTGACATTAAAGACGCACAAATGATTCACATAATGACATCTTTATTATGAACTGGGATTCCCTCAGCAAAACGCCCTAAAATAAGGAAATCTGCGTTTCACCTTACGTTTCCTTTCTGATACACAAAAAGTATTAGTCACACCACTCCAACGTTTCATAGATACATAGCATACCAATTGTACTTCAGATTCAAGTAGATTTTAACCTCACTCCTGTAACACCGGATGACGACTTCCCATCTAGTTTTAAGGGGTCCTTTATTAAGCGCACACAATAAGGTCAAAGTAAATTAGACCAGTAATGCATTTGTTTACCACATGATACACATTTTACGGTGAACTTCTTACCGCTGTTTATGGCAGCCAACCCCCCCTGAGAGCCGCTCAACCCCTGCACGGTCCCTAGCGGGTATTCAGTTTGCAGGCACATCAAGCCATATGGTGTCCAGCTACGCAGATACCTGGCGATTGTTTATGTAGGCCGAAGCGCGTCCACATTCATAAATATTTGGAGATTGTTTATGTACACAGACGCCCGTTCACATTCGGAGATAATTGCCATAGGCCGACCAATCTCTGGTAGAGACCGAACAGAAACACAACATAGCTCGCGAGACGGCCGACGGCGCGACGGCTGACGACAGTCCAGATACGAGGATCAAGGCGTGTTACCACAAGATCAACACTTATAACAACAGCTCCGGACAGGCCAGCTTGATCTCGAACTTCGTGAAGATGCGCTTCGCCCAGATGCGGGAGAAACTCGAGTCGGTTGGCTGCCAGTTGGATCACGCCTAGCGCAAGCCGAAAAAGGGGCATTCCTCCGACGGCGCCTCCCTGGGCTGCCCTACTTCTACGATGTAAATAGCTCGCGTGGAAGCCACTAGACACCGTTAGACTATTTACATAGCTGGCGAGACCACTTGACACAGTTAGATTACACTGGGCTCTATATCCGATACAGCTGACTGAATTCAGTATGGGTATGACACACAGCGACAACCGACTCGCCGGGGAGAGCGGGACAAGTTTTGTGTGGCCTGACACATTTTGTGTGGCAGGGCAAAGCACACAAAATTCAAAACCTATAGAACTCCCTCGTCGGAGTCACCTAGGGTTTGAAATTTGTTCACTTCAATGTATCAGTCTTCTCAGTCGAAGTCTGGTTGATCCGACTCAAGTAGATCATTTCTTTTAACGCTCTGTATGGACATTTCCTATGTCAGGTCTTCTATGGCGTTGTACAGTAAATATATAGAGCTACACCCCACCTGACTCCAACTGAGGTCACAATGAGTATATTGGATAAGGGCAATGGACACATTTTATAGACCACTTGCGAGTAATACTACAAGTATAACGAACTCCGGAATCCCAGTCTCTCTCAAGAAGTTCAGTTGGTGGATAGTTTTGTCATGAGTGTCGCTCGTGCCTCTTTCTCTCCCTGCTGCACTAACTCTTCTTTCGTTTCCTTGTCTAATGAAATCAAGTTATGTGCTATGCCCACTCGAATCTGTTGTTTCATTTCTCGGTATTTTTTTACTTCACCGAATATTAACCGAAACTCCGTATCCTAAAGCTTACCGTCAATCAGCGCTGTAGAGATGTGTCGGTGATGGTATTAAGCTTACTCTCAGCCATTAAGCGAATTTCATTGTGTTTCTTACATTTAACGGACAGGCACCGGCTTACAAATTTACTCACCCGATTGAGAAGGCCGCGAACTATGGTAGCGCCTTCCACCGGCACCGTTTGTGGCGCAGTGTCCACGACATTGTCTAACGTCGTCTCAATCCTATTAGATCTTGGAAGTATTTTTACGACGATAGTTATGCTTTTACCGACTTGCTCTTTCAGCCATCCGATCTTCAAGCCACGAAGGATGTGGAATGTGGAGTGGCTTGTCTGAATTATGACCCAACATAATATCCAGAATGATTATGTTAACCGGGGGAACCAATAGGAAGTTGTGAGTTGATATCGAGTTAAGATGTTGTTTTTTAACTTTCTCCGATCATATGGCCCCCTTCCGGCGTTATTCTCATATGAAATTCATCTCCCATTGCCTTGTACGAGAGGTAAGTTGTAGCGCCATTAAAAACCCTGTGAACAACACCACCCCTTATTGTGTGCACCAGGACCACGGTCACAGCCAGATCAATGTCCTTTTTGGGTTCATCCGATTTAACGAGACGACAGGCCCTATTTTCAGGATTATCAGAGAGAACCAGAAGCGCATTCGGGGCTCCGATATCCACATCGCCGAGCTCATGTAACTTCGGTGATCCTTCGGATTTTCCCAACTGCACCTTCTTTTCGTGAATAAACACCTTCTCGGAATTGAAAGGCCCATTGCCGCTCGAAACCCTCGAGATCGACGAGATTCGATAAGTCTAAGCTAGTCCAACTAGACACCACTGGGTCCATCACGCCGGCGAATGTCTAAAATTACGCGTAAGTATGTTGTATCTATAGGTTGGCCGCTATGGTTTAATAGTTTTACAGTAAGCCCCGGTACGAAGCCAGCCAACAGTTTTTTTGTACTGCGGATTGGGAAATGCCGCCGACCTTCCGGAGTTCATGTCTTTCTGGTATACCGGGACTGCCCTCAGAAGAGTAGAGCCACTTGCATTACTGGTAGACACTGCGGCGATGTTTTCGGACGCGCTGACCTCATCTAGGTGGACAAATATTTCTTTGTGAGGCATCAATTTGGGTGGTGTGTCTCTTTCATTTATTCCACACATGGGTTCTCTTGTGTTTGAGAATCCCAGGATATCAGCTAAATCTAACAAAAGGGTAACATCACTCTTTTTGGCGAATTTCAGCCGCACGAGCTCAGTAGCTTCATTCAGTTGCTGTTTAACACCCAAAGGTTGGAACACTTCTTTGTTAAGAGTACAGACGGTGTAAAAGACGTTTGGCATGACCATCGGCTTATCAGTAAACACGAAACACACGTTGGCGCCTATGTTCGCCAAGAGTGGGTAGAAGGTCTTTTCGAGCAGGGCGACCTCGTGCTGACCTTCTTGATTGTCCAGATATGACGGAAGGAGGACACTGCGCCCCTGTTGAACATTGACCAATGTAACAAACATATTGCGAAATATGTTCGATGAGGCGTTTTCATTCAATAGGAAGGTAACCATTTACCATGCCGGAGTGGTATATTAGAGTCAGGGGATCGAGGAGCCGAGTGAAATCGTGGTGATAGATTGCAGCGTGAACGACTTGTAGGTTGCTCTCGACATAACTTTCCACAAGGTGTTTGAACGCTACACCTTACCAAACATCAACAGGGATGCATTGGTCGAGATATGGCACACGGAACCGATGGCTTGGTAACAGAACCACCTCAGTTTCGCCCTATGGTGTGCCACGACCGGTTGTGGGTTGTCAAGTCACCTTCCCTAAGGAACACCATATTCCACTTCAACGTGTACTATCAACTGCGCCGTATTCTGGAACAGATTAAGGCACCACTTCCATAAGACGATACATGGAGTCCAACAGAAAACCCCTACGACCGGAGGGCATACGAGGGGATTAGCGCCGAGTTTTGGCTCTCCCAGACACAGATTGGCGGCAAAAAAGAAGTGGAAATCTAGCCGCATGTCATTTCAGCGAACACCAGGAAGTTCCACATCGATTTCATCTCCCAAGGCGGCGAGGCCAAACATGCATGGGCTACCTTCATTCTCGAGAAATCTGAAGGGTTTAGCCAGGCAGGTGTGGAACACGTGAACGACACCATTCGAACTTATGTTTAGGCCACCCTCGGAGCACAGGCACAGACTCGCAGCATTATCGAAGGCACGGTAGGCACGGTTTAGCCATGGCCACGAAAGGTGTGCTTTTTAAACAAGGAATTATTCCAGCAGATATTATGGGGTAATGGTCTCGATCGTGATCATGATTGGAGGCGCCGTCGTAAATACACTTGCCATCTCAGGTAGCAACTTCCTCTTCTCAGCCCTTCGAAGTTCGAATGTCGAAGCGGACCGCAAACCCCAAGATAAAGCTATAGAACAGCTCCAGGCGGCGCACACGACGTGGTCTGAAAAAATGGCAAAGCGTCTGAAGAATTTCGTCGACAGGGTCACACAGAGTGCACATTTCGCGATGTGCACGCCGGCATGCGCGAGTACGCTCCGGTCATGGGGAAAACTCTAAGCCCCACAGAAGGTCCTAAGCGAACTCTCTACACCGTTGGAGGGCGACCCCCCCCCCCCCAAAAAAAAAGCGAGATCGACTTCATCATCCTCGGGATGGGTGTAAGTAGGTGGGTCGCGTACAAATTCTCCGAGTAATGTGAAAAGACTGTGCTGGACTCTCGTAGGAGCTCCTCACCGTAATGGTAGGCACGACATGTGTAGTGAGGTTCGAGTTATTTTTCCCTACCATTTGTAGATATCGCTTGGATCGCTATTAACACACTTGATGGGTTTGATCGAGGAGCAATACTCTGCGATGCTAGAGGTCCGCAACTGTGCTCGCCAAGGTTCCTGGTCCTCTGGCAGATGTGATAATCTTTACTCCGCAAGAGTTGTTCGACACCTGGCCGCAGGAAGAAAACATCGAGAGGTCGTTCGCAGAAATAGTGCTCGATTGTACAACCAACCTCCGCGAGGCGACCGGGAATCTGCCTGAGTAGATGGCTTCCACCTGTTGGAGACTAATCGGGCTGCTGGAATACCTTGCCTATGAATATCAAGGTCGCCTATACCCACAGTCGTGGAGAAGTGACGCGGCTCTCTAGCAAGTGGCCTTCTAAGGCCAGCAAAGCCAAAAAGGTGGAACGAAAGCCCTCCTCCACTGTTCCAGGCCATCCTGTTGGCCTTCATCAGGAAAAGCTGCCTTCTGGGCCATGCAATGGCGGAAGGTCTTTTTTGTGATCAGGACCACTTTGTACTGCTCGTGACGGATGTGCCTTTTCACGGTGGTCTTTATTATGCCCTTGCCCTTCTTGATATTCTTACCACTTGCCTTAAGGATGCTGAACATCTTTGGGCGCAGGACAACGTACTCGCCGATTGGGCATCCAGTATACTCGTCCTTCATCTTTCCCATGACCTTTTTGTTCGCCGTAGAATGGATCGGGTGATCCACTGGGTAGTCGGATGTGTCATAGAGGTGTGTATGCTTGGTCATGTCGTGGTAGATATCCTCGGTCTGGATCTCGACGGGTAAACTGTCCTTGTCCGAGTAAACAGTTATCTCCATACTGAGCTTTCATCTGGTTGTAATAGAAGTCTACATCACGGGCTTTAGAAGGTCCAGGATGCTCATCCCCAGTTAGACGGGGCGGTTGAGGGTCAGATGGCTCTTGTGAACAGGAATCGCTGCCAGGTCGTCGTCGAAGATTTTGTGTCTGGCAAAGGCTGGGCAAGCAACAAGGCGCCTGAGTTTGTCTTCTTTGCTTGCTCGCACGAGTTTTACATCTACTCCCTTGCGGAGGTTTTCCATCCTCTTTCCGAAGACATGGGCTTGTTGAGGTCCTTTTCGAAATCACTTCTGGCCTTTTCCCAAAGTTCTGTTTTCATTCGGATGAAGGGCTCCATCCAGGGGCTTTTGCCGGAAGCGGAGAGTACGATGGATCTTTTTAGGCGCATACCCAGAGACAGGGAAAGTTGCAAGTTGCGTTTGTGGAGCACATAACGTTCCTTATCACGGAGGTTAGGGACTAGCTTCTCAACCTCAGTAGGCGCCACCCTAACGCCAAGGAAATTGTGCTGGTACTGCGACATCCACTCTTTGGAAACTACCATGAGCTCCGAAGCTAAGAGTTGTGCACCTTATGCAGGTCTTCTGGGTACTCCAGATCCCCTGACATATAACCCTCTGGGTTGCTTACCGGCTTCTCTGCGATAGTTTTTGTAACCGAAAGTTACCTGTTGTTGGCAACTGACTCATCGCCCAGCAGTAAATGTTGTTCATATCCAGGTGCTGGATGTGGCTGTTAGCCTTCTTTGGGTCATAGCCTTCCACCCTTTGGTTGCTAGTCCGAGCGTGACGCTTTGAGATCATGGAGATACCCCCATTCATCCCCTTCTCGATGAAGAGGTGCTGGTCGTAATATATCAGCAGTTCAAGCTTTATACATGTTTTCTTGAGGAGAGCATCCCAGGAGAGACCAGGGCTGGTGTAATAATATGCAGTATCTAGGCCATACTGCCGAAGGGTCTTCCGGAACATCTCGAAGACATCTGCCAGCAGGAGTGCATCAGTGAGGTTGTAGAGGTCGTGGTAGTCCCGAAGCGTTCGGCAGTGGGAGACTTTCCAGATCTTTTGCGCATGGGCGTAATCCTCATCGATGATGTGTGTGTCCGAAAGTTTCCTGTGGATGGCCTCCTTTGTGGAGAACTGAGGCTCATCAAAGCGTTGACAGGAGTCCATGTATCCCTAGGGCTAAACACCCTTGCGCGTGAGCAGTTCATGTCCTGGTTCATACCGCGCTGTGACCTGGGACCCTTTGCCAGCAAGAACTGGGCACTCTCGATTAAGCAGAGCAGCCCCAGGGAGAAGGAGATGTGTTTTTGGGATACAGGATATACGACCCTCCACCTTCGAGCTCGTCTGCATCAGCAGGTGAGCGTCATAACCCCGCTGGTTGTGAAAGACCACTTGGATGGTGGTAGTTTTTAGGGCTTAGCCGCAGCTTCAGGTTTCAGGTGTTGTGTGCGGCACCCCGGTATTTGCCGGTGATGTGGCAGTGGTCGCGGACAGTTGCAGTGCTCGCGGAGTTGTGTTGCACTGCAACTACAAGCAGCTTTTCACAGCCATATTAGGTGGTTGCAGTGTTGTATCTCCGCCAGTCCTCTCGGGTCATTGCTATTCCCTTCGGATTAGATAGCACCATCTTGATCTTCCGCTCTCTTCTTGGAAAGTGCTCTACTGTGTTGGGCCCTCTGTATTCCACAGGAGGCTTGGTATGCCCATCACATCGCACGACGATGTAGCAGTAGCTGCAGGTCTCATGGTGCTGTGTTTTTTTGGTCTTTCCTTTTTTCAACGCTTTTCCAACGCTCGCAGAAGTGCTTGCGCTCCTGGTGCCTGCTTTGGTCATAAGGTAGACGGTTGAGGCCTTTGACCCAGGTGTAGTGGAGTCACCTCCTTAATCAACAGTACCCCATTTGTCCCAACCGAATACGTTGAGGGGTAGGTTGCTTTGTCTTTCAACTTTCGGGATCTGGGAGATGGATGTAAGGACGTCGATCCGTGTGAAATCCAGGCCGTCGTTGTGAAGTTCAGGCCGTCGTTGATGGGATACACCCGATCTTCATGGCCAAACTGAAGACCCTAACGGAAGCAGTGGTCATCCCTGTTTTTCGGGTTTACGACTGCCTTCTTGTTCCTTACAGCTGCCGGTAGCGCTATGTAAGATCCACCTCTCAGCGGCTGGTATCTAGTGATATCCAACCAAAGCGTTTCCACCCGATCTACAATCCACGCATATCCCTTCTGTGTCCACTTCTCAAGAAGCTCTTGGATCCTGGGGAAGGCTTGGTTAAGTGCAGCTTCAATTTCACTTGCAGAAGAGCCTCCTGCTTGTGGCGGAGCACAGGGTCGGTGTACTCCTCACGACCATCAGGCCTGCTTTTCCGGAGCTGGACTTTGAGGGCGAGATGAAACTCGAGGGCTGGGAAATCTTCGAGCTTTTCTTTGAGAACCCCTTCGAGGAAAGCTCTAGGGTCGGCAGCGTGGGGATGCCCTTCGGACACAGCCATCTGCCAGCTATTGAGATACCTTCCGATTGCCCCGGAGCTTTCCTGGTGAGTGAGGTCATCTACCTAGATACCCACAAAGAGCTCTAGAGGCCACTTCTGGTAGTCAGCCGTCGTTCTTGCCCGGGCTTCGACTCTAACAAGATAATATTGAGCCCTTTCGGCCCCTCAAGGCCTTCATAGGTGAGTCTCTGACTGTATCCATGTGTTACACCATCGACAGGGCGTCGAGATGGGGAGTTCCTGCGCATGCGCGCAAGATGGATCCTGCAGAAATCGCTTAGGAGATTTGTTCCGCAGTGCTCTCGGGAGCCTGTCCTTTCATCATCCGCACCTTTTTCTAATTAGAGCTGGGTGCTAGACTCCGTAGTTCACGGCGACCGCGAGTGCGTTTTTCATCCGGTAGCGGCTGCGCGCACAAGTCGGGTCTGTGATGATCTCGCGTTCGATCACATTGTGGTCGTCTATCCTTCTACGGAGCAGATATATGATTCTCTGAATGCGCGCGCGCATGGTGGTGGGTATGGTGTCACCGTATTCTTCAAGCGTCATCTCATCCCCGAACATCGTCTCCAAGATGTCGGGGCGGTAGGCCCGCACGACCTCTAGCCACTGTATATAGGGATTATCGTGGGCCTTAGGTTGGCTTCGGGATAGGATAGGTGAGCCGCCTCAGTTGATGCCATCTTTTGTTTTCGGCATCGAGCTATGTTATATTTCTGTTCGGTCTCTAACAGAGGGTCGGTCGGCCTATGGCAATTATCTCTCAGTGTGAACGGGTATCTGTCTACATCAACAATCGTCAATCATTTATGAATGTGGACCCTCTCTGGCCTACATAAACAATTGCCAATTATCTACGTAGCCGGACACCTTATGGCTTGATGTGCCTGCAGACTGATTACCCGCTGGGGACCGCGCGGGGGGTGGAGCGGCTCCCAGCGTGAGGTGGGCCAGAACCCCATCGTTTATACTAGTTGTCAAGACACGTATACAAGTCTTAGGGTTCACCACAAGACAAATTTGGGTCAGGTCAACCGAAACCAATACACCCATAGACCAGACTCTACTGGACCTCATAAGTTCACTACGAAAACTTGGCAGATAGATCTAGTATTAAGTGCAGACGTATTTTATCAAAGCCGTTATAATTCAGCTGGATAGAAGAAATTAAAATAAAAAGTAAACAAGAAGATTAGATTTATCAGAGAGGTATCCTAAAAGCGAGCGGGGTTAGAGGGCTAGTGCGGCGCAGTGGCCCAGGTGGCTCTAAACTCACGCTGGCATCCTCTAAGATCGTACGCGGAAATGGTCGCTGGTTTTCCTCTGGCTCAGCTCGGTTTCTTCCCACCATAATACCGGTCGCCGTCATATAGGTGAAATGTTCTTGAGTATGGCGTTAAACACCAATCAAATAAAAAAATATCAATAAATAATTAAAATACGCGCCATTATGTTTTCATTTATTCCTTTAATATACTTTAAATGACAGTTACATGCTTTTAGTTGTTGCAATTGTATGGTGGGTCTTATCAGCAAAGAAGAACTGCCAACTTTAAGCACACGCAGCTGTTCCTAACGAAAACAGCTTATTACCCACTAATGAAATGTCACATGGTAATGAAACGTTAGATTTTTTCAACACAATTAACCCTATAGGAAAATATAAAAATAATAGTTATTAGCTTTTACTTTGATCTGCCGATGATGATTTTTGTGATGGGCTGTCATTTCTTTTAACGCATCTCGGTAAAAATCAGCCGAGCTTCCTTGAAGCAAATGTGTCTGCTGTTAAAGTGTATAATATCACCGCTTAGTTCTGTAGACTTATTACTCATGTGTCCCTTTCCGAATGATTTTGATACAACTTTAATGGTAAATGTTGAAGTTAATTCGCTGTGCACATCAGTAACTCGCTGTTGTATTCTTTTTTAATGTTTCCATAACGTCACAGAGATAGCTTAAAACAACTGAATAACTGATAATAATAATTTGAAAATAGAATCTTCACTATTCATTTCAAATTTTCGAATTTTTCTTTTTGCATCTGAAAATAAAATTTGTACTGTGGGTATTTGGGATCTCCTTCTAGTGTAAACGAGGTTATACGCATTTATGCATAAATGTGCTATGTATAAAAATGTTATGTCTAATATATCTCTTTATGCTCGAATTTTCACTTTCCTCTCAATAAATCTGTTAATGCTAATTACACTTTTAATATATTCTTAAATACTGAGATAAACTACATATTTTCCATCAATTAAATGTACTGTATCCATGCATTACATGCGCATGTCAGAGCTTATTTATTCATAAAGCATTCAGTCTTCCACTGAAACAAGAAAAGATCCTCAATAACCGCCATGCAAGAACATTTCCAAATCTAATTTCCCGTACTTAAATATAACAAAAAATGAAGAGCATAATTACAAAAAAATGTTTACAGCTTTTCATATCAAATGCTGTTTTAATGCTTTATTCTGTTAAAAATGCTCGCACTTCATTGAATAGATGAAACACATAGGAAGTTGTTTGGGTAGGGGTAAGCAGATAATAATTTCTCCTATATACACTGATTATGCTCCATCAAATGTCAACTCTCACAATGCACATCATTTACACCGAACATGTGATCGGATTTCAGTTATCAAAATGTTGTCTATCTATGTTTGTATCTATCTCCGTAGATACACTAAACATATACTACGTAAAACCACCCATTGCTGAAAGAAAGTGGCAAGGGTGAACGGGCTTTTACGGGAATGTTTTTTTACAGAATAAAGTCTACCTTCAGAAACTTATTTGACGATTACCTGACACCATTTCACTTTTTGCTATGGCAACCAGTTTTTTATGAGTCGAGGGAACCACACTGCCGGGTAAACCACAACCTGGCATTTCCGCCCACCACGACTTCATTTTTGTGTGGTCTTTCCCTCTCAATTAAGGAAGGGTAGGATAGGCTGTAGCAGTTAAACTGCTAGCTGACTTCGGAGTTCTCCGCCAATATTTGACAGCATCTAACCAATTTAATCATTGTAACAATGCCAACAGGTGTTTTCAGATAAAACCGAGTAACTGGCTACAAAATTCGAACAAATATAAACGATAACGCAAATTCCAGTACTTCATGCAACTGACTAGAGAAATAGTATATTTTATTTCGTGGATTCGATTTCACAAACATAGATCTGTTATTGGATTTCATTCCTTCTACATATTTAATTCTTCTAGAAAATTGACAAAACCGCAGAATAAATTAATCCAGACCAGAATATATTTCATATGCATATCTGCAATTATTAATAATGTCTTCAAATTACTCTCAACACTGACAAATGCAAAGTAAGAAGCACATGAAGTAACGTGCACAATGCAAAACATCGCTAACAAAGTGAAAAGATGGCATAGAATTTGTTGTTTTTTTTTCATACTGGCGGCATTAACAGATGGAAAATTCACAAAAGAAATCACATTTTAATTATTGATATTATTAGATTAATCGTACAATGTCTTACAGTAACACGTTTGGAAAACTGTGACGTTAAAATCTATATTTAATAAAAAGCTGGACGAGAAAGCTCTTACGCAAACAGTTTGCTAAAAATATCTTTCGCAATGGCAGGCCCGGAAGAATTTATATCAAATGGTAACATGGGACTGCTCATGTTAAGGGTGTAATTGGCCACGCCCACCCCAAATTTTACGACAACGTCCGTGTAAGCACCATTCGAAATTGCGGTGGGATTGAAGATCACCTAAAACGAAAAAAAGTAAACCATTAAACTTATATTTCCACACCTGCTAGAAAGTCTGCTGTACTTTACATCTCCATTCCGTTAATCATATTTGTCTATGAAATTCATCACAGAAGATGGAATCAGTTCATAAGCCTTTCATAAGCATGTCCTTGTTAATTACTGTAAATTTTGCGGAAAAGAAGACTTTATGTACTACAATAATAAATGTGTGAATCTCAGGAAAACTATTCTTTTTTTTCTTTTTTCTTTTGCCAAATGAAGCTGTGAAGCAACAGCGTCACATCACAGAATAATCTGTTTACTTAAGGTATCCTGGAGAAAATACCTCCCACATCAGAACCCAGACATTTCTTCACCACATCGTCTATGTAGAGCAATGATATATGCTGGGACATCATTTTGGAGAGAAGTTAAGAGAAACTGATTTGCAAAGTTTTGTGACAGTTGGCCATAATCTCATTGTTCTCGCCTTTTTCCATATAATCTACATTCTTTCCACTGGATTTACAGATCATGCAATTTTCACTTCTGTACATAAATTTTATCTCAGGTAAAGAAAAGAACAGTTTACCTCATTCAGAGCAAAACCCTCAGCAGTGCCGATCAACATGTCAACTTTACTCAGGAGAGAGCTCAATCGGTCATATTCCTGGGAAAGGGAAGACCCGCATACTGCAGAGGAAAAAAAATTAAAATGGGATGCAATATCATTGCGGCATTCTGACCCATAGGGATATTGTTTTCTGAAGGCAAACACCGGCTTAAATCCCCACTTTACATACATTTAGTCTTTAATATATACATATATTTTATACTTACTTCTTAAAAAACATATGATAAGTTATTCACAAATACACAAGAATGAATTGTATATTTACATCCTAAACAAGTCGCTTCAATACTACAGAGAACCTCGGGCAAAGCATGTATGATGTATCTTTGCTTACCTCCAGTGACCATCTCGAGGACTCTCGAAGGGGTCTCGACTGTTCCGAACACGTCACACTTTTGGCACCAGCCTTGGTAAAACAAGCAGGCATTCTGAAGCTGAGACAACTGATCACACGTGGGTTGATTTGCCAGACTTCGTCGGCGTCGGAGACGAATTCCTCCTGTAGAGAGAAACAGGTCGAACGTTAGCAAGGCGTGAATATTTTTGTCATGGTGGGAGGTTTAAATAACTTAGCCATTATGGTCAGTATTCAGCAGCTTAAACAAGCGGTAATTGTTCAGAAAGAGCTGCTTTCATAATTTGTCATGCATATTTTGGGAACTCAGAATTGAGTAATTTACATGCAAGTATATGGGGTTTACAAAGTACATGCTGAGGTGACTTACCGAAGAAGTCTTTGACCTTGTCCACAACGCCCTTCACTCCGCCGGCCACGTCCTGGGCTGTATCCTTCACCCCGGACGCCACATCCTTGGCCACTTTCTCCACACCGTTGATACCTTTCTCCACCACAGTCTTCACGTTCTCGGCTGCCTCTTTGACGCCGGCCGCCACTGTCTGCACGGCTTTCTCCACTCCGTTCACGGCCTCATTCACAACCTTTTCAGCCGCGCTCTTCACAGAGTCGGCTGTTTGTTTAAGCTGGTCACCGACTTTTTGGAGATCGTTTTTCACCTGGTTAACGCCCTGACCAATGACCTTCTGGACACCTTCCAAAACCTTAGCACCGTCCTTGATGCTAGCTGACACGGCTTTAATCACCTTTTCCACCACGTGCTTGATCTCGGCTTCGATGTTCTTCAGCGCGTTCTTGGCACGAGACACGGTGTCCTTTACCAGACAGAGGGCAGGAGACACAGTACACTGGGGCACGGGCTGCAATGTTACTGACTGACACTGCAGTGTGTACAATCTGGAAACAGAGAAATACGTTTACGTTTGTAACTATGAAAAAAATGATATTTAGTAATTCAAGTGCTAACTGCTTAAGCAACATAATTATACATGTAAGCACGTCATACCTTGAGATATTAGCGAATTAGCGTGTTTATCGGCATACTTCTTGAATTGATTGTAAAACTGTAGAGAAAAAGGGTCACAGAACTGACCTTTGTTCACAGGACGAATCTATACACTGACCACACTCGCTCTGTCGTGTCTCGATGGATCGGAAACACGTGTCAATAGGGGCCTGGATTTCGTTAATGGAGCCGTTGACGGCTTGCAGTTCTGCCACTACAGACTTTGCAAGTTCTTCTGTGACTTTCTTTCCTAAATCTGTGAGATAAATAAGAAATTGAATTCTGTATCAGGCGCTGGCTTTTCTGGTTGGAGTTTGAAGCCGTTACCAAGAAATTTCCTCTTATATATTACCTCGGAAGGAATTGCTGCTTGCCATTTGCTTCCATATCTTTTGAATAAAAACAGTGTTAGCATTAACATGACCACAATTTGGCCACAAGGAATTGAAGATCACGAGCGGAGAAATAAGTTTAAAACATCGCTATTTATGTACTAGTTCGATGGAGGCCAGAATGAAATGGGGGAATTCCATGAACATACTTGGCATTGGTACCCATTTGCATGAATTTTGCACTTTTAGAGAATTTACATGTAGTACAATGTAGACATAAGATTTTATTTATTTGCTTATTTGATTGGTGTTTCATGCCATACTCAAGAATATTTCATTTATACGACGGCGGCCAACATTATGGTGGGAGGAAACCGCAGAGCCCGGGGGAAACCCACAACCATTCGCAGTTTGCTGGCAGACCTTCCCACTTACGGCCGGAGAGGGAGCCAGCACGAGCTGGACTTGAACTCACAGCGACCGCATTGGTGGGAGGCTTCGGTTTATTGTGCTGCGATAGCGCGCTAACCGACTGAGTCACGGAGGCCCCCGTAGACATAAGAAGTCTTTATAATGCCATTAAAGTAAGTTTTGCCCAAACTTTCTAACACTGACTTTTTAGAATGTAATCGAAAAGTACAATAATTACTTCTGGTGCCTATTGGTTTCCTGTAACACTTCTATAACGCCCCAATGCTTACATTTTCCAGAACCAATCATGAACAAAATAGTGTTAAAGCATTTCCTGACATCCTTGAAAATATACTTACCGACAATGGATGACGAACCGAGCGGAACATAGTTGCTGCTCACACACAGACAGAACAACAGCAGCGCGAGGCTGGAGTAGATCAGAGTCATCATGAACAGTTTGTACGTGTTCTCAACATGTGAATGACATGTGAATGATGGGTTGTCTTTTATAAGACCAGAATCGTGCAGAATCCAACAGCAGTTCCGTTTTCTGGTCACGATAACAATCTTCATTGTGTCACAGCCGGATTTAAGTACCCATCAAACTGTGACGAACATTTCACCTTCTGTAAACTTGTTTTCGACAGGCTTCACTGCTTCCGAGACAGGTATGGTTGAAGATTTAGTCACCGTGAAATTCTCTACAATAAAATCTCCTGAGAGTCTTAACGCCAATATCATTGTACTTCACTGCATATGTAAAGAAGAATGAAATCATGTGCAAAAACAAGAATGTGCAAAAATCTTTCTTTTCCATCAATTAACTGAAATGAACTTCTGACAAGTTATGGTTTATTTTCACTTCCTTTCTACACTAATTACATGATGTTTCACACAATCATACAGCTTTTTATTTAGTATTTTACAGAACATTTCCTTATTAAGTGCTTGTAGTGCCACTTTGTTTTCAGACAGAGTACAAAACAGATGCGAAGATCAATACAGAAAAGTCATCTCTGTGAAAAAATGATTACATCCTATTTTGACGGCAGTTCGGTCACAAGCAAATCGTATAATAATATCACTAAATGCTAAGTGATATCATTTGTGTTCTTTTTTTTCAGTGGAACCCATACTGATCTTGTTTGTTAAGTAAGGACAGACAGTGAGGATCAAATCACTGTTCCCATTTGTAAACAGTTGTCAGCAATGCAGATCAAAAATTAATTTGAACCGGACATACTTTATGACCACCATGCATGAACTGGTTCGGAGTTCTTCCCTGGTCAAGGCGACTTCAGAATGTAAAGATTTTTAGACATTATTCATGATACTAACGCTCATTTCTTTGAGTTCTATAAAGAAAATGACGAATCTTTTCGTTACGATCGTAACATATTGTGGAACTGTTACTATCAATAAAGGAATTGCATGTATATTTAAATATTAAAACAAAGGCCTCATGTGAGATATTAAAATCCAGCATAATAAAGCTGCGCCGTGATTCTCAGCGGAGGTTCACAATGGCTCTAACCATGACCATTTTACCTATAAACTGTGGTATCATATGCCATTAACACTCGCATTCCTGTTTACAGACAAGCAATAATAATATGTCAAAGAAGTTGTTGTTTTCAAAATTTGTAATTACGTGTACTTTAGGTTTAATCATATATTGATTAATCAATCATAACTATAACTACAATCAGTGTAGGAACATTTCGTGAGGAGTTTGTTAATGGGTTATATGAGTGCCAAGAGCACATTTTGTGATGGTTGTAAAGGTGTAGCAAGGTGAACATCAAAAGTCGGTGACACATTTGTTCTACGGAGTTCTATCGTCCATGTCTGGCAACATTTAATGTGTTCTTTGATAGTATACATGAGTAGTCGGCATGAACAGTCACACTGGTCAACGATGTCACCTGCCACAGACTCTGAAAAGTTGCATCTACATCGTCAAAGACGTCAGCGACGTACAAACGTATATGGTGGTTTTATTGTGTGATTAATTCCATATTAACAAATCAAGAAATAAAGATTTTTCACACTTTTTTATACAGCAAACAATGGAACAAGCGAGTCAGTACAAGGACAGAAAATACTGAGCTGAAACTATCTTCGAAAAATTACTTCTACTTTTTTCCTCCGCCGGCTAAATCATCTTAAAGATTTCATTTTAGGATAAACGTAGCTAACCAGAGTTGTGGGTGGTAATATAACTTATTTTGCAGCATATTTTTGTGGCAAAAATGCACATTTTCACCGTGTGCAAATTTGAACACCGTCTAGTACGAGTGTGACATTACCAGTAGATTTAAGGTCTTATCGTATGGGAAAGTGGCTTCTTGTGATTTCAGGGTACGCCACTTGACCTACACATAAAAACGTCAGCAATACCTTTCACGATTTGGCTCTGTATTCATTCATGAAACTGTTATCAATCACAAACACCCTTGAGGAGAATTATTGTGTCGCAGAGTTGTATTACATTGATATCTAAATGAGGCTAAACACGATTGCATGGGAAATAAACAGACTCTTTCATTCACGATTTTCTACACCCTACGGCTAAATTTTTTGTTAATCACCTTCGCCTGACACATCAGCCTCGGCGTCCGAGGCCGAAAGCCAGCGAGCAATGGAAAGATATGCCGGCATATCGTCGTCAGTTTCCGATGGGCTCTTTTCGGTTTCTTCCTTTGCTCCATGATGCTATAAGTAAAATATATTATATATATATAAGTATATTCTTGAGTACGGCGTAAAGCACTCATGAAATTTATGAACATCTTAATAATTCAGCCTCCGCTGTACAAACCTCAATTCCTTACGTATTGTCCCTACATAACACATAGTGGACAGCGTCAAAATTAGTTATTGTGGCACCTTAAGTATTCCGTCACCAGGGAAACTTTTCACCGTCACCAGTTTCACCCTGGAATGGGGACATTGGATGTTTCATAATTACTGGGCTGTAAACAGGTGTAAACATCCTAAGGCTGTAATTTTTCATATCCTCCTACGCTGTGTTGTGATGCAGATAACCAGTTCGTTCATCCAACTCGAATTTATCTCCGGACACGACACATCCCACCCCAAAACAAAGACATGATTCCCTTGAGGCAATGTCCTAATTAAATACAAGCGGAACTGATGATTCTCACCTGACTAAAGTATTGTTCCCGGGGAGTATATAAAGAGGGATAGTTGATCAGAATGATCAGAAATTAAATCCACCAAGACACCGAGATACAGTAGAAGTTGATCTGAACAGGATGACAACTTCACCACTGACTACCGCTGTACTGGGCCTGCTGTTCTGCTGCCTGGGTGTCAACAGCAGTTATCAGCCACTTTTGTCTCCGCAGTTTGATGGTAAGCTGAGAAAGTTTTAAAGGTTAACTTAAAAGGGGAGAAAACAATGTCACAGATGTATAAGTTTGATGCGAGCTAACACCTGCGGACCGCCAAAAAGCCATTCTTGGTTTTTTTCTTTTACGCCACCTATATCCTTCACATAAATTCAATGTATTACGTCAGCCTGCAAATAGGTAAAGCAGTTAGGTCCAATATATCGTGTTCTTAAAAGCACATTTCATTATAATTCTCCGATCGAAACCGTGTTGTAGAGATAATTCAGCTTACTCACCATTTTCTCTTTTGTGACATTTCTTTCCAATTTAGGTTTTTGCGAGAATTTTTTTTCTCTACCTTTTCACAGCTCTGAGCACAGCGGTATCCAACCACCTGGGATCATTACTACAGACTGACCTGGAGGCCACGAACAACACCATCAACAGTCTCAGTCCAGCAGTGACCAGCTCTCTGAGCTCCATCGAGAGTGAACAGGAAGCCTCTGTCCAGTGTGTTAACACATCGTGTCAGGCAAGGTAAGAGGTATACCATGGCGATTTTTAAAATTACTCCAGTATTCGAAGCAATACATCGTTATTTGTGTCATCTCTGCCCTTCTTCTCTTAGCGCATATTTTCCCTTCAAGAATCACCAGAGGAAAATGATTTTACTTACCATCTTTTTCACATCAATTCTTTAGACCCCATGTTACATTCATTTTTCCACTTCCTGTCAATCAAGTAAATATTACAGCATATATTTTTAGCTTTTCAACGGCGCTGGTATGAGCCAACCACCTCGGATTCAGCCCATAATAAACGCGACTCCAATCATATGTGTAAAAATTCTTGAGTACTACTTTTAACACCATACAAAAAGTAATCAATAAATAAAACTAAAGCAGTTTAAGGCGATTCATTATCATTCTATGAAGAAAATTGTCTCTGAAATGTGCTGTCTTACACTTTATTGTTAAAACCTTCAATATGATTGTTTCCATGTTTATCTAGCTAAATGGCTCATTTCTCCCTGTTCAGAGCTCTCAAGGCTACAACAGTCCATCCCACGCCGTCCTACTCCAACTGTAGCGTCAAGGCCCTGTGTGACATCAAGGAGATTCTCAACAAGGCGGAAGTCGCTGTCGTGGTTATTGGCGATGCTGTTAAGAAGATCGTTGAGAATGTCGTCGGTACGGTCAAGAAGGTTGCAGAAAATGCCATCAATTGGTGACGGATCCAAAGATATCGGAAACGACATAATGAATGTGGCCAACAATGTCGCAACAGATGTGAAGCAAACAGCAAACAAGATAGCAGAGGATGCGGAAAAAGCGGTCGACGAAGTCGGGAATGCAATTGTTAAAGGCGCAGAGGTTGTAGGCAATGTTGTGAAAGACGGCGTCGGCAGAGTCAATGACTTCTTCAGTAAGTCATCTGAACTTAAAATTTATCTGAGATATATCAACAGCTTTAGCAAAATGAAACTAAGCATTAAGTTCTGGGATCTATAAATCGTAAAATATCCTGATTTTTGGTATATCTAAAAGGAACCATTGCAACATCTGTCTTACAATACAGGTATGTACAAGGACATGAATAATATTTTTGTCTTCCTGATAGTCTTGATTGCAAAAAGAAACAAGCCCAAACTGAGCCGTTGTGTGACGACTTGGCCCAGGACAAAGGTGCGTGTCTATTCTACAAGAGTCAATGTCAGAGCTGTGACTATTTCGAATCTGGGACCACAGAACTCTCAGCCGAGGTTTTTGTGAGGGGAGGTAAGGCTGGAACAACTTCTTTCTTCTTCTACGTATATCCAAAATATTTTACAACACTTACAAAAGACTTCAAACAGGTGATAGCATTCTTTATTAACTCGACTCTTTATTAAATTGAGAATGTTTTAAAATCTTTTAATGGAACAGTATATCCACAGTACCGAAGCTTTTGCACTATTAGCGGATTTACACGTCCTCCAATCTAAGAAGTCTTTATCCTGTTATTAAAGTAAGTTTTGAGAAAACTTTCTTAAACTGGCGTTTTAGAATGTGATAGTCATCGAAAAAAACAATAACTGCTTTTGGTGTCTATTGTTTTCCTTTAACACTTCTATAACGCCACAATGCTTACATTTTCCAGAACCGATCATGAACAAAATAATGTTAAAGCATTTCCTGACATTCTTGAAAATATAATTACCGACAATGGATGCGGAACCGAGCGAAACATAGTTGCTGCTCACACACAGACAGCACTAGGCTGAAGGAGATGATGAACAGAGTAGACAGGGTCATTGTAAACAGTTTGCACGTGTTCTCAACTCGTGAATTATATGTGAAGTGATGGGTTGTCTTTTATAAGACCTGGTCACGATAACAATCGGTATTGTGTCGCAAACGGATTTGAGTACTCTTTAAACTCTGACGTACATTTCACCTTCTGTAAGCTTGTTTTTTACACGCTTCACTGCTTCTCAGACGCGTATGGTTGAATACTCAGCCACCGTGAATTTCTCTCTGATAACATGTCCTGAGAGACCGAACGCCAGCAACATTTTAGTTCACTGCAAATGTAAAGAAGAATGAAATCATGTGGCATCATGATATATGGTATAAGGTTGTACAAAAATCTTACTTTCTGTTTCATTGTTTACTCTCACTCCCTCTCCTCACCAGTTACATGATGTTCACACAATCATGCAGCTTTTTATTTAGTATTTTCTAAACATATTTCTTTATAAAATACTTGTGGTGCTACTTTGTTTCAAAAAAGGGGCGAAGATCACTACAGAAAAGTCATCTGTGCAAAAAAATAATCACATTCTATTTTGACAGCCGTTCCGTCACACGCACATCCTATAATGTTATCAGCAAATGTTAAGTGATACCATTTCTGTTTTTTTCTCAATGCAACGAACACTGATCTTATTTGTTAAGTGAAGCTAGCAAATGAGGATCAACTCGATGTGGTCTGTTGTAAATAGTTGTCGGCAGTAGAGATAAAAAAAATTAATGTAAACCCGACACACTTTATGACCACCATGCATGAACTGTTTCGGAGTTCTTCCCTGGTCAAGGCGACTTCAGAGGAAGAGATTTTTAGACTTTATTCATGATACTAACACTCATTTCTTTGAGTAATGATATCATTTGTGTTCTTTTTTTTCAGTGGAACCCATACTGATCTTGTTTGTTAAGTAAGGACAGACAGTGAGGATCAAATCACTGTTCCCATTTGTAAACAGTTGTCAGCAATGCAGATCAAAAATTAATTTGAACCCGACATACTTTATGACCACCATGCATGAACTGGTTCGGAGTTCTTCCCTGGTCAAGGCGACTTCAGAATGTAAAGATTTTTAGACATTATTCATGATACTAACGCTCATTTCTTTGAGTTCTATAAAGAAAATGACGAATCTTTTCGTTACGATCGTAACATATTGTGGAACTGTTACTATCAATAAAGGAATTGCATGTATATTTAAATATTAAAACAAAGGCCTCATGTGAGATATTAAAATCCAGCATAATAAAGCTGCGCCGTGATTCTCAGCGGAGGTTCACAATGGCTCTAACCATGACCATTTTACCTATAAACTGTGGTATCATAAATCATTAACACTCGCATTCCTGTTTATAGACAAGCAATAATAATATGTCAAAGAAGTTGTTGTTTTCAAAATTTGTAATTACGTGTGCTTCAGGTCTAATCATATATTAATTAAAAAATCATAAGTATAACTACAATAAGTGTAGAAACATTCCGTGAGAAGTGCGTTAACGTGTTATATGATTACCAAGGGTACATTTTGTGATGGTTGTAGAGGTGTAACAAGGTAAACATCAAAAGGCCGTAACACATTTGCACTAATACTACCTTGTCCTCCAAATACTTGTGTAATTGCGGAATTCTGTCCTGCAAGATTTGATATGTTTTCTTGATGTACAACAGTAGTCGGCATGAACAGTCACACTGTTCAACGACTCCACCTGTCACAGAATCTTAAAGTTGTCATTGTGCTTAAGGGTTTACTGCTACCATTTAATTAACGCGTATTTCCAGTTTCAGCTAAATATGTTCGTACATCGTGATAATCGTGGATTTTAAGTTCTGTTAAAGCCAACTGTAAAAAGGAAGAGTTTGGGATGTACTACAGAGCCACATTATGCCTACATGCGTGGCTGAAGGCTGCCAAAATGTGTCTGAATTGCGATATCTTGAAGGCAGAGAGGGCAACCAGTCCTTTCACAAATTCCTCCTATCTAAGCCAGAAACCGCTGTTCCCTTCAGCTTGATGCGTGGTTGGTCGAACTACTGTTCTCAGCCTCACTCCTCAGCGATTCAAAATGCTAGCCTTGTAGCCAAAGTTACATTCACTATCTTCAGAACTAGGGCTGGGGTCCCCACTGAAGCCCTCCATTACGTTATCTACATGATTTTTGCTTTTATCTTCAAAGACAGAAGAGCTACTTTGCAAAGCTAAGCACGGTGATGTCAGCAATCTGTTAAAATGGCGGCCTAAAAAGGCTTCTCAGTCTTAGATGTTTCACTATTAAATACTCAAATAACAAGCACTTCCAACAGAACATTAAGCTTTTTTGTTTAACCATAAGTAAAGCTCTTTCTTTTAAGGTATAGGTTGTATAAATGTGTTCTTTTCTTGTAAGCTACACATAAAAACCTCAGTTGAAACTGTCATCAGTCTCATGAAACTGTCATCAGTCACAAACAGCCTGAGGTGAATTAATGTGACGCACAGTTGCATTATATTGGTATGTAAATGAGGCCAAAAACGATTGCATATGAATTAAGCAGAGTCTTTCATTCACGATTTTCTACACCCTACAACTAAATTTGGTGTTGATCACCTTCGCCTGGCACATCAGCGCGGCCTCCGTGGCCGAAATTCAGCAAACTAGCGCTGTGCAATGACCCCGGAGCCTCTCGCCAAATGCGAAAGCTGTGAGATAAAGCACAGCTAAAGCTGGCTTTCACTCCAGTTGGTACTTGGAAAGGCTTGCTAGCAACCGGCGGATCGTCGTCAGTTTCCGATGGGCTCTGTTCGGTTTCCTCCCATGCTCCATGATGCTATAAGTAAAATATTCTTGAGCACGGCATAAATTACCAAAGAAATATATGAACAAAATATATAAATCAGCCTCCAATCTACAAGAAGTGTTCAACAACCAGCTGCCAATAGCCGCCTGAATACACGACGTACCATTTGTGGCAGAGAGTCCAGCTCAGTGTTGTTATGGACATATAAAACGGCGTTACCTTGATCTCACCTTTGGTGTTATTTATCTGTTATTTATTACCAGCTCATGCTATCTGTTTTAATCCACGGTTGCGACTTTTCCTGGGAACTTTTGACAATACTAGTATTACATAATGAAGGTAGCATCTTTTACATTGCAGCATGACGTATATTTTATATACTGGTACATGGTAAAGTCCTTTTATTTTATGTGCCAAATCCGATTTGTGAAAAATTACAGACTGGTCATTTTTGGCTCACAGTTTACCTAAATGTTGTCAGGAACATATACAAGCACACGGTGCTACCTTCATTTCAGAGCCATTGCTATGGTATGATGTAGTATAGCAAACTGTTCGTGCACATGACACCTGGGCGAAAGAAGAACTGGCTGTGAAAACATTAATGAGCAATGTATAGAACATTTGCGTATTAATGTTTTTCATGTGATAGGAAACAAGCAGTGGATAGGTAAATTTAGAAATGAAAACTTTGACTAGATAAAACACTATGTTTTCAGCTTGTAAAATTTCACCCGTGTCTCTTCCGATTTCTTATACCAGGCTCTCGCACAAATTCCTTGTTAAATAAAATATATTTTAAGATGTGGCCTGCTGTGTGATAAAATCCAGTCTGTGTGAGTTACAGCTATGCTCATCAATTTTATTATGTTTTGTGTTACACACTATGTTTGAGTTATATACTGGTATATTATTTGTATGTTTATAGGAGCATGTTTATCCATCGTAGAAGATGTTCTACGATTTCGCATACATTATTGCTTTGGAGGTTGTTATCACCATGTTTGTATGACTATAGGTCTTTATTTTTATAACATTAAAACAAGGTAAAGATTGATCTCAGTTGATATTAACAGTCTGTTTCAAGTTGTTTTGTTTTATAAAGTGACACTAAATAGGATGTCGGTTTATTTTCTAAACCGAGGAATAAAATATATATTGCACTTTGACCGTTCCTGAATAATTCTGCATTAGTTTTATTTCCATCTTTTCTATATCCAACACAACCAATAACAGTTTGGTGTGATTTACTTTTATTTATTTATTTTATGTATGATATATGTATTTAGTCAGGAAGTCGTTTGTTTGACGTTATACTCGAGAATTTCAATCAGGATCAGTTTTTTGGGTAAAGGAAACGTGTGTGTCTAGTCAATATTCTTCATCATCCCGTGGAACCAATAATGAGATAAATAAATAAATAAATAAATAAAGAAAGAAAGAAAATAAATAAGTAAATAAATAAATAAAGAGAAGAGAAGATTATTTCCCGCCGATTCTGAGTCCTCTAACCGTACAATGCTGTGTCTGACAGTTCAAATCTAGCTCTTCTTGCTTGTTCTTCCTGCTACATTAAAAGATCTGTCTGCAAAATGCAGTCCTGGGTATTCGCAGGGCTCTATCACATTTCCTCCTACAAAATTCTGGCCAGCGTTGTATAAATGAAACATTCGTCAGCAAGGCGTTAAAATTTAGTAAATATATAAATATATGTGCATCCTGTATAAGTCTACCATAATTATATAGGGTACAGATCATCATACACTGTAAAAGTCTGCCATCATTACGTAACGTCACATGGTTTAAAAGTCTAACATCAATATGGAATATCACACCCTGTGGAACATTACCATCACCTCGAAATATCACATCCTGTACAAGCCTACCACCATTACGTAACATCATACCCTGTCGAAATCAATCAATACTCCGAATCATCATATTCTGTAGAAGTCTACCATCGTTAGAGAACATCGTTGCTCTGTAATCTTTTCATTCAGACACTTAAGCGTCTCCTCACTTAATGCACACTAAATGAACCTTTGACATATGTACTGTTTTTTTATTCAGTAATACAATATCATAGACATACGTAACAAAAAGGCATTTTCTCATTTATTCCTGTACTTATTTATTTATTTACGTGAGTGCTGTTTCACGCCGCTCTCACGAAAATTTCACTTATACGACGTCGGCCAGCATTATGGTGAGAGGAAGCCGGGTAGGGCCCTGGATAAACTCACGACCATCCGCAACTTGCTGGTGGACCATCACGTACGACCAGAGACGAAACTCGCAGCGATTGCATTGGTGGGTTTTACAGATGGAAATAAAAATATCAAAAACATTGCCATGAATTCCTAGTCCTATATCATTAATCCTCTCTGGATTAGATGATTTCTGACTCTTGAAATTCCCAGCTTACTCTCCACACATAATTTTTTTAGCAAGAATTTGAGGGGTATCAAATAAAATACCAAGAAGTTAGAAACAGTACAAATACTCTTTAAATACCATCTTTGACGCTACATAATAGGCAGTTTCCAGGATGACAGATAGTAGTTTCAAATTTTGGTAAATATAATTTATCTACTTAAGTAAGCATGGCAAATGGCTCTACAGTTATTGACATCATCCATATATTCCGCAACGGTATATAGCTGAATCAAGCCGGTCCATTTATCCCACCTGCCAGTTCACGGTGATTATTTGGGCAGCGTATCCATGCTATGTAACAAAACCATTTACTTTTCACTTATCGCTAAGTGAGAATTAACTGTCTTTATTTAAAAATCTCTAACAGATAAGGAAAGTATTTTACACATATTTTTGAATAGCGCAACTGATAAACCTCACTGTATTTTGTAGTTTTCATTCACATTATTTTGGCTTTCGTAAAATATGTCCACGGTTACTAAGTGCACGGTAGTGAATTGCAGTATTCGCCATGATGTCGTCGCTCTAATGCATGGAGGTAAACCGGGTATCCCCTGACGTATAATGCGTACCTTGAAATTAGCGCCACCTGGTCTCAGGGCGAGTTGGACAACCAGCCTGCAGTGGAGAGTATCTGCATGCGCAGTTGAAAATTATCGACAAAAGATTTTACTTACATTTACTGGTTTACGTTTATGACTAATATAAATTATTGTATATACAGGTGAGTCAATGTTAAAATGCACTCATGAATGTCATAAAGCGACGGTATTGCGAAAGAAATGTAGGTTCCTGTGATGTCGTAAGGTCAAATCACGAAACTTTCGTATTGTCATCTCTTCGTTTTTCCATGTTCCTTTTCCTACTACATACAGCGTTGAACGTCACACGCTCCAGAATATATTGACGTCACAGTGCTTGACCGTGGGCGACGTCGTTTCAACGTATGGAGTCCTCACACGCATTTATTACCGCTTGTCGACGAAATTCATGAGCACAGACAAAAATGAAGTCCGCAGATTAAATAAGAAACGCAACATGGAGCATATATAGAAATTTATACAAAATTCAAAACTCGCTCGTGTTACGACTGAGCAAAAAAGAATTTTCTGCAAACATTCTTCACCCCTCTTCTTGGAGCGGAATGTTGGTCATTCCCAGCGGCTTGCGCAATTATTGAGAACAGTCAACTGAATACAGCGGCGAATGACTACAAGGTTATCTAATTTGTGCTGCGTTCCCTCAATTTTCCAGTAAAATAAATACGTAAAGGTTTAAAATAGCTACTCTATAACAGAGTGCGAAAAAAATTCATCATCAAGTCAGTGATTTCATGTTATCACGGTAAATGTGCAAGATATGAAATTTTACATCGAGACAGTTAATTATATAACATGTGAAGCATGGACTAGTTGGCTCTCTAGGTGTAGTGCTTTCGACTTGGTTTCCCTCAATTTGTTCAGTGCGTGAACCCTGTGACGTCTGTATAAGTGTCTTATGTGTTGTCATCATGGCTGAGTTCATGCAAAACATGGATGGGGGCAATATAAGTTCAGAAGTGTCTGCGGGCTGTTAAGTGAAGATCGTTTCATATGAGCCGGATACGAAGGTGGCATACATCAACCAGTTCACGGTGACCTGATTTTTTAGTCCATGTAAGCGTAAGCTGCTTAACTCCAGCATTTCTTTCATCAATTGCCTGTGGCGCAGCTTTCTGTTCTTCAAAATGGCGGATTTATTTATTTATCTCCTTTATTGGTGTTGTACACAGTACTTAGATTATTTCAGTTATACAACGGCGGCCACCATTATGGTGGAAGGAAACCGGGCAGAGCCCGGGGCAAACCCACGAACATCCACAGGTTGTTGGCAGACTTTCCCATGTACGGCCGGAGAGGAAGTCAACATGAGCTCATGTTCAAGGACTTGAACACACAGCGACCGCATTGGTGGGAGGCTTCGGGGCATTGCGCTGCGCAAGCGCTCTTACCGTCTAAGCCAGGAGGCTCCCTCAAAATGGCGGATATATTTGGCCTGGTAAAATGTACAGAGCATTGGAATGCAGTCTGCTGCTTGGCGCTGGTGTTTGGAGCAAACTATAAACACAAATACTGTTGATTTTGTAACTATTGATCCGTCTCATGTATTTATTTAGTTATTTGGTTGTTGTGATTTTTACACGTACAAAAGTCTTCATTAAGATAAACAATACTATTTTCTCGAACATAATTTTTCTTCCTGTATAATGTAAAAATGTTATGGGTTAAAAGGTTTAAACTATGAGTGCACCGCTTTATTTACCAAATCGTCGACAATAGTGACAGCGCCTCCTTATTGGAATACCAGACCGAAAACACCGCACACGACGTACTCATCCAATAACATTACATTGACTGTGGATGTTGTTATCACCATCAGAATACTACAGAAACACAGGACATATGGGACACATGTCTGATACAAGTATCATTGGTAAAGAATGTTTTTTTTAAATCCTAGGCCCACTTGCACGAAGCCCTCTTTAACGTAACTACCATGGTATCCAACATTGTAGGCATTACAGTGCCGTGAAAGCTACGTGCTCGTGAAGGCTGTTAACGTTAGCAGCACGTAACAATCAAGGGAGACAGCACTGCAGGCATTATCTCGCTACGAGCTCATAACGTTAAGAGGGCTTCGTGAGAGTAGGCCCTGTATCCGGATCGGTATAGTCGTGGGATACCCCGGGCCCTGCTCAGTTTCCTGTTACCGAACTGCTTGTCGCCGTCGTAGAAGTGAAATATTCATGAGTATGGCGTACAAAAGACAATCAAAATAAATAAACACGTACGTAAGGGTAGATTTTACCTAAAGAATAAAGAAAGATACATGTATCAATTTTGTTGTTAACATAGAATTGTCACTATAACTCTGTGGACACAGAGACTGAAATAATCCTACGCAGTTAAACATTTTCACTCTTTCAAAAACGTTTTTAGTACTAGAGGTCATATATTTGTTTCACGCCGAGAATTTTAAACCAGTCTCTGATGTGTATAAATCTATATATTAAAGAATTTGTCAGCTTCCTTCCATGTTCTACCACTCTCTTTCCACCCATGATGCATAATATTGCGAAATATGTTTGGACGGCTGCCGCTAACCGTATAATTCTAAGTAGCAAATATCGCGAGAATCCCCGAGGCAATACCTGACTTCTGAGCCTAAATACAACACAATAAATGCAGCACATCCTATGTCATCAACATCCCTTCTATGTGACAATCCAGGTGGTACCGCCGAGTCAAAAACAGTTGATGAATGACGATTTCCTTTAATATCTAATGCATTTTTGGAAATCGTACTTAGAGGACATCAAAATTACGTATAATTAAATCGTATTACATCTTAACTGTACTCTTCATTTTGTACTAAATCGCAGGCCCTATACAAGGACTGTGAGTTACTTGTCCGCACTTGTTCAGTATTTTAATTAAGTATAATAAATAATAAACAGAAGTATTTTATTAAATTTAATAAATATTACGACCCTCAAAAATCATATATTCAACGATACTTAAACTAAGCTGAACGACCATTAAGAGTAGAGAGTGGAACCACTGAGTCGTGACAAGGAGTAAACAGCTCGAGGCAATCAGTTATGACGTTGACTTACATTTCTTTGTTATGTAGATTTGGTCACGGACTGTCCTGAACACAAACAAGGCCTTTCATTCACGACGCATTTTATTCTCTAAACAATACTTGCCCAAATCCGCCTACATCGACTTCTTAATTGAATGGTGCCGGAACATGCCATTTCTACTTCATCAGGCGTTGTTCTGCAAGAGTACATAAAGAACGTTCAGAAACTACAAAGCCAGAGAATCCTGTACAAGACATCGAGATACATTAGAAGCTAATTTGACCAGAATGACGTCTTCAAAACTGACCACCGTGGTACTGGCCCAGCTGTTTTGCTCTCTGGGTGTCAGCAGCTTTTATCAACCAACAGCAGGGAGGTCGAATTGCAGAAAATAATGGGAGCCGCCTCTCCCCCCAGGGAGCCCCCCAGCCCATGTTCCGGCCAATTTCTGCTGCACATCAAGCCATATGGTGTCCACCTACATAAATAATTGGCGATTGTTTATGTAGGCCGGAGCGCGTCCACATTTGTAAATAAATGGCGATTGTTTATGTACGTACAATAATAGCCCCAGGGACGGCTGACCACCCTCGTCGGCCCGACTCACCATTTAGAGATATGTGTTACTGTGCGCATGCCTGTGGTGATTGAACTGCAACATGAACAGTCATAACAAATGTGCGTCGTTGAAAATTGGTGAGCTAGAGATCTGTGGGCAAAGCTGCCTGGGGGAGTACTGCAAAGTCCACCTAGCCAAAATAGGCAAAGGCAGCAAAATCACTGCCCCTGTAGGTCTCTCGGGAAGGAGGTTCGGAGCGAAATAGAACTCTGTCTAGCCTGTTAGTGAGACAAAATTCATTCCCGGCATATAACCCCAGAGAAGAAATCCAAAAGACAGTTCAATTTAGTACTGGATCAACTTCTTATATTTCGAACTCCCAATTAGACAATCCTATGTAAAGAGCATACTCACCCGGCAACATATTGCAAAGTAATAGCCGGGGGCATATTCTCGATGAACCTATTCCGGAAGATGTTGAAAACCGCCTCCATCAGCCGTTGAGGCCACAACGGCCATTCATCGACATAGATGACCAGATCCCTCCCCCGCTCAGGCCCCGGCTGAAGACTGGGTTGAGATTCTGAACAATGCAAAAGACGAGTTTAGAAGTTGATGGCGCCGCTGTGGTCTTCCCTACGTGGCTTCTCCTCTACATCGGCGATATTGAAATCGCTGATGGCATACATGCTAGAGCTGGCCCTTTGACGCTCGCATGTCGGAAGAGAGGGGAGGGAGGGGCAGCTGTTACTCCAAATAAAGTTCCTGCGTCAACGGAACGAAGGCGATTAGGTTTTTGAAAACAAGTTTGACCCAGTCCGGGCTAAGCGGAAAAAGGGGCAGGGCGTCATCGAGATCACGAGGGATACCAAGCCAGGCACTCTGACTGGAATCAACAGCGAGTTCTATCATAACGCCTACCCTATCATGGCGGTTGTTGGTGGGATCTATCCCATCAGAGACCCAGACCCTGCCAACTTGGCCCCGCTGAGGAATAAGGCCCTCAACTGTATGGCCCAGAGAGTCGTGGAGTACTTCGAAGGCGCCTTGAGGCTTTAAGGCCTCACTCTCTCAAGGCGTCAGAAAGTCCAAGAGTGGTAGGAAAGGGTGCATGGAACGGGCGCTACGGTGGATGTGTAGCTGAATTGGAAAAGGTCCTTCAGAGAGCAATCATTTAATGGGACATTACGGGGAGGACATATGCAACAGGGGGAAGTACCAGTTTGGTGGCAACGGAGTCAGAGGTAAAGTAGAGCTCATCTGCCACAACGGCCACGACAGGTCCAAAGACCTCCACTTCAGAAAGCAGAAAGTTCCACATCTATAAGAGTGACGTCTGACAGGCCCTGCGGGAAGTAACCCAGGGTGAGCCATTAGCTGCCTGGCTGCTGGGTGGGCCAGACAAGCAGCTCGGTGTCGACCAATTCGTGCTACAGGACGTTCGTACCTGCAGGACACAGGGGGCCCACGAGAGGCTCCAAGCCATCTGCACCAAGCTAGGTAACCCCGAATTGGCCGAGACGGCGTTCGGGGAGAACCACGCAGCAAGCATCATGGCGAAGGAAAAGAACTGCTGAAAGCCAACCCCAGCCAGTCTTCTTACCGATATCCAGAAGGCTTGCCTAGAGAAAGACCACGGCGGCCTCTGGAACTCGATGGATTAAGACACGAGGGACGTCGTCATCGTTGACATGAAAGCCTGCTACCCGGCCTCCTTTCAGGGAGAAGGCGAAGCTGAGCCCTATTTTAAACGTTTCGGACACCCTACCCACCGCATGACCCGTCTAGCCATCAATGCCCCCCCCCCCCAAAGCCATCGGCGTAGCCTTCGCCGAGGTCCAGGAGTGGGAGTTCGCAGACTGACATCCTGTCATCCCCGCGTTGTTTTGGAGGTATTTTGCAGAGAACGCATGGGCCCCAACACCGCTCCTTGCCTTCCTGAAAGAGTTCGGCCTCCTGAAGTCCCTCAGTGTACGTGAAACAATCGTCACATTTAAGAAACAGACCAAGGTGTGTGTCCAAAAAGATGCGTGCCAGTGGGGTCAAAGCCCGGATTTATCACAGCTTCTTCCGTTGGAGTAGTCAGACTGAATGGGCCTCGGGAAGGATCGGTCAGACGTTCGTGCCTCTCGTCATCATCTGGGTTTAGGTGTAAACTGTGCCCAGGTCCATACTGGAGACCTTTCTCGTTTGGCTCGAACACAGAGGGGCTGAGGATATCTGCTGCGGCTATCATGGCCAGCCTCCGCGTATCGCAGGTGAGATGTCAAACGACTGGCTGCGTCAAGCTGCAGGTTACTGTGAAGAGCTCGAAAAAGACCACAGAGCAAAAGATCCAGTCTTTGAGCCCTCAAAAAGGCTATCCGCCTGTAGCCACACAAGCTCCAGTGTCAAGAAATGCGAAAGGTTCTCCCCGGTTGTTTTGGATGGGGTAGATTCTTTAAACCTTGGCAGCCCGGTGACCTGCCATCGAGACAGAAAATCCGCAACCGAGAACAGGAGCTGCTGTTTCAAGGGCACAAAGACAACTTTCCCAATACTCCGGTGCCCCTGCTGTACCACCCAAAGAAGAGCCGGAAGAAAAACATGCAAGATCTCGTCCGGCTCACGGACCACAGGGAAGAGCTGGTACTCAACGACATCGTCGATGTCAGCAGAGAAGCAGCAGTGGCAGCCATCCAGACCAACGACTGTCGCCTTGATTATGAGCTCACAGTCCACTCGAGCCAGGGTCTCACCGTCGAAAACCTCCCAAAAGTCTTGATCATCGACGATTACCTTCACTGGTCAAACATTGCCCACCTTGTCGTATCAAGTGTGGAGTAACTCTGTTAGCTCAAAAGGGTAGTCTGCCCCAGGAGGAGGGTTGCGAGGGAAGACCACTCACCGAGCAGCAACTCTGCACATCCATCCAGAGGAAGTTGGTGGGCTACAAGCGCCAGAACCAAGCCAAGGGGCACATGTTTAACCTAAAGGTCGATTACATACTGCATCTCAAGGAGCAGCAAAATATCCCCTGTGCCGCTTGCAATATTACGCTCTAATTGGCTTAACAAGCAAAGGATACCCAGCAGCTCAGTCTGGACCTGTTGAACACCTCCAGGGGCCACAGTAATGATAACACTAGGTTGACTTGTTGACTTGCAGTTCTCAGCGCCTGAGGACTCCACCTGAAGGAAGCTGAGAGGAACCTGGAGGAGGGGCACCACGAGAAAATTCCTCGCGGACAAACCCGGCTGCAGGCCATCTAGCAGATACTACAACACAGGCTCCTCAGGTTTAGTTACCGAGCATCCGAGCCAATACACATCTACTGACCACACTGGATCAGTTGCGCGACGTCGACCACGTTTCAGTTCGCCGGGCTGGTAAAGATAGCGAACGACAACACCAGAAGGGAGCTTTTGTTCATTAAGGCCAACAGGACGGCTAGCAACAGTGGAGGAGGGCCTTTGTGCCATCGTATTTGTCAGAAGGCTGCTTGCCAGTGTGTCGGGTCACTTCTCCATTCAAAGCCGCCACGACTGCGAGTAACTGATTCACCCACTCAGAAGAACGCCCAGAAGGGAGCCGCATCTCTTCGACGTATTGGTTCCGGAACAGTCGCTCGGCCAGAGTCCGATTGAACAGCTCAACGATCCCATGTTCCCTATGGATGTCCACACGCCGACGCCTGATAGAAACCCCAAGCTTTGCGAGCAGCTGGTTCACTGCTGAACTCACGCCCAGGGTCGATCTGCAGCAGTTTAGACCACCTCAGAGGCTCCCGCTAATAGATACGGCCCAGATCATCAGCAATCTCTTGGGATCCTTTCGTGGTTCGGGACTCAACTGCTTTCAATCGGCTGGCAACATTGACCACTGGGAGGGCATGCTTGTAGGTGCGCTTGCCCAGGTTGTCTGAAAGAGCAGGTCAGCTTGATGGACCTCATTTGGTGCAGCAACATCAAATTTTAGCCGTGGAATATGCCGTGAGGGTGGTAGGAAATCTGCCAGATGGCCTGTTTTTTTTTTTCAACCAATCGCGAGCCGTGCCTTCAGAGATTTTCGCAGCAGAAGCTAGTCTCTTGATGGCGGCAATGCCTCTCCAGTAGCCCTTGGGGCAATAGTATATATTCGATAGACGAATAGACAACTGGTCGGACATGGTAGTAGGCACCCTAAGCAAGGTATTCCAGCAACCTGATAAGTCTCCAACAGGCGGCAGCCACAGGCTCAGGCAGCTGCGCGGTCGTTGCCCGGAGGTTGGTCGGGCCCGATGTTGTGAAATGCATAGCGGTCTTTTCGTCCTACCGCCAGAGATCGAGAGACATGTGTGGTCTATCAGCCAATACATGGGCCAGAGGACCATGAATCTTGTTGCGGCAGGTACAGTAGTCACCCTCTAGCATCGCGGAGTATAGCTCTTCCGGCAAACCCACCATGTGTGAAAAATAACTCGAGCCTCACTACTCATGTCGTGCCTACCATTACGGCCAGGAGCGCTTACTTGAGTAGAGTCTTTTCGGATTACTCGGCGAGTTTATAGGCGAGGAACCCAGTTACACTCATCCAGAGGAGGATGAAAGCGATCTCGCGTTCTTTTTGGCCCTCCGACGGTGTATAGAAATCGCTTAAGAGAGGTTCAGCCCCTGTGGGGCTAAGTGTAATTCCCGTGCCCTGGGCGTACTCGCGCATGGTGGCGTTCACATCGCGAAATGTGCAATCTGCGTGCCCCTTTCGACGTAATTCGTCATTAATCCAGTCCAGACACTGTGTTCTTTTTGGAGTACACGCCACCTGCGCCGCTTGGAGCTGTTCTATAGCTTTACCATTTGCCCTCCGCATCGACTTTCGAGCTTTGAAGAGTTGAGAAGAGAAAGTTACTACCTGAGAAGGCAAGTTCATTTACAAGAGCGCCTCCAACTATCCTAACAATCGAGGCCATTGTTCCTTCATACTATCTGCTGGAATGATCCCCTGTTTAATTAGCATGTACTTGGTCGCCATCTGTAGACCCACGTCCACGACCACCACCCCGATATTGCAGGGTATTGAGGGGGGCTGAAATCAAGTTTTGGTGTAACACCCCCACTATACATTTTACCTAGGCGACCGTAGCCAACGGCAAGACCAGAGACAACAGTACTGTGATAATTCGTATTGACAAACATCTTTCCATCAGGGGTACTGATGTTTGACGCCCACTCAATATGGAAACGGTCTTGGTATGTATCTAATTGGTTAGCAACATTTCTCAGCGGCTCTCGTGGTGTTATTGCAAATGCCTTTGGTGACTCGTGGCGCCGCTGTCAACAAATAATTCCTGCTATTGCACGAGCCCCAACAATATAAAGAGTCCAGTTTGCTAGCATTTCGATGCTAGATGAAGTGAGTGCCCTCTGTATTTCTGTTTGGTGCCTGTCATTATTATCGGCCTCTCTCTCTTCCACCAACGATTTGGCAGAGTTCAATTCGACCAACACTTTTGTCTCTTTTGCTTTTCTGGCCGCGGCCCCTGCTCGCCCTGCGGCTACCTTTTCGGGGATCTTTTGACGTTCCTCAGCCGAAGGCGTCTCATTTGGTGATGACTCCGTCTCCGGTACTATTGTTGGGCTCTCTGGCATGGTCGTCATCTTCTTTTCTCCGGCATGCATGTCCAAATCAAAGCTGCTTCATGGTAGCGAATGCTGTTGTAAGGAGCGCAAAGTACATGCCGAACCGGTGGTGCTGCCCGCAACTGGTACTGATAAGCGCCTGTTCAACAAATGGATGAGATTCCAGATCGTCCATTAGTTTTGGCAGGTCTTCTGGAAGAATTCTTAGGAAATATCCCGCCAACATCGAATACATGTAAAACGCGGAACGACCGAGAGTGTTCCAATCAGCCGTACAAAATTGCAACTCATAACGGTTATAGACTCTTTGAATTACTTCGTCGTCCAAAGCGTCTGTTTTCTCGGGAGTAAAGTCTTTTCCCAGGTACTGTAAGCATCTACCACTAGCAACAAGCGCGGCTAGTGGCTCTCGTTTTTGCAGACATGCGACACGACCCGTGCCTTCTGATCGCCGCGCTTGGGATGAGGAACTGGCACCCCTTCCGCGGGCTCTGGGGTCTCGTGCATTTCATATACTAACTCGTCGATAAGACCATCGCAATCCGTGGTAGTATAGTGTCCTGTTGTTCAAAGTTTAATAGAAAATCGATTTTCAAGCCTTAACATCTGATTAGCAGTGCTCAGCAGTGCTACAGCACGATGTACTTAGTCGGTTGATCAGTATTCAATATTAACTCACAATATTTTGTACATCCAATTTGCTCACGTACCTCGGCACGCTCTTCTCTTTTTTCAAACAAGTGCGTATCTTTGCAGTGGAAGATGCCGGCCCAGCGCGTCTGAGCGCCGAAGTCCTTAAGGACTCAGCTATAATTCTGGGTGAATACCCACACGCTTTGCTGTGAGTGCCGGCCGGAGAAGGCCAGCGCAGAGAGCATATGGTCCTTTTTGGTCAGCGCCTTCGAAGCCGAGCCGTCATCAATGATGTATAGGGTTCGCTCGCTTTGGAACACCGACTAGAGGGCTCTAAGCCAGCCGTGCAGCCTCTCAACCGGATTCAGAACGTAGATATTGGATTCGTCCCTAAGCTTTGTTGTACTTTGGGGTGAGGCACAGAATCACAATTTGTTGGAGGACACAGCAGAAGGGCCCCTCTAACATATCGAGTACAAAATTTACCCAGTCTTCCCGCAGACGATAGCCGAATTAGGGTACTTTAGGAAAATGATGTCACCAGGCCATGGTGGCATACCTGACATCTTCAATATTAAGCTGGGCATCTATGACGACGTAGAGGTACACATTGAAAAAACCTCCCGCCTCTGCCTTTTTCGTGATCTGAATGGTCACCCACTCACTGGCATTCTCGATGCGCCACCCGCTGAGCTGTAGCTGGTCGTCGTCCGTGGAGCGGGGGTCAAGCCACAGATCATACTTGGTGGTTAAGAAGTCGCCAAGGGACCGTCCGCCATGGTGCTTCCAGCCTCCTCCAAAGAAATTCTTTGCCCCATCAAACTGCTGATAGACCCGCAGGCCTTAGCTATAAAGCTGGTTGGGGACCCAATTGATTATCACCTCCACCTTGATTATTTTGGGGTTGTAGAAAGCTTCGGTGTCCCGCTGGAAGGGGCGGCTGGGTACTCGAATAGCATCAAGATGCCTTTCACACTGCGGGCGGTGACGCTGAGGCTGATGTTCGACAGAGTATCGCCCTTGTTTCAGCGGATTATTCGTCACCGGAGCACCCGGTCGTATAGTATTGCCAGGCGCTCGGCATACTGGTTACGGGTCATTCGGGCGAGGTCGGGATGGGTGAATATGTCGTATGCCACGCTGGTGTTGTCAATGGTGTAACGGGTTGCTGCCAAGTCATCAGCGTCCGATGTGGCCCGGATTACGCGGCTGTAGTCGCTGAAAGTTATCTAGTATCCGAGCCTTCCCCCAGGACCTACTGGTAGAATTGTGTATGGCTCTCCAGCAAGTCGAAGTCGAGAGGGATGTGCTGTCGGTTGCCATAGGCGGCAGCGAGAGCAGTGTCAGCGGCAGTATGTGCGCCTTTTACTTCACCGAGGCGGATTTTGGTAACACTTGGGCCGGCCGAAGTGTCGACGCCTTGGTACTTGGCATTCTCTCTCTGCTGGGCCGTCTTCCAAAGGTTCCTGTAGTGCTGATAGTGACCGTGGTCTTCTTTATCACAGCGCGGAGGAGGATCTGGATTACTGTTCGATCGTCGTCGGGAGAGTTTAGCGTGATGGTGAAGGCTAGTCTCGCGGTCCCAGGGACAATAACGTCATGGGGGCCGAGGTTTCGGAACCGAACAAAAATCTATTGGTGCTGCTCGATCTTACTTCGCTTTTTGTGTTGGTAACCGACTGCCGCACGCTTTCGACACCCAACTCTTCACGGAAGTTGCAAAGCTGATTGAGTTGGCGTCCCTACTGACGTTGTTTATTAAACAACAAATTGTTCCTGTAGATACCATGAACTAATGCACGACAATATCATTTCTTCAATAGAATGGCGGATTTTAGGATGAACCCTCTAGATGATTTTGATGTTAATGAGCCAGATGCAAGATGCAAGATCCTCGTTCCGGTCTGGAATGGAGCAGCTCAGCCAAAGAGAGGTAAACACACAATAACTTACGCATGAGCTGACACGGACAGCCGTAGAAAAATACGGGATAACCGCGGCAGCGGGGAGATATTATTCTCATTTTAAGCTGGTCAATAATCGACAACGCCTTGTGGTTTATCCCAACTTTGAGACTACCAGCAAAAGTACGGATACGCCACTCGCGCTATCGACACTAGAGAGATGGTTTTGGGGTAGGTTTCGTCCGGGACCAACTGGTTTTGGGGTAGGTTTCGTCCGGGATCAACTTGGGTTTTTTGACTGGAAGCGAGGCAAGCTGCCACCCAAATCTGTGGCAGCTCTTCAAAAAGCTAAGGATGACCTAGGTGGAGTCGCGGCTGCAGTAGACATGGTGAACTACAAGACCTATGACAAGTGCATCTCTTGCGGTCAAAACAAAAGAAACCACGCTGACTGATTCTCAGATAGAAAGGACTGTCAGCACACTTGGTGATACCCCATTGAACTTCCACGAGCTGCGGAGGCTTGATAAGACATTGCAGGCCATCAGAGGGAAAACACAAACAATCTTGCTAAACTGACCGCATTGGACGCGCACATTTCTCTGGAAAAGAGAAAACTTGATGAGGCTCTCGATGAGTTCTCCGGGTGCCGCATTACGGAGCGATGGCGTGACCTGCAGGACGAAAGAGAGGCTTGCCCCGAGGCTGCCCCTTCGAGCCGTGAAGCTCTGCGCTCGCAAATCAATCGGACCAGGGAAACGATCAGTCGCGTTCTTGATGAGGACACAACTCTTGCCGAACGCACCCATTCTTTGTTCCGCGAACAGGGGATCACCACAGCCAGAATCCTAACTGTGTCGGGTTTGATAGCGTGGACCCCAATGCTTGCGTTGAGAGGGGGCTCTGCAGCGCCAGCGCTTCCAGCATAACCTCTGGAGCCCATTGACAAGAGCGGTCTGAAGGAGTGTGTTAAAAACCACTCGCGGGTCCTGGGTAGGCTTGTAGCTAAGCTCGCCGGTAAAGCGGCTCTCTCAGATATTATAGGGAGCATCGTCTCTTGGATACTCGGCGCTTTAGGCAAGGCCGTGAACTGGGTTGCCGAGAATACTTGCGCCCTGGTTGGGGCTACAGATGAAATCAATTACGCGGCCGTTCGGTCACATCTAGCGTGACCAGATGAGTGCAAGCCCGAGGGCGACGCTAAGTATTACTAACGCCACCTTTTCTTCATAGTGCTCTCCGGGTGACTTCGGTGAACTGCCACCGGAGCTGCTGGCACGGGTCTCGGTACGGGCACTGCAGCCGGCTGCGGCTTTACGATGCTTGTCTCCCTAGTATCGACAGCTGTCTACGCATGAACTGCAGAAGGGAAGTTTAGGTCTCCGTTGACCCCGGGTTTCTGGTCTGTTGTGGCGGTGACGGTCTCGTTCTTATAGCCACTGATTGTTCCGATTCGCAGACCCATATTACTTAGCGCCATGTAAAGACCCACGACAAATGCATAACCCAATTTGGAGCGGGCGTACCTAAAGGAAGTTCTGGTACTGCTCTATGTCCGAGGTCTTGCTATGACGTCTTCGAAATGTCGTCCCTTTCGTGCCTAAGATACTGCTGCGGGTCTTTGACTGTGCTCCGAGGATAGCCAAAACATAAGTCCGAATGGTGTTGTTCACGCGTTCCACACCTGCGTGGGTAAACCCTTCAGATTTCTCGTGGATGAAGGTGGCCCATGATTGATCGATCTCGCTGCCTTGTGAGATGAAATCGATGCGAAATTTGTCCTGTGCTCGCTGGAATGACATGCCATTTCATATATTCTGTCCTCGTGACATAATAATAAGCCACGCCTAACCCGTCATTTCCATTTGTTTGTTTGCCGCCAATCTGTTTCTCCGGAGACCCGAAGCTCAGCGCAAATTTGCTCTTATGCCCTCTGGTCGTAAGGGTTGTCGGACGGGCTTCATGCATCGCCTTGTGGGAGTGGTGCCTTATTCTCTTCCAGAATAGGGTGCACTTGATAGTACACGTGGAAGTGGAATACAGAGTTCCTTAGTTGTGTGTCGGCAATGAGGCGAATTTCCTTTGACACCCATCAACCTGTAGTGGGGCACCATACGGCGAAATTGAGTTCGTTCTGCCACCACGCCATCGGTTGCGTGTACCATTTCTCGACCAATGCGTTGCTGTTGATTTTTCAGGTGTAGCGTTAAAGTACCGTTTGAAAAGTCACGTCGAGAGCAACCCGCGAGTTGTAAGGCTAGGATCTATCACCAAGATTTCACTCGGCTCTTCAATCTCTTTACTCGAATATACACCGCCGACATGATAATGTGTGACCTTACCATGGAAGAAAAGCACCTTATCAATCATCTCTTCCGAAAGAAGAAGAATGTGTTTGTCACACTAAGCGATGTTCGACAGCGAGGTAGTGTCCTCCTCCCAATATGTCTGGACAATCCAAATGGCCTGCATGAGATCGCCCTACTCGATATGACCTTGTACCCACAGGCGAATATTGGCCCCGACGTAAGTTTCAGGTTGAACAATGAGTCGATAGTCTTGCCATTCGGCTATTACACCGTCTGTACCCTAAACAACGAAGTGTTCCCACCTTTGAAGGCTAAATTGGAACTGAGTAAAGCTACTGGTCGTGTGCGACTGGAACTCAAAAAGAATGATGTTATCAGTCTGTTAGATCAAGCTGATTCTCAAACGCAAAAGAACCCATGGCTGGAGTCAATGAAGGGAACAAACTACCCAAACTGACGCCTCACAAAGAAATATTTGTCCACCTAGACGAGCTGAGCGAGTTCGAAAACATTGCCCCAGTGTCTACCAGTTATGTAAGTGGCCCTACTCTTCTGAGCGCATTCGCAGTATACCACGAAAACATAAACTCTATTCATGTCCATATCCAGTTCATGTGTTGAAATCGCCGCAAGAATGCCATACCATCGCAGGAGGTCCAGAGACAACATCCTACCTCGATATCAACACACCAATTTCCCGTTGACAGGTTACTTCCGCATTCTACAAACGTTCTGGATATTGTATTGGGTCTTAATCCAGTTCCCAATTCCTTCTACATCCTTCCTAGCTTGAGGATCATGTGGCCTGAAGAGCATGTTGGTATAAGCGTAACTATCGTTGTAAAAATCCTTTCGAGATCAAATAAGGTCGAGAGAACGTCAGACATTGTACAGGCCACTGCGGCACAAGTGGTGGAGGTGAACGGAATAAATCTACAGCATGGCATTCAGTTGAAACGGTTAAGAATATAGGTTAAACCCATGTCAGATCTACATTTGACATTATTGCGCCGTCTATCCATATGTCCCCCTTCCCCCCAAAGAAGATACGCACGAGTATAGCTTCCTACATATTAGAACTCCGAGAAAGGAGTCAGAAAGCCAGAGAGATGCCAGAGCTACTCCATGCAAAAAATACCATACTGCACTCACTGTCGTTGATGGTATTGATACCGCGCTACTTGCGGCAAGTATGGGTCTGGGAGTCGCAGATGTCGGAGTATTGTTCACGGTACTTGCGACGCCTATAGCATGGAAGGCGCGGCCTTCTCAGTGGCGTGAGTAAGTTTGTAAGCTGCCGCCTGTCCGTCAAAGGTAAGAAACGCAATAAAATTTGCTGACTGGCTGAGGGTAACTTTAATACATCGCCGACCACGTCTGTACAGCGCTAATTGACAGTAAGCTTTCGGATATCGAGTTTCGGTTAATACTCGGGGAAGTCGAGAAATACCGAAAAATGAAACAGCAGATTGGAGCAGGTACAGTGCCTATCTCGATTTCATTAGGTAAGAAAATGAAAGTCGAATAAGTGCAGCGGGACGGGAGAGGCTCCCGCAGCTTTGATGAAAAAACGCTCCGGCAATTGAACTTCTCCACAGAGAGGTGGGATACCGGAGTTCGATATGCATGTAGTATTACTCGTGAATCGGCTATAAGATGTGTTCATCGCCCTCATCCTTTATACTCATTGTGGCCTCAGTTGGGTGAGGTGGGGAATAGCTGTGTATATTCTTCATAAACTTTAAAACACCATGCAAGACCAGACACACGAAATGTCCATACTCAGAGACAAAATGAATGATCTAATTCAGTCTGGTGAACCAGGCCTCGACTGAGCCATGAGTCTTCCACTTTAGTGAGGTGCCAAGAAAATATCCTGATGAAAGAAAAAAGAAATTAAAATTTCCCACACCTGGGATAGAACCACCAACCTGAGTCATGAGTTTTCGTCTTTAGTGAACTGCGAAGAAAATATCCTGATGAAAAAAAAAGAGAAAAACAAAATCGCACACAACCGTTAACCTGAGCGCCGAGCAAAAGCAAAATCCAGGTATCTTAGCCCTTTTCCACAGTAGTTATCCAATGGGGTGGTCATCCGGATTTACGCTAGCGAGTAACCTCATGGGGTAACGACACGTGGTGTCAGCATGAACCAGCGATATCTCGATAGCACCCCCGGCGGGTCTCTCTGCCGGCGAAACGTCGAAAGTTGTGGAGATTCCCAGAAGTATGGCGAGACGAATTGCTGGAAATACATAGAGAGATAAACCCGGATTTTTCGCTGCAAACCCTCTCCATATATTTGTAGTGAAGCCAACGGTCTAACCGTCTGAGCTAAGTGGCCTGTCCGGTATGCAAACACAAAAATTTGGAGGGTTGAGGTCTGCATATACCCATAAACATATATTCCTCATAAACTGTACCAATCCTAGTTAGAAAGTCACGCTGAGGAGGAATATTACATTTAGTTTTTGTCTAGAACCATTATTTTCTCTGAATTCCTTTGATAAACACGTGCCAGTCATCATCCCACAATACCTCGCAGTAGACATGGCCACAGACACTGAGATCTCAGTTAGAACTTACATAATAGAGGGCCTTACATATTGCAAGGCTTTAGACAGCTGCTGTATGCAATACATACAGGATACAACACGCTGTGTAAACTTTGTTAAATAAACAACGTGGCTGGTGTGCCTCACTAGCTATGCAGGTAAAGTAACTCTTAACCGAGCTATTTATATCGCATAAGCAGTTCTTGTATTGCACACCAGCTTTCCACCTCGAGTCTCTTCCACATCTGAGCAAAGCTGCTGTGGTAAGTCTTGAACTCTTAGTTCTCTTTTTTTCTGAATGTGAACACCCGTTTGTGTACGTGGATATTTGGCAAAAAAGCTGAGGGCTCGTTTGGGGCGCAAAAAGATCCCTCGGCTGGCGAGGGTTGAAGGCCCTCCTGGGGGATATTTTTTCTAAATTCAAACGCCTGTTCATGTACATAAAGAATTGCCAAAACTCTGTGTAGCTGGAGGCGTGTTTGGTGCGCATAAACCTCCCCGGTTCGTGAGGGTTGGACCAGGAACTGGGGGCTCCCTGGGGGTGGGGAGGTTCCCAGTAAAAAGTGCATTCCCCCTCCCCCACACGGCTTCTCTCACTTTAGACATCTTGTGTAGCTCAATGGTTAAATTGGTGTACTCCGTTTCAGGTAGCAAGGTGCTCAAAGAATATCATATATTTCTTTCATGTTAAGCGCGTTTGTAGTTTGGCTAGGTTGGTCATCTACAAAGCCAGGGATTTGCCTATCCTTCATGATAAATCTGTTCATCCTAAAATTACGTTTAAATCAATGTTAGGAAACAGGATTTTACAATCTTCGGTGCACTGGAGTCCAACCTCACAACAGTTTAAAAGTCGGGTTCTCCGTTTGAACCGGTGCGTCAGACTTGACAATTCAAGTACTATTGCTTTGAACTTACCACAGAAATGTATGTATTCTCACTGACCAGCGGTGTACAACCTCTAATTAACGGCTGATACTTGTTTTATTTTAATAAAGAGTTGTAAAGGCTTTTGGACGTTGTAACCTATTCATTTTAATAAACATATTATTCAAGAGAGCAAAAAACTGGTGTACTTATCTTGTAAGCGCTATGCAAGGCACACGAGGTTCTGGCTCAAACCCACCTCAGGCAAGCGAGTAGCCTCGGAATACAACGCCACTCTAGTTTGCATGGTGAGTTTTTGCCATACCTGAGTGGTCATCAATAAAGTATACGGCATACTAAATTCCATTTCTTTTATGTAAAGCAAAGGATCCCTATATTTTTATGAAATGGTGAATAAGATAACATGATTGGTTTCCGGAAAAGTTTCTGTTGTCAGATACTCACACAGGTGAATAAAAGTATGAATCAATAAAATGTGTTCAAGCAATATTTGGTGCCATGCATGCATTTCACAGTGTCCGATATTGTAAAGTGTATGTGACGGACATCGCAGTCATTTTGAAAGAATCAGGGGTCGAGCATTTTTCCTAACAACACTGTACATGTATGTGCAATAAAAACAACTTGCTGCTGTTGTTTCCGAACACGTGACCCTCGAATGTGTAAAAAAAACTTGAAGGTTTTCCACTTCCAATTGTCATTTACAGAAAAACTATACTTTACACCAAAGGAAATAAAAACAGATTCGTAGGACTATTTTCAAATAGTTTTCAATAAGAAACAATTTCCCTCTTCAGTGCCCTGGTTCCAACACCAGGGGTTTTCCCTTTTTCTGAGCTTGGTTCCACTAGGGTCATTCCCTTCTCAAGGCTCGGTTCCAACACCAGGATAATTCTCTTCTCAGGGCTCGGTTCTATCACCAGGGGCTTTCCCTTTTTGGGAGCTCGTTTCCCCCAGGATCGTTCCCTTTTCAGGCCTCCGTTCTAACATCATGATTTTTCCCTTAACAGTACTTGTTTCCAACACCAGGGAATTTCCCTTTTCTGAGCTCCGGTCCATCACCAGGGATTTTTACCTTTCTCAGCTCAGTTCCACCAGGATCGTTTCCTTTTCTGGGCTCGGTTCCAACTGCATGATTTTTCCCTTTACAGTGTTCGTTCCATTACCAGGGGTTTTCCCTTTTCTGAGCTCGTTTCAAACAGCAGGGGTTTTCCCCTTTGTGAGCTCGGTTCCAACACCACGTGTTTGTGCTTTCAGTGTTATGGTCTAACACATTTTCCTCACTCATTAAATCAGGCGTTGGTTTGGCCAACTTTCATGACATTTTCCACTACGTCCTCTGAAACAAACATGAAGAGGAAACTAATCCAGCCGAACTACCCTGGACCAATAATGGGGAAAATGAAACCAGAGTCTCTGATGAGGCTGTGACTCTACTATTTGGGACAAAATGATCAGGGAGTCAATTATAAAAATTATAAAAATTAAAAAAAAAACAGACGACGTTCAAATGAAAGTAAAAAATGATGTTGTCAATCATGTACATGTATACTTGTTAATTACACCACATTTAACTGAAATCAGAACTGCAGAAGAAGCATTTTGAAGAGCTACCAAAAAGGTGGACTGACAGGCAGTATAAGGGACAACGGACAATTGTGTCAAGTGTCACTGAAATCAGATTAATGTTTTAGGAGTAGCATTTTAACACATTGGCAAGCAGGTGTTGGACGGACATATAGAAAGACAACAGACCGTTGAGAAGGAAAATCAAAACAAAGAAATTATGTATCTTGCAAACGTCAACATTTGTATCACTGAAACTGAACAAAGTTTCTTGTAGTAGTAGCATTTTGAAAGGAATGTTAACATATGCAATGAATGAATAGACGGACAGGAAGACCAAAAACAGATCATCGAAAGTGAAAATCAATACTACGAATGATGACTCTTGATGTGGCCTACAATTGTACTACGTTTTATTGAAATTGGACAAAAACTGTAACAGTATTAGCATTCTGGAAGAAATGTCAACATACACGCTGCATGAACAGACAGAACGACAACCCACGATCGCAACCGATATTCGATACCACGAATTACATATCTAGATGTAGTCTACACTCTAAACACTAGGAAGAGTAGCATTTTTGACAAAAGCATCAATATATGCTAGATGGACAGGTAGTAGGACAGCCGATCATTGAAATTGAAAATCGATTCTACGAATTATGTACATCTTGGTGTATATTACACTTGAATCAAGTTTCATTTAAATCATAGTAATGGGAATGACCAAATCTGAGCCGCGACACATCGTCACTTGTGCTTCTATGTAGCAACCAAAAATAAAAACTACACATGGAAAAAAATTGGAATCGTAGCTCGGGCACGAAGTCAACTTTTGAAGCCCTACAAGTGTTGTATTTATTAACACAGCTAAAAAAGTACACACACACACACACACATACACACACACACACACATATATATATATATATATATATATATATATATATATATATATATATATATATATATATATATATATATATATATATATTACACGTCTGTTTAAAATTTACTTATAGTACATAAACAGCATTCGGTATTGCTCGGTTTTACAGTTGTATTATATTTCCGTCACGTGACTTTCAAATATGGGCGCTTTTCTCATTTTTGTGAGAAAACTATACATCGAAGAGAGCATGTATTTACCAGCAAGGAGAAAGGATGCAAGAGGAGGGAACAAAAAGTACGGTAGTGGGAGAAGGAGCTAAGCACAAGTTGAACAGAAAACATGTACGTAACTCGCTATGAATACATTCTATGTGCACTATATATACATATGCACCAGGCACACGTAAAAGTGCCATATATAGTCAATCGCTTTTCACAGATTTTGACGTCCTACAAGGCCTTTATTTATTAGCAGAACTCCACGACTCTCGTCACATACACAGATAATATGGTGTCCTTTTAACTCATCAATTTTACAGCTAAAGTGTAACAGTTTTCTATCACTTGACCTTGGAAATTGCGATTTTTGAGACATTAACTCATAATTTACGGAACAACTATGTATGTTAGGTTAAAATAAGAACAGAATCGTAATCAGAAGGTGAAAACCTATTATGCAAAATTTTCTGTGTTGAATTTCAAAAGGTTGTGGTCAGGTGACCAATATGTAAATTAGTTTACTCTACATCTGTAAAGATATCAGTCACTTCTTTTTTTTACAGTTTATCTTCCTCTGACCTTGCATATTCGCTGTTATAATTTCAGCTCAGTGAGAGAAGTGCTTCGTTGGAAAACAACGTTCGTGATGTCAACCACGATAAACATTTGAGCCGCTATTGCTCGGAAACTGTAAGCTGTAAAGTTGGAATTAAAATTATATAGCCCAATTTATAATACATAATTTGAAAGAGGACACGGATGATCGATATATATTTAAATGTACCATATACACTCAGGTAATGTACAGCATGTCTGAAAGACTTGGCTTCAGAGCCCATGTATTTAGTTATTCTTTACTTGAATAGCGCTCATGAAGGCTTCCTCTCTGGACGTATGTGGGAAGGTCTCCCAGAAACTTGCGGATGGTCGTGGATTTCCCCAAGCTATACCCGGTTTCCTCCCACCATAATGCTGGCCGCCGTCGTGTAAGTGAAAAATTCTTGATTACGGCGTAAAACGGTGTAAATGTCATCTCATACCTGACTAAAAGGTCAGGTGTAAACGTGAGTCCCCAGTGTATTCAACAGAGTTCAGAATTTCTCAATAAATGTACACCATACATGAATACTGTTTAAATTAATATGGAGCAAGATTAACACTTCTTGAAGACTATAGTTTCAGTTCTGTCCATAGCTCTTATTTAAAGTTTTACATCACATAGGAACTGGCACACATACACCGTAGCATCCTTGTTATATCCCAGATTTTAGGTTCAGTTTATCTTTACCATCTGGCATGTCATATGCCTTGTAATTCAAATAATTTCAGGGAAAAGGACATGTGTGCTGTGGGAAGGAAGTAGGCGCTCTTCACGATTGGGAAAAGGTGGATAGTGGGTGGTGTGCATGTGCGTGGTGTGTTTTTTGTTTGGTTTGTTTTTTTGGAGGGGGGGGGTAACAATATAGGCCTACTACCTTGGCCCCACAAGGACAGTGTCACACAGAAAACCGTTAATTTCGGGCGCAAGCATTTCTGGTATAATTATGTCATCGCTATGGGATGTGATTTACTTAAACATAGAAAGGATCTCACTATTCTAATCCATCTTAATTCAAGTGAAGTTTTCAAACGGAGCGCTGACCACAGGGAGGCTGGAACTTTGGGCCATGTAAAGAACGATCGACTTCGCCAAATCGCACACCATTTTGTCATGCTTAGGTACTAATGCCTATGAAACCGAAGCTTTTGGTGTAACCTACTATTCGTTACGAAAACCATAGTTCGCGTCAATGCGGTTACTGCCACTCTACCGGATTAATTTACAGAATTAATTTACACTGAACCCGTCTATCATGCCAGTCTTAATCTGGGCGTCGAAACCGACACCCGTATACCAGTCATCAGCCAAAGTGGACGTTCCGGGCCAATAATCACAAGACCAGTTTCCAAAATCGACAAATAACTAAACCCTCCAAAGAACTAAGAAACTATATAAATATAAAATTATGACGGATTCATTCGGAGAGAAGCAGTCAACAGTTTTAATGACGACGTTATGAATGTTCTAGGCGGGTGAAAAAAAATCAGTAGCCAAATCGTGTTTCATTTTAGGGCCTGTATGTTGTGTCGATAATCAATTATGTATCTCACTTGCGCTTTGTTTGTAACTGTTCACGTTCACGCGATCACGCTCAACACGGCATTGATCCGTCCCTGTACATGTACTTGGCTATACACATTAAATAGGGTACAGTTGACTAGGAAGCGGTACGAAAGTACTTTGGGCCCGATTAAAAGTAGTTCATGATATCCGGCATAGTGTCTAAAATTCTTTCGGTTTAACCTGTGCACTCTATCCGCTTGAGGCAGCGGCAAGCAGACGACGAGGTGTAAGACAACAAGGGGTAGGAAAATGAACAACATTGAAATAATATTCTGAAAACTACGGCTGATTATGACCAGAAATTACAGCATATTTTACTAGAGAACATTCTGCATAGCATATGTAAGTTATGAACGTTAACGAAACCTAATTTTGGACTATTGAGACAGTGGCGCGGAGTTCTGTATTAGCTTCCATGTTATTTTGAAAAACTTTTCACCTCCGTGTCTAATCGAGCAAACCGTATTGGCGCAAGTAAAACCGCTAATGCCCTGATGTCCGGTGTCTCGAATAAAACTAATCTGTGTAAATAAGTAGGTTAAAGATTTCTCGAATACTCTTCACGAAATCACGCTGGTACCAAGATTGACATATCATCAGTTACATCCATATTTTACGTGCTGTTTTATCATTCTGGAGTAGACTACCCTTGAGAAGCGAGCTCTTACGTCACCTGAAGCAAATAGCCATGTGATCTTCTCTAATCCAGGAGTAAAGTTTAATTAAATGTAATAAGGTGGCTTATTGGGTCTGCATGTGGAAAAAGGAATATCAGCGAGTGTAGTTTGTGGACTAGAGATGCGCTAAATGACTTAATATTACTGTTATTGAAGGATTTATTATTTCTAGATTTGAAACACCTCAAGATTCTTAAGCTAATCGTGTAAATGTAATTTAAAATTACAAGACAAATATTTCAATTAATTGCATGAGCATTGTCCTTATCTGGGCTTTGCGATTTCTTTGGTTTACATCAGCCATGTATGTAGAAATTTTGGAATTGATGTTTGCGATTATAGATTTGGGCGCCCCTCCGGTTTGACCTTTGGAGTGCATTCTCCCCTCTGACAGCTCCACAAAGGCTGTAACACTCACACCACCATTCAGCGACCAACGTTCATTTTTTAACCAGTCTGACGTAACGGCCAGCGATGATACACATACAATGAGTAGAATGGACTCACTCTAAAACAGTTGAATGTAACATCTTCTGTTTTTTGGTTTCTTTTTTATTTCTTTTTTTTTTTCACTAAAGAGGGTTTGACAAAAGTGCACCCAGATAATACTATATATAGGCGGCAACAAGTTGAGGTACATGTAAGATAAGCTGTGGGTTTGGGCTGTCGTAAAACGGCATTTGTGAGGGTTGTGTGATTGATCGAGGTTTCGTCAAAGGCTTGTAGGTACTGTTTTTGCGGCCATCTTTAAAAAATCCTCCATTCCTTTGTTTTCTTTTCTATTAGAGGTAGGGATTTTCTAACCAAGAATGGGATACATGTGTAAGCTTCCTTTGATTTTTAAGTCACAAATTCATAAATTTCTATCGAAGTATGTTGCAAAACTAGAGACATCTGCGATAATAGAATAAAAAAAGAGAGCGTTCATTTCATTTGATAAGGTATTCACGTGTTCTCGGGATGTCACGTGACTAGCGACGCCGTCTGGAGGTGAAAACTACTCCTTGACTACGATTACCTTTCGCTTGATCTCGATTGACAGTTTTGTAATCGGTGTTTGCAACCTGTGTCTTTTGGCACATACCACTGTATAAAAATATTTTAATACCCGATCTTTCTTAATTAAGTTCAAGAATTAGAAAAGTGTCAAATCTTCCTATATACGACGAGTAGCTTGGAATTTTGAACCCATCGAGTAATCACCCTTCGAGTGGCCACATAGAGATCAAGTTTTTCCTTGTACCGCCTTTGAGAGTCAACATCCAACTCATTCATGTCAGAAAAAGACATCTTGGAGACTTTGTAAACTCTAAGACAAGATAAACTTGCTGGATGACGTCAATAGCGATTTTAAAAGCAGCAACAAAGGCGTGTTGACTAGGTTGACAGCATGTTATTCAAATGTAAAATGGCTACCACGAGGATTTGTTTTCACCTCTAGCCTCATTTTCGCTAGCTCGTGATGTCATGGCGAAACTAAAGTGTGATCCGCAACTGTCCAATCAGTGAAAGTGGTGCAGCGCTTCGAAAGTGATTCAGCATATGGTCCGATCGGCTCTTCACAGAACTTCCTTTATGGGCAAAGAAGACGGCCAAGTAAACTGACGCGGTCGCCATCTCAACGAAGCTGAGTAGTAGGAGATAGCTTATTTTAGGAAGTACATGTATGTACGAAGATAAGCGAACAGGCTGTAGGCATCGGCAATCAGCTCTTTCCATAACGATAAGACAGAAGGACCGGCATCCTTGCTGATTTATTTTGAGAAAATGGTGGTCACCCTATGAGGATATGTGTTTTGAGTCAAGCAACTAGTTATTTGACCAGATTTGTCACTTGAGCCAACAAAACTTAGCGAATACAGTTTTAGGAGGTCCTGTTCACTCTTACACGAAGCATTCTTAAAAGAATAGACCACATTTTTAGAAAATACGCATCATCTGAAAGGCAATTTGAAGGTGATTCCAATTATGGTGTTCAATATTTTTTGCCAATTTTTTTTTACAGTGGTTAAAAAAGAAATAAAGGCTGGGGTGGACTTTCTGGACCATGTTGAAGCACAGTCACGTCACAGATTCTTTTTTGCCGTTAAACATGTCGTAACTGTTATGTTTCTGATGTAAGTACAGATACGAGTGCGTATTCCAGTACGTATATATTCACGTAGAACGTAGAAATATAACAATCAGAGGATATTTTGCAGATCTGTGATCACTCTATGCAGCGCCGATGACGTCACATTTATTTTATCTGTGTTTAAATTGGCATTTTTAAAATATTACTATCTCGAGAACCACTGTGTCTTCTTTCACGAAGTATTTTATCATTGTTTGATCTCCTGCAGACGGCGGTTCAGAAGTAACAGTATTATCGTTTCTTGGACTTTTCCCCCATGATTTCTGGGAATGGAATTTCAGTTCAGTTATGGTTGGTGTTTGTTGTTGTTCAAATCAGTCACTGATATACATTTCTGTCCAGTCGCTGTAGAAATTTTGTCTATGTATTTACGGCTTTTTTTCTTATTGTTGTTGTTTTCTAAAGGCTCAGTCACCATGATTATCTTCAGACGAGCGGTCCAGTCCTTGAACGTAAAGACAAATCGGTTCGGTGGGAAACTTGTCTTCGTTGTGATCGCGTTATTTCTGACTGGTCTGTTCGTTGTAAGTTTTCCGCCGCCCATAGTAAACTGCCAACGCGTGGTACCGGATTTTCCCCCGTTGTCGCATAACGGTCTCCAAGTTCATCATCCCTGCGGAGAATGTTTGTGCCGGTAAAATACAACCATTCCTCTTGATGTTTATAGTCAACTTGGAATCACACAGATAGAAGAAGGGCGATAAGGAACACTTGGGACAGTTCCAGTCGCACTAATACCTAGGCGGATGGGACGACGCTGGCACGAAATGTCAAAGTCATCTTTCTTTTTGGTGTGAGGAGCAATAAGGGAAGTCACGAAGTGATTTCGCACGAAAGCCAAATATACGACGATGTGGTCCAGCCAGAATTCCAAGATTCTTACAGGAATCTTACTTTAAAGATCACCGCGGCAATGAAGTGGTTGACCAAGCATTGTTCTGTGGCTAAGTTTGTGATCAAAACAGACGACGACGTGTTCTTTGCACGTTCCAAATTGGATAGCAGTCTTAAGTGCTATTCGACATGATCGATTTTTCGTAGACTATCGCCAGTGTGAAAATGAAATGTATCGATATGGTTCTAACGGCATCAGCAGAACCATCTACTGGCATGATCTTTACCCAGTGCACAATTCGGGGCCATTTTACGCATTCCCTGCTAAAATGACAGAGGATCTTTTTAATTTGACAGAACGTATGCCTCATTTTCCCGTAGAAGATGCTTTCTTCAGCGGTGTGCTAAGGCAGATATTGAAAGCTGAAATACTTGCGAAAGATGAGCTATTTTGCTTCAATTTTACGTGGTGTAATTTCGCACGTGGGGATAAAGCCGGTGCCATGGGCGTGTCGTCAGCCAGTATGTACGAATTATGGCGTCACTTCCGGGACAAGTCATTGAAACAGACTTCCGTTAAGGATATTTGTTTGACTTAAAAATTATCAGTGCAGCACTTTTTCTTTCATAAAATGTGAAGAGAGGTATTAATTCTCTCTTCTTTTCGGTGACAAGCTTTAGAACTGAAACCCAATTAACGCTAAAATAGCACGGTTTATCTGTACACGACATAAACGTTGTGAATGTGTTTGTGTGCAGATACGGGGCTTGTTCTGTGGACAATGTAAATTACTTGCAAAATATTTTCTACAAGATAGCATATCAAGAAGTCAAATAGAACTATAGCTATAAAATATCCCCTTTCGTGCCAAAACTTACATTTTTACAATGGAACATCCTCTTATAATTCGTTAAAAACAAACCTCAATTCCCCTCTCCAACATTAAAACAACTCGCAAAGTGAGGCGAAATGTGCTACTTGCTCACAGGCAAAAGTTTTGGTGTGAAACTTAGTTTGTGAATGATTATTGATATGGTGTATGTGTCTGTGGGAATAATAGACAAAGCACATGGATGTGTCGTTTGCCCAAAAAGTGCACGTTTAAAGGGAAATAAATGCTATGAAATAATACATTTGGTGCAAAATCTTGTTTCGTTCCTGTAAAGCATCATACAATCTTCCATAATATACTTTAACACGCCTTTCTATGATCATCAGAAGCCTTGGATATTGGCATGTGCGAAATTTTATATCATTTACCCTGTGTCAGAGATGTGTCAGGGGAAATTACTCGGCCTATTCTCTGCGGATATACCCTATTCATTCTAATTTTTTCGACAGATATTGGGACAGTTGAAAGCAAAACAATTATTTTTTTCTTTCAGATCTTATTATTATTATTTTGGGGGGGGGGAAAGGCTGGTCATTGGAAAAGTCCAGTCATAGATATATTCATTTGTTTTAGGTGTGTTGTTAAAGATGTGAGAGAAAAAAGAAATTGTGAGAGAGAAACTGTGTATCTTATTGGTGTTTTACGAGGTGAGTGAAGTTAGACTGCGGTTCGCCGTTAGCGGTTAGCTATTCAACGGGGACAAGTCATTATTGCTAACAATTATATATTAGGGTACGTCTCCACTAATACTGTACCTACAGACATCAAACTTGGTACATTATTGACACTTAATGTGTGCTATCACGTCATGCATGCAATTCTCGATTCTAACACCAGGGGGCGCTTCGGTGAATAGCAGTCTTATTAGCAGTCTGGCCTATATCTCCACTAATACTGTATCATACTTGGTACATTATTGCCCAGATACTATGCCATGAAAAATGGTTTGCCGTGATGGTGAGATAATTTCGCCTCTTCATACTATCCCAATTAATTTCCCAAACCGCTATTTTGGAGTCCTCTGGCTACGTCGCTATACGGTGGACATGAGCCACGCTCTTCACAAAATATAGGATGTTTTTCCATTTCAAAGACGGTTGGTATAGAGTTACTTCTGTTCATTTTTTTAAAAAATAAACGGTGCAGTCGCTGTAAGTTCAAGTCTAGCTTAAGCTGGCTTCCTTCCCGGCCTTGTGATGGAAGGTCTGTCAGCAACTTGCGAATGGTCGTGGGTTTCCCCCGGGCTTTGTCCGGTTTCCTTCCACCGTAATGCAGGTCGACGTCGTATAATTGCAATATTCTTGAGTCTTTAGTAAAACACCAATGAAAGAAATCAATAAATCAAATAATGAAGTTGAGACTCCCGAACACGTTGCACAGGCTTCTATTGTCCTTTTAATGGTGTACGTGTCCTTGGTTCTACAATTCGCACTTTTCAAGTTTATCTTTACCTTTCGGACAATGCGGGCCAAGTGAATTCGACTCCACACGAAAATGGCGGTTGACAAGCTCAGCTGGTTGTCAATATACTGGTAACATTTGTGTTATTGTGGGAATATGGTTTTTATTAGTCGTAGATTTCCAGGTAGTGTAAAGTCAAAATTACTTCGCACACATGTCTCTGTAGCATATTCACAGCTTATCCTTCCGACGACAGCACAGTCTAAATGGCCCAGGTCAACCCATAGTGAATGCAAGTCTTCAAATCTGTATACAGAATGTTGAAAGAAACTATCGGGGAATTAAGTATTGGACCATTTGTGGCAAAGGAGTGTGGTAATTTGAAAACTGAAAAACGATCGTCCAATTTTCTTTAAAGATTTGTTTGGTTCCGAGACAAAAAGATTCAATTTAGATCATAACATATGCACCTTTAGCGGATATGACATGAATGGGCCATGAATATATGTCATGAATGAATACACATGAATTCAACTCTATTACGGACGCTTGGCTGCTGCACTTTGTTTTATCAGAATGAAGGGCTTTCGGCTGCACAACCGCTCGTCGAATACAGACAGGAAGGTGCCCGGCTTAACATTTCACCGCGATTGGCCAGATTCACATCATTCAAGAAGTTTCGGGTTCGGTAAAATGGCGGTGTCTTCTGATAGCTGTGGAAGCGTAAGGCGATAAAGCATATGTCTCTTAGAGAACATCTAAAAAGTATCCGATGGTGCATTTTTTTTTTAATCTGCGAACCTTTCTTTTTTACATGTATTTCCCCGGTCTTTCCTTTAAGCTGCGGAGGTTACATGAGACGGATCAAATCAGTTGAACTTTATACCTCATTATCCCCTAAGTTACTTGGTTGAATTTAGGAATACAAAAGAGTGTATGACGTATATACCCCTATTTATTCCGGGCAATCCTGCGTGTTTCCCACATCCATATAGCTGGGCCCACTTGCACGAAACCTTCTTAGCTTTAAGAGCATGTAACCACAATGACAGACAGCGTTGTGGGTACATGATACCTGTACGCGTTAGCAAAGTTAAGAGGGCTTCGGGCAAGTGGGGCCTGATGATCGCTGACATTAGCATGATAAAAGTGAAAAATACCCGACTACGCCGTTAAACACAAACTGATGTAAAATAAGTACATAAATTCTGGTTAAAAGATTGTGACTTGTTAATCCATTCCCACGCATGCAACGTTTTGGGGAAACCATCGGGATGCCGAACGTCCCCTGCCCCAGCCCATGCCCCTGTCGCTAACGAACAGTTTAATATTTATCAGGGGTGGGGAGGGGCCGGGGGCGTGCAAAGCAATCGAAATCTGTCACAAAAGGAATATCTTGTCCTACCAATATTTTCAGTCAAATATTCATCGTCTGACATGGTAGGATTTTCATTACGCGAATGTACAAGAACAACAACAACAAGCAAGAACAAAATTCAACTTTTATTATTATTACTAATAAATATTATTATTTTCCTTCAAAGTATACAGACAGGCTGAAAAATGACCGTCTACTGGAAACCGAAAAGAATGAAGAACCTTTCCCGCCAAAAGTCATTCGTATCATACGGATGTAGTCTGTTGTTCTCCCCTGCATTTGTAATGGCGTGTTGTGAGCACATTGGTAATCTTTAAATAAGCCTGCACACGCCCAAAATTATTCCTACAACTGTACTGAGAAAACTTTTGGTTGGCTGTACACTATGAAATATTGGCGACCGCTCGGCTATAAATACATGATGACATGATGACATGACATGAGCTCGCCAAAGTCCACGTGTGCAATGCGTATGAGCGAAATAATTAACATGCGCTACATGCGTGCAATATCATTTTTCAGCCGTCTATAAAAATGCACTAAAGTTAGATTTAGTCAATATTTTGATCAATTAAATTTCGACCTAGATAATCACATAGAGACGATCAATAAGATTGTCAGACTTCTGCAATGACAATAATAGTGTGATAAGTGTCTGTAGTTTTCGGATACGTGGCTAATAATTTTTTTTTCACATGAAAAACCATTAGAACTGAACGATACAATATTTTTAGAAATGATCAATTCCAAATGAATCTTGGAATAAATAAATAAATTATACAGTTTTCTAGTTATACAGATCCTACAGACGATACAACATGATCAACATACTACTAGAAGACTACATAGCACCATCTTGCATTAATGATAATTATGTCAATACGAAATAACTGAACTTTGGACACATTCATTAATAGTGTGTATGTACAATCTGCGAAAGAAGGATTAAATTTCATTTTATTTGGAGATCTGCCGCAGCTGGGGTGATTATCTGTCTACTCTATAAGTATACAAACAATTGTTGGGATTAGTGTGTAGGCCTATATGTGCATATACACTAGGCTAACAATATTCTAAAGTAGGAATCCGCAACAAACCGTTCCAAGACTTTTTAAAAACATCCTTTCTTCTTTAGGAAAAGATCCTGGCTGGTTGCTGGCAGACCTTTTCGCAGACGCACCTCCATACCATGTCAGCATCGATAATTTATGCATGCAGTTTACAAACTTGTCACGATCATGTAAGATATAAATCATTAAATTGTTTAGTTTACAAATCTATCCCATGTTGCCAGGATGACATAAGATATAAATCATTAGGTTGTTCCATTTACCAACTTGTACGATGTTGCCACGATGAAATAAATATAAATCATTAGGTTGTTCAGTTTACAAACTTGTCCGATGCTTCCCGAATAATGTAAAATATAAATAATTACGTTGTTCAATTTACAGACTTGTCCGATGTTGCCACGATGACGTAAGATATAACTCATTAAATTGTTCAGTGTGCAAACTTCTCCAGTGTTGCCACGATGATGTAAGATATCATTAAATTGTTCCGTTTACAAACTTGTCTGATGTTGCCACGTTGCTGTAACTTGTAAATTGTTGATGTAACAACCTAATAGTAGGCTGTACCTTTAAGATCTTAAGTTAGAGAATGTCAGATTTAATCTCTGCGTGGCGATGTTTCAATCGAGGCAGGGTATGCTTAATTATCAATATCCAAAGAACTGGTTTTTTGAAACTGCGCTACAAATAAATGTAGGTCATATAGTTCTTCGTCCACGGTGCGAAAGGGCTCTAATATTCATCAAATAAAAAACTGCGTTACAATTTGGTCTCAGTTCGACCGATAAAAATGCAGAATGTTGTTGACTGTAGTGCTTGAAATAATACGAGTGAATATGACACATGTATTAGCTGAGAGAGCATTTGTGGGAAAGGCACACTGCAAGGGTCAGCTGTTTGTCTCTTGTTTTAGGGTTATAAATATCGGCCAGGACTACAGTATAAGAGCCTAGCAAATCGACTGGTCAATTACGGCTTATATCCAAGCCCTACACCCAAGACCCTTGTCACACTGGGTTATATACAGCACAAAGAGGTGAACAAATACATGGGAGCTGTAAAGACTCGGGTGCTACCTGTGCCCATTGTTCTCAGACTATCGTGGTGAAAAGTGGATTCTTCAATGATCTGATGCCAATCTGCAGTCTGGTCGAACCCTTTTCCTTATAGCTCATGCACTGAATCTGAATATAAGTTAAAGTGGGTTTGCATGTATATTTGAATTAAAAACCTCTGCCTGTCACGAAGGCAGTGAGTTTATAAGCTGACTATACCATTTTTGAGAATGGTTTCAATAAAACCGAAATATTGAATCGTGTATAGCCTTTGTTATGATAATAATAACGTTGCAAGAGGTCGTGCTACACGTGGTATTCTCCATGTCATATGAATGGTTGCTTCACAAATTCAAACCTTTGACGCCATGCGTTTTATGTGTTCAAAAATCGAAAAATAAATAAATAAACAAAGAAATAAACAACGGTATTTTGGGGTATAGTTTTCAGTGAGTCTGTGCTCTTTTACTCTAAAGAAAGCAGTGACACGAAGTTGAGGAATGGTAGTACCCCCCTCCCCCTACAATACCCTCACCGGTAATCCCCCGCGGACAGCCCCCTCCACAATTCTCCCGTGTAAATATACATATTTATAGTCATCAGCGTTTCTCTTCAGAATATTGACATTAATTATCTATCGTGTTTTTAATTATCATATTATTATTAAAGTTACATGTATATTCTAAAATTTTAGCGCACTGAATCCTAAAACTTAGCATAGATCCAAATAACAATCATAAAATTTATAATTAAATTGCATAAAAATCATATCATTTTTGGCTTTAACAGAAAGGGGCGGCTAGTTCCAGCCACTGAGCTTTGTCTTTTGGAGCAAATATCTCTGTAAATACACTTCTAATAATCCACCCATAAAACGCTTTAATATGGATTCCCAAATGCCTAGGACGTCACACTTCTACTGCAAGACACATAATTAATACACATACACAAAATTAACACATAAAGAAGTACAGAAAGAAAGAAATAAAGAAATAAGCAATCGATGAGTTCAGCTATAATCTAGCTCAGCAAATATCTTGGTAAATATTGATAAACTTGATAAACAAATATTCTCATTCTTAAAAAGCAAGCAATAAAGGACTATGGGCCTATAAATATATATGTATTATGTCATGATAGAGACATATTTAAATATATACATAGTGGGGATTGTTCGGGGGGGCGGGTTGACAGGGGAGAAAATTTCCAGAACGGAAAGTGTCGGGGGAAATGTCCGTACCCTGAAGTGAAGTGTGTATACGAAAAATGGGGAATCATTCATCAGACCCAGATAATGAAGGGACACAACTCTTAGTGATCCCTCAAAAGAAATACTCCTCTACCTTTATCCGGTCTGCTGATAAATGGGATCCAGTTTGAAAGGTGGATAGACTTCCGGTCTAGGTTACCCTACTGTTCTATCTTGATGAAGTTCTGAACAAGGACCGACAACAACAGAAGGCCTGAGCGATCTGTCGAAGTTGATGCTCTTTTCCAGTTTGTTTCAGACACAGATTATGGTTATGGGGTTTACTGCAAGAATGGCACATAGCCCAACTCCGTCGCGGATCAATGTCGAGATAGGCTCCTGAGACAACAGTCTAACGGTTGGTATTCGAAATTGATGAGCTTCCAGGGAAACAACAACAACAGTTTTCTCTTTCTAATCCTAGCCTAGTATGGGGGATTACCGTCCGTTCACCCGAACAGGTCACTGTTGTCGCCGCCAGAATTGAAATTCCACGTTACACATCCTTACCGCGCATCGTGGAGAATTAACACAGATTCGTGACATTTATCGCAACCCGCAAATGGCCTCACGCTGTTATCTTGAAAGAATGACATTCATTGCAGACCTGAGTCCATCACCCAAACTAAACAAAAATCACAATGGATCACCGAAATCGAAGGTGATGAAACTGCTTTCTGTGAGTTCCGCACTGATATCTGGCAAACTTACATGTATAAGTCAAATCGGCCTTGCAGAAGTCACGCTAGATCACGCTAGTTTTGCAAGAGGCAGGTTGGGGGCTCTCACGAACTATCATGATTTCATGGAGGTCAACAGTGCTGTTGTTGTTGTTGGGCTCCCATCCTGTCTCACCCAAAACCAGAGTGATCTCGAGAGACTTCTGCAATGCCGATTCAGCTAATTCAAACTTGACAAATTTGACCATTGAAAACACATTATCATTGACAATCATCATAAAGTGTTTTGATGAACTTTTTTGAGCTGTATCAATTATAAAAGGCCTAAACTTTGTTTCCCAAACCGTTTGCCATGATGACAACATGTTCTCAAATATTCGTCAATTTTGGGGGGCTGATTTCAGTAAATTCACCAGATGCTTGGCTTTGTGAGTGGAAATGAATGACTTCAACAGTAGTGTATTATTTATTTAGTAAAATTCAGAGGTAAATGAAGCACACAAAATGGATGTAAAACCAGTTTCAGGTGCTTTCCTATGTCATTATTTAGTGACTTTTTCTCAAAAATTCTCGCGAAAGGGGGAGGACTCTCCGATCAATGATCTCTCACTTAAATGGACTCGTAATTTTTTCTCTGGCAGATGTACATATAAAAATAGGCTGAAGAGGTATGAATCTGTCTAGCTTTCAAAGCTGTGGTATTGATTGTGAACACATTGTGTTTTGTTAACTAGATCTGTTTAATCGATCCCTGAGGAAATGGGAGACAGTTGAAATGACACAATTTTATATACGACTTTCACAGTAATAAGTATAAGTTGAAAATGAAAGGAAACTGGACATTAAGAAACAGAGCCTGATCATACTTTTGTGTTCCCTGCCACTTGTTCTAGAAATAGTGACAAGTATGCCGTAAGGTATGCCGCAAAATGAATCCAGGGGTCATATATTCTTACCCCTGCCTGTCTTTCTTTAATTACTATCATGTATGCATATTTTCTCTCAGTGGTCGAGAAGCGATATCATCAATGAACTTTAAAGGAAAGGTTGGACCCGTTGCACCACAGTGTTATTATTTACATCGCATAGCTAGAATTTTATATTTTCTTTAACTAACAACAGTTACTAAAAGTAAAACATTTCTCTTAAACTGGTGACTTATTTCTGTAATGTTTAAAGTATAACTATTTGAGATTATACATAGAGATAGATTTCTGCTTGTTTTGTCTTAAATTCTTTGAGGCATAAATTTTAATTTTCAGTTTGTTTGTTTTCTGCTCAAAACAAGGCAGCTTTTGAGTTGACTTGATGTGGTGTTACTATGGCAGCCTGCATCCAGGCATCCGCGGTTCAGAAGGATTTAGTAGGTGTGGTCAAGTCTGCATTGGTCAAGGCATGGCGAGAACGCTGGTCGGACATGCACTGGGGGGTACAACTGCGCCAGATCCTCACATCCTTCCCACAAGCAGGGGAGACAACTGACCTGTCTGGTTAGTTTATATATGATTTGAACTATTGCGTGTACAATCTGTATCAGGTCATCGTTAAAAAGTGTTTTTGTTGTGGGTAACACAACGAAAAATGGAGTCTGTAAGTAACGAAATATTTCTTTTGTTTGTTCTTGCTAATGAACTCTAGATAAGATCACATGTTTAAAAAATTGTTTTTGAGGCATAACACATCCATATGCAAAAAAGGCAATGCCAGTCTGTCTAGAAGTGTTTTTTTTTTGTATTCTAGCTGCCATCATATATGCAAAGCCTTCTAGATTACATGAAATATGAATCAAAGAGATAGCTTTTTTGTGTGCTCTTCTTTGTTTCTTTACCTCAAATCATAATCCGACATGCTTTTTCTTGCAGATGTTTTACTACAGCAGGCTCTTGTCGGACCCAATCCTAACAAGATTGTGCTATCTTTTTTGAGGCATGCAGTGTGCACTCATGTGAGTTATACATAGTTCTACTTGTATGTGAGGCCTGAGATAAAGAATTCATACATTTCTCCAATCTCGCCTCTTGTGGGGCTTTTGTAACAATTACAGGGCTTTTTCTACAAAATTGCTTTGCAGAAACTCAATTTGAACCAGTTTATGTATTTATACGATTGGTGTTTTGCACCATACTCAAAAATATTTCAGTTATACGATGGCGGCCAGCATTATGGTGGTTGGAAACTGGACAGAGCCTTGGGTGAACCCCAAGCAGACCTTTCCATGGACTACAATAGGGAAATTGAACAAATCAGAAAACTCAATATTTTTTGTCAGCTAATTCAAACTGACAGCGTTGTATCTCTAGCTACTTTACCGGATTCATAGTGTCAGAATTTACCTGGGTGTATACCAATTTATCTGGTATAGACATTATCTGCTGAAAGCTTTTAACATCTGTATTAGTACTAGGAGTCTGTGACACTATACTGGGACGGAATGTTTAAACCATCCACACAGTGACTTGTCAGCTGAGTATTTGCTCATCCAATCATAGGGCTGCAGTTTCCACCCATAGTACACAGATAGCCAATCATGGGAAGTGATTTGCATACCAAATACCACTCCAGGGTGTTCGTACTGGAACACCCCGCAGTGAAGTTTTTTTACTACCATTGCTCAACATTTGCTCTGCCATTCTCAGGGTTGCAATTGTACACAAATTACCAAACGCGGTTCACAATTTGTATGTCAAAGACCACTGCGTCTGTTTTGTGCACAAACTGCCAACAATTACGTCTTCCCCACCACAACACTTTACAACTTTTATCTTTATGCTGATTCCATTGTCTAGTTGATTGCTGTGGCTGGCGAGCTGGTGGGATTCTCTGAATGCCTTGTTTAAGATATGACCCGAACTGCATATTAACAAATGAAAACCAGTTGTTCCATGTATCCTTTGACAGTCTTTGTTTCTCTAAGCAGGTTATCCGATACAGTGCCGTCTTTGACAGCATTGTGAAGTATGAAGACATCGCTAAACGTTACTGTGTGGTAGGACTTATTGGGCTGGCTGAGGAGTTCTTAACCTCTCTGAGGTGAGTTAGTATTTGGGATTACTGTAAATGACCTAAAATTTTGCCCATGACTAAGTTGCTCCTTTTGTCTGATTTTGAGAGCTCTTTTGATCTTGGAAAGGTGGTTTCAGGCTTGTATGAGAGGCAAGATGGTAGCATACCAGAGGAATATGATTTTCAGCTCCAAAATTAATATTTGTGACATCTATTTACATTTGAAAACCTAGATTTAGCTCATTTACTTTACCATAAATTAGACAATTTTTTGATTCCCAAAATGCTTTGTAACAGAGAAATAACTATTGTATATATATATAACTTTTGATGCTGAAACTTATTTTTTCCCAGTAGGATATAATTATACCTACCAAGCAAACCTGAAAGCACTTTTCTTAAAGTCAGTAGAACTCTCAGAATCAGGCCAAAGTATTAACATTGTTGTGGAAGAAATGCTGGGCCATTTACTGTAATTAAGGTCTCCCTCATTAAGAGAGTGGGGACATACAGCGATGGCTTTTTCCGTCCGTTCGTCTCGCTCAACCTTGTGTGGAGCATATCTCGGCAACTGTTACACATGATTCTCAAACTCACACAAAGCGTGTAAAATGACCTGAAGATGTGCAGTGTCATGTTATTTTTTTTGCGTTTCTGTCTCTTTTAGGAGTTATCTGCCCTTGAAAAATTTTTCAACTTTGTCCAGAGCATACCTGTGCCAACTCCCACAAAGTGTACAAAATGACCTGAAATTGTGCTCTATAAGGTTATTTTTCTCTGTTTCACTCTACTTTAGAAGTTGTCTACCTTTGTGCATATTGCTCAGATTTCTGCACAGGACCAGTTCTTTCCACATGCACACCCTAAGTAATTCAAAAAAGTTACACTTTCCAAAATTATCAGATTATTGACAGCCATTTTCTGTGGATTTAGTCCCGGAGTATTGAAGGCTTTATTTCAAAGTCAGCTTGTTGTACAGTTTTAACTTTATCCTGCCAGCTGTTCGTTCTTGTCTGTGCACTGACAAAACAAGTGGCAGCAGCTGTCTGTTCATAATTGAGTTGAATTCATGTGTATCCGAATAAGAGTAGTTTTATGTACATTCAAGTGATACAGTATCAATGATGTTAGGACCTGATTCATGTCTTGTTCACTAGTCAAGTTCTGATTGTTCAAATTATTTTCACAGTTACATCCCCTTTTTACATAGAGGTATTTATTATTCATGATTGTCTGTGTTTTATGATCTACCTTAAAATTTGTTGTCTTGGAACAAATAAAATGTGAAAAAAAACTTGATGGTCCTTTTTAATCTTTAAAACCATACTCTTTCACCACAAATTGCATCATGCTTCCATGGTCGTTTCCTTTCAGGGGCTTCTGTGGCTTAGTTGGTTAGCATGCCAGATGACCCAGAAGCCTCCCACCAGTGCTGTGAGTTCAAGTCCAGCTCATGTTGGATGCCTCTCCGACCGTACGTGGGAAGGTCTGCAAGCACCAGTAGATGGTCATGAGTTTCCACCGAGCTATGCGTGGTTTCCTCCCATCATACTGCTGGCCACCGTATAAATGAAATATTCTTGAGTACAGCGTAAAACACCAATGAAGTACATAAATCAAATATTTTCCTTTCAGCAGGTACCAGATATATAAGTGAAAGAACAAGTCAGATGTCCCTTCAACTGGGTTCCTCATCATCCTTACTTTGCTATTCATTCACTTCAATTTCCAGTTTTGACTGCGGAGCCGAGGCAGCCCTGAACCTGGCCAAGTCTCTGCAGTCGCTCCTTTACTGGTTTCTCACCTGCATCCTGAAACACCTGCAGGACAACAAGCAGATGGCCGAGTCTCTGGAGGTGATGGAATGTGCTGTCTCAGCGTTACAGAGGGCGCTGCAGCAGCCTCCTGTCTGCTCACTGCTCTACATAGCCAGGATGGAGGAGTCAGGTGGGCACATGTGTACTTACTGTGGTAAATTCATCTCTTTGGGTCCAACTTTCACAACATTTTGTAAATCGATTTTTTTTATAACTTTTTATAAAAATCACACTGTCTTTATTTGATGCTATAACACCCATATGTCTTTTAAGAAAAAAATTATGAGAAACATGATTGAAGAAGTTTTGTGAAATTGACCCCTGATGCTTCCATTTAAGACCACATTCCACTCACTAGTGGCAGTGGCCAGCAGGCGATGACGTGAAAGTTGACCTGGCAAGGTATAGGACACTAATGCAGATTCACCATAGTTTGAAGACAAGAATAACCAGGCCATCCTTAAAAATATGTCAGTCCCCTACATGGAATGATTTTGTAAATTATGAATATTAGCAAAGTGTATTTTCTGGACTTGCAATTAAAATGGCAAGTGTTTGCAGTCATGAATAGGACACACCAGACCACACATTTGATGATTTCGCAGACCATGGGGACCCATAATCAAACAGTGTGTTCATAACCTGACTGCAGCTTTAACCCTAAGAGTTGACACACCAGGTGATTTCAGATGACCGTCAACACAACTGCAGGACTGATGGCCGTGGGCACACAAGGCAATTCACAGAGCAGGCACCAACCAAAATATCTCATGAGAATAGAAAGAATTGTGTTTCTGGCATGCAAATTTTCCTTCATTTGGCTGATTTCAGACCTTTGTGTGTCAAATTTGAAAAACAAAAGGCAATTGATTTTTTGAGAACAGGCAATTGCTAATTTAACTTGGGGATAATGTATGATATTTTCAGATATTTTTGACAGACTTCCATCTGACCCTGAATTCCCATGCCTGCATATTTTTGTACTGCATTTTTTAATATTGACATTGGGTCCAAATATCTGATATACAAAATTTATTTTAAAATTTACCGTGTGGGAATATTCAGGACAGGTAAAATATCAAGCCTGGCTTTTCGGACCATTCCTGACAGTGATTTTGATTCCGAAAGTGAAATGTTCTCATCGCCGCAATCAGCACGACAGTAGTCTCATGCACTCAGAATCATCATAGCGAATCTGCCAAGTTTCGCAGATTACTATCCACAGATTGCCATGATGAGCATCAGAAATCGCTTGGTATGCAAGCACCGTGTTTAGGTGCTGTGGTTTATTTCCATTTATAATTATATGAAGTAAACGCTGGTAAAGAATTTTAGAAAATGTATCAGGAATATAAATTTTACATACTGGTGGGATCAATTAAATGTTGTGGATATGTTTACAAGCAGTAGGTTTGACTTGTATTCAACAGACACTTATCGCCTATTGGAACAAGCTGAAGTGGATATCCGTGGGACTATGAGCCAACTGCCCCAAGGCTACATCCCCACCCCCATCAAGGAGAAGATTACTGACACGTTCTCCCTCATGGACAGGTACAAGTGTTAATTAATTAGATTAACAGTCTGAGCAGGTTTCCTGTGACCCTGGTATGGAGCACAGACACAGTACAGGTGTATACAGGTGATGAGCGGTACAGATGGTAATGGTTAGAGGGGCTAAGCGATACACAGATGGTAATAAAAGTGTATGGACGGTAAAGGTTACAGATGGTAAAAGTGTATGTACAGATGTGACGTAGTAGAGATAGTAAGCCATATAAATGGTATAGAGTATAAAGATTGCAAGTTATGCAAGCGGTAAAGGCTACAGGTGGTAAATGATATAGATGGTAAACAGTGCAGATTATAAAGGTGGAGATTAAAGTGGTATACATGGTAAATGGAATGGATGGGTAAGCAGTGCAGGTGGTATGAAATAGAACAGATGGTAAGTTGTTCAGGTAATAAGCAGTACAGATGGTGAAGGGTATAGATGATAAGCAATACAAATGGTAAAGGGTAGACATGATAAGCAGTGCAGATGGTAAAGCTGTTTTGGATATATTTCGTATCCATAAAGCAGGATTACATTTTGTGTTTGTGAATCGTTTGCTTGTAGTTATATTGTTCCAGAAGGCCTCTTTTGATTTTTCAACAAAACACATATGTACAAATCCTAAAATTAGGGGATGGCAATAATGATCATGTTGTTGGAATGTAAGTCTGGCAGAAATGTTAGAAGTTCTTAATCACTGTATTTCTGTTAAGTTTGGTCAGTAAAACTGCATTTTCAGATGCAATTAAAGGCCGGAAAATGAGACTGTTGATGTCAGCACTTGAGTTTGCTTGTTTTTTCTGAAAAGAAATCAAACAGATTTAATGAGAGAAAAATTCTTCAGTGGCCATGTATTAAGGCTGGCCAAATCAATCAGAATCAAGCAAAATGTCTCAGTTGAAATAAGCTCAAGTTTATGTGAAATACTATAACTTTTACAACTACCAGGCTAAAGGGAACATGCAGGCAATTAAACCATATTGGGAAATAATAATTGGGGCCTCCATGGCTCAGTTGGCTAGCGCACTACGGCAACATAATGACCCAGAAGCAGTCGCTTTGAGTTCAAGTCATGCTTATGCTGGCTTCCTTCCCGGACATATGTAGGATGGTTGTGGGTTTTACCCCGGGCTCTGCCCAGTTTCCTCCCACCATAATGCTGGTCGCCGTCCTATAAGTGAAATATTCTTGAGTGCGGCGTAAAACACCAATGAAATCTTTTCCTTTTAGCAAGAATGAGATAAATAAGGCCCAGAAGCCTTCCACCAATACGATCACTGTGAGTTCAAATCCAGCTCACGCTAGCTTCCTCTCTGGCTGTATGTGGGAAGATCTGCCAGCAACATGCTGATGGTGGTGGGTTTCTCCCAGGCTCTTCTGAAGCCTCCCACCAATGCAGTTGCAGTGGGTTCAATTCCAGCTCATGCTGGCTTCCTCTCTGGCCGTACATGAGAAAGTGTGCCAGTAACTTGCGGATGGTCGCGGGTTTCTCCTGGGCTCTGCTGAGTTTCCTCCAACCATAATACTGGCCTTCGTCCTGTAAGTGAAATATTCTTGAGTACGGCATAAAACTCCAGTGAAATAAATAAATAAATTTAGAAATAATAGAAGAAAATTTTCTTTGATAAGGTATTGTTTATATTGTGAAGAAAGCTACATGTACTGTAACGCTTCAACATTTTCCCATGATATCAGGGTGTTTGTCCATCAGGCATATTCTGAGGGCATTACTCTTTTAATTCTGATAAATTTATACTTTTTGTGAAGCCCTGAAATTAACTAAATAAACAAATTGTTTCCATAATCACTTAAAAAAGCTGCTTGAAAAAAGGCTGAGTGTTGTTCTTTTTAATACACATGAAAGGGTTGAGAACTTAATGTAAAGAAATAACCTGTGCCTATGTTGTAGTATACAGGAGATACAGGTGGACAATAAGCCAGTACTGGATCTCTCTGACCAGCCTGTCTGCTCCTCCCTGAATGGTCTGGTGTCACTGGAGGCTGTCCTCAATCCCACCAACAACATACAGCCTTTTGTGGAGCAGCTGTTTGTTATCAAGAAGTTACAGGTGAGCTGAGGTTTATACACAGCAACTTACCTCTCTGACCAGCCTGTCTGTTTATCCCTAAACGGTCTGGTCTCATTGGAGGCCATCCTCATTCCATCCAACAACATACAGCCAGGCCTTGTTTTTCTTTTTGAGCAGGTGTGTGATCATCACACCCCTTGCAGAAAACCAGAAGTGTGATTTGCACAGACACATGTAGATTCACACTCCCTGTACTCTGTGACTGTGATAGCATACCTCAAATACAAAGGCCTGTACATCTTTTTGTAATCAGAAAGTTACATGGCCAAGTGGTTAATGTTCTAGCAAATCACAGTTATTTTGGAGCCACTCCAGAATTCTGGTTCAGAAAGGCTTCTTGTCCAGCTGTACATGGGAAGGTCTGGGTTTCTCTTGGGCTCCGCACAGTTTTCCTTCCATGATAATGCAGACTGCCATCCTGTAATTTAAGTATCCCTCAGTTCTTCTAATTCTTGGGACAGTTATCGTCTCCATGAGAGTTTTGTCCCATCCAGTTGAGTTGATGTCTCATCATGATTTTTCTGGAATATATTCTGCAGCTTTGTGTACATGCACATGTCGATAGCCAGAAACATCTATATTTTAATATATATGGGGGGCCTCCGTGGCCGAGGGGGTTATCGTGCTGGTACAGTATAATGACCTTGGTGCCTCTCACCAATGCAGTCGCTGTAAGTTCAAGTCTAGCCTAGGCTGGCTTCCTCTCAGGCCGTACATGGGAAGATCTGCCAGCAACCTGCACATGGTTGTGGGTTCCCCCTGGGTACAGCCCGGTTTCCTCCCACCATAATGCTGGCTGCTGTCATATAAGCGAAATAGTCTTGAGTACGGCGTCTAACACCAGTCTAATTAATAAATAATCGTAATATATTTCCTTGTTTGCTTTTAATAACTGTTTTACCAGAAAATATCTCACCACTACTTGTGCTGCAGACTCTGTGTCTTCAGTTCATGCGTAGAGAATTTAATCACATCCGCTATTTTTCTCTTTTGATCTGTCAGAAAATGTCATTTATCCCATGTCTCGTGTGATCTTGCGATTGAAACGCAAGCATCCTTAAGTCTTATTATTTATGCTAAAGTTGAAAGTTTATATTTTTGATTTGTTCCTCTAGAAAATGTCACGCAGCGACTTGTGCCGCGAGCTATTCAGGGCCTGCTACATGGGGCTTATAGACTCAACAGGGAAGCAGGAGGAGAGGAAGTGGGCAGCATTTACATTCCTCAAGGTATTTTTATTTATCAGATCTGATAAATACATAATTCTTCAACATTTTCACAGGGTAGCAAGATATTTATTTAGGTTTAAAGTTGTGTTTATGGTGAAGCTCTGAAATTAGCCAATTCAATCATTAGGTATTGTTTGGTCTATTAAATCATATTTAAAGGATGTATAAATTGCATTCTAGCATATATTTCGATTCGTTGACACCTCTTTTGGAGACACGAGGGTGCATTGTTCAAATTTGAAATGCAAGTACAGTAAGTTTGATGGCTACATATAGCATGTTGCCTGTTTTAGATATAAATTGCTTGTTGTTTAATGTAGGCAAGTGTATAATTAATTTTACTGAAGTACACAATTCCAGTGTGTACACTACTTCCAGTTGATTTCTTATTAAGGTACATTAGGAGAGTGTGTACCCTGGTTTGATAGCACTGTACTTTATGGTTAAGTGTGCACTCAGATTTTTTTGTACCGGTAACGTACATGTGCACTATGCCTACATGTAAGTGTATACCCAGTAACGTACATATACACTATGCCTACATGTAAGTGTATTCCCACTACCGTACATGTACATTATGCCTACATGTAAGTGCATCCCTAGTACCGTACATGTACACTATGCCTACATGTGAGTGTATTCCCAGTACCGTACATGCACATGTATTCCAATATGCACCCTGATTTGTTAGTGCCTTACGTTAATATACCAGTGTGCAAGCTGATTTGTTGATATCATTTATTATGTCAATGTGTACACCTATTTCATCAAACCAACAGAGATGTCTGTCAGCATGAACCGCCTACCAACATCTCTTCACTTGACATTTAATGTGGAGTTTTTACGAAGGTCCGCAGTTTACCTCAGGGGAGATAACGCGGATGGAAGTGATGCCAAAGTGAATGGGACATGAAGCTTTTTTTGCAGAGCCCTGCAGCAGTGTTTTAATTTGTCTTTGTCTCTTTCAGTTACCTCAGGTCTTGATCCGTGTGAAAAACAGTTACAATGGACGTGATTTTTCAGAGGATTTGGAAAAAGGCATTGATGACCTCCTGAACTATATCCCTATCCTTGACCTAACAGACACAAAGTGCAAGTCAGTACTTTTACTCATTAAGAACTGATTAAATTCATTTATGCTGTTAGGAAAAAGATGATTGGACTGTTACCCTGTCTTCTCAGTTTTCTGTCAAATTGACAGAATGTGTCGTTGACAGTTGTTGTGCAAGATTATAATTAATTACATGTATGAAAGCAAGCCTGCAATTAGGTGCCTGACATTTTTGAAAACACCTCTTTGGATGAAATAGAATGACCTTGTTATCCATGTTATAAATACTGGACAAAGGTCTGTTGTGTGTCATAGCACTGTCACCAAAGGGAAGTTTTCAAAAATGTCGGGCACCTGTTTGCAAGCTTGGAGAGCGTGAATTTGGTTTGTAATCATTTTGCTGTACTTGAAAGATTTTATTTATACAATGTAGGTGTGTAACGATACATTGCCCCACGGATATATCATAATCCGATGTGTTGCAGTGCTATGCATGATGCACAGAAATACGTGTCACAATACAGCTGTCATAATAGTTTTATTTACTATCAATAAATATAGCTGCAAATGCCCAAAACATACCGTTAGCGAGTATGCCCAATTACTGGGCTTTAACAGATTAATGACTGTTTGTTTGTAAAAACAAATCATGTTTGAACTGCCTGTATTCGGTTGAGGGTGCCAGTAGGTGTATTTAGGAGAGTCATGTCCTGGTTGGCTGTTGTGAGGATTACAGCTAGTCAAATGATCCGTGCTATTCAGCCTCCCACTCAACCATACAACATGGTATTACAAAAACAAGGAATTTATTTGGACAAACTCAAACTAGATGTGCCGACCAGAACACAATATACATCTGCTGCATGGAAGCATTTTGCATTCCCCGGTGGCGACAACTGTGTGTTGGACATGCAAACCACTAGTAAATACACTGGAAGCATGACAAACATGTCAACTGATCTGAAGAGGCACCACTCAGATTTAACAAAGGACACGTCATGGTGATTGAAATCAAAACTTTGGCACAAATTTTACCTTCAAAGATCTAATCACGAGCCAAACTAACCACGCGGCAGATTGGGATGTTCATTGCTTCAGAAATCTGTCCATATTCCATGTAAGTTTTGGTATCCATTTTTATATGCTTGTCATTAATGGTAGTCGTATAATTGTATAGCGATTGTGTTCGTCTGTGGTGATGTGCCAGAGTTTACATTTGTACATTTCCATGGCTACCTTGGTAACCAGATCACCATTTCTCCCATGTATGCTGTTTAAATACAGGTGACTTCATGTCGGCCCTAGAGCTCCAGTTGTTTTCCATTTTCAGTTTTTATTCTTTAAAACTTGTAACATGATTAGAACAATAATTCACACACATATTTTGGAAAGAATTTCATTCCATTGTTTAATGTGTACTTGTAAGGTTACTTGTAAAGTTAATATTTAATACAAGAACATGTCATCAATGTCCAGAAATTACTAATTCCCTCACAGTTCCTACTCATCACATTACGCTGCTGGTATTGTATTATGCACTTCAAGTGAATCTACATGTTCGGGCATCTGTTGTGTTCACCTGAACTCTTGTTTTAAATTTCTTTTGACACACAGACACTGCAGCCACATAACAAAAGTTTGTTTGTTCTCTACTGTTCTTTATAACAATCATTATGGAACTGTTTCTATCTTATACTACATATTGTCGTGGCCAAATAAGGCACTGTATTGTTTTCGAGGACAGTATATTACTGCATCGTGAATCGTATTGTATCGTGAATCATATTGAATCGTGGCAAATCATATCGTTACATGCCTATTACAAAGAATATTGATTTGCTTATTTTCATTATTACCATGTGTAGCTTGCGTTTTGATTCTGAGATGCTTTTCTTTCTTCAAATAAAAGTTAATTTAGCAGTTGTTTGATGTAATTTATTAATTTATTTAATTCATGATAATTATGATATCAAACCTCATTTGTGTTTCAGCTGTGACTGTTTACAAATACTACTGGGTGAATGTCATAAACATGGCCTATTGTCAGAGCTACAGTGGAAGAAGTTAATGCAGAGAAGGTGATACAACTGTCTGTTGTACTGTGCACTCCTGTCTGTTGTGCTGTGCACTCCTCTTGTACTGTGCACTCCTGTCTGTTGTGCTGTGCACTCCTCTTGTACTCCTGTCTGTTGTACTGTGCATTTCTCTCTCTTGTACTGTCACTCCTGTCTGTTGTTCTGTTACTCCTGTATGTTGTGCTGTGCACTCCTCTCTGTTTTACTGTGTACTCCTCTGTGTTGTACTGTGCATTCCTCTCTGTTGTACGGTGCACTCCTGTCTGCGGTGCTGTGCACTCCTCTCTGTTTTACTGTGTACTCCTCTGTGTTGTACTGTGCATTCCTCTGTGTTGTACTGTGCATTCCTCTCTGTTGTGCTGTGCACTCCTCCTTGTTGTCCTGTGCACTCCTCTTTTGTACTGTGTGCTCTTGTCTGTCGTCCTGTGCACTCCTCTCTGGCGCCCTGTGCACTCATGTCCATTGTACTGTGTACTCCTGTTTGTTGTACTGTACACTCATGTCTCTTGTACTGTACACCCATGTCTCTTGTACTGTGTACTCCTGTCTGGTGTACTGTACACCCAAGGCTGTTGTACTGTGCACTCCTCTCTGTTGTACTGTGCACTCCTGTCTTTTGTACTGTACACTATTGCCTCTTGCCCTGTACACCCCTGTCTGTTGTACTGTGCACTCCTGTCTCTTGCACTGTACACTCCTGTCTCTTGTACTGTACACTACTTTCTCTTGTCCTGTACACTCCTGTCTCTTGTACTGTTTACTTCTGTCTGTTGTACTGTATACTTCTCTGTTGTACTGTACCCTCCCCTCTGTTGGACTGTACGTACCCCTCTGTTGTGCTGTACCCTCCTCCCTGCTGTACTGTAGACTCCTCCATGTTGTACTGTAGACCCCTGTCTGTTGTACTATAAACTACTGCCTGTTATACTGTACTCTTTTGTTGTACTGTACAAAAACACTTGCTTTTTCAATTTTATATAATTCACAATCATTAAAGAGCTTTTGTCTGTTAAATGCTGCAGTTTTATTGGTGGGTAAAACTTTGGTGGCATGGTCACTGATTTTACCTTCTGCAACAAAGAATCTGAACTTGAAACTCCCATATTCTGTTGTGGCAGGAGTAAGCTTCTTGATCATTTAATGTTTACAAAGCAATAAATTTCCATATGTAGTTAAGTTACAAACCCAACCCTAGCAGCTTACTACAGTCTGGAGGAAAGAGTGTTCTGGGCTTTGAAAAGAATATTCTGGGCGTAGAAAAGAGTGTTCCAGGCTTGGAAACACAGCCCACTCAGAATGGCTGCGTTTCATGCTAGTTGATGAAGCACAGTCAAATTGGAAATTCTGCTGTGATGATAGCTGTTAGCAAAAAATACTTCCCGAAATAAACATAATTTTGTCCAACATTTTTGCCAAACTTAACTTAGAAATGTTTTTTACTTTATCTACATGTAGGAGGTCACATCTAAATAGTTACAAAGCAGCAGTGATCACGTCACAGATGATCAAATCCGTTTTCGTGACGACAGCGTTTTCTTTGTCAATAAGTTGATGACCTTCCATTTCAGTGCATGGATTCATTTTGTGAGTTATCTTACAGGTAGTTGTATAATAAGCAGTTATCGATTTCCTGTTCACTTGGTATATACAATTGTGAAACTGAGAAAAATGTATTGGCTTCCATTATTGACTATTCAAGAGGTTGAAGGGGTCTCCGTGGCTCAGTTGGTTAGCGCGCTAATGTAGTGCAATGACCGAAGTCTCCCACCAATGCAGTCGCTGTGAGTTCAAGTCCAGCCATGCAGGCTTCCTCTCCGGCCATATGTGGGAAGGTCTGCCAGCAACCTGCAGATGGTCGTGGGTTTCCCCCGGGCTCTGCCCGGTTTCCTCCGACCCTAATACTGTCCACCGTCATATAAGTGAAATATTCTTGAGTTCAGCATAAAACACTAATCAAATAAATAAATCAATCAATCAAGAGGTTGAGGTATAGATTGTTGAACTCGAGAAAACTCTTTGTTCGAGGACATTAGTGAGGGGCCAGTATTGATTTTGAAGTTTTCACAAATTCATGTGTCAACCCAATGAAAGTTCACTAATATGAAAGTAAGTTAAAATCATGTCAAATGCTTATAAATCAAATGGGTACTTTTTTTGTTATTTCAGAACTGCAGAAACTCAGAAGACCCATCCTGTGGAGCCTCCCATACAGCAGCCTAGTGCAAGTCTAATCCTGAGAGCTGAACCTACTGTCACCAGTATCATGAAGGTATGGGATTTTATTTTAGAAATATGAACCCACTGTCACAGGATCATAAATGTATGGGACGTTATTACTTTAACATGAACTCACACTCACCCATAATATTATTTACATGTCATAATAAAATTAAAATCTGGCTGGCTGCTAAAGTTATGAAGAAAATAGTTAACATATAGCTGTTTGTAAACCTGTCTCCGCCCGTTTTATTAATAGTGTGGTTTGTGTATGTTCTGGTTAGACATTAGATGCTGATTTTTCCAAGAACCAGGATGCTTTGCTAGGGGTCTTGTCTCACATGTCCTGCGGGAAAAGCTTTGAGCTGATACTGGCAGCAGCGGCCGCCACTGGCAACCTGCAGGGATTCTCTGTCAAACTGGTTAGGTAGGTCATACCTTAGCTAATTCATGTAATTTTGTAGACAGATTGTACTTTTGGAAAGTAAGAAATTACATTCCTCTTTCAAATTGTTTTTTTTTCGGTGGTGGGGGGGGGGGAGAATAGAAAAGGATTTATTCATTAGATGAACTAACCATGTGAGAAAAGAGAAACTGCGTATTCCTGTTATATTTCCTGAAAAGAGCAAACCTGATGCCACAGAAATTATAAGAATTAGGGTCTGTACATACATGTAGACTACTGTGATTACCATGACGGTTGAATTGATACTGGCGGAAACTGGTCATGCTGGTGTAAAGGTACTTGACTTTCAGTGCCTGGAAAACATGAGATGCAGGCTTGCATCTGTAGTTGGATCAGTAATTTGTACATTCCTTTGCGAACCGCCACGATGGTCTAGTGGTTAGTGCACCCGGCCTCGAAATCAGGAGGTCCGGATCTATCCAGGGTCAGGTCATACCAAAAATGATACTTATAGCTCCCTCGCCTGGGAAAGGAAACAGGACTGATCGGACCGGTGTCAGCATAAAATGACTGGGTGAGGTGTCTTTTCTGGTGTCATCGGCATCATGCTCCCGTGGCGGCAGCACTTCAGCAGCATTGACTCGCCCTGCCACAAGGAGATACAGCATATCTACATTCTAAGGAATACTCATCGTCATATTACTGTAAAATTGTTGAGTATGATGTAGAAACCCAAGCATACATACATGCTCTCACCCTCATTCTTTGTTTGGCCTTCGAGAGAAGGAGCAGTCGACAATTTTTATTTTTGTGCTTATTCGCAGCCCTTGTACATGGAACTAACGGGGCCAGTTACACATGTGGGACTACAACAACAACAATGCACATTTTGGGCTCTGCCATTTTCATTTCCTCGCTGAATGAAAGCCTGTGACCTCTGTCGCACCTTTGTAGTAGTTTCTAATTATAGAAACACTTTTGTAGCCTGCTGAAATGAACTGGTAGGAGCAGAAATAGGTTTAAAAATATATGTTTTGGCAAATGTAAAAGCCATTTAAACCACTGAACACAGAAGAGTTCTATTAAAATCCCAACTTTGTTCTCATAGCACCTTGCCTGAACATTGACAGAAATAATGATGAAAATTGATCCAATCTCAGTGAAAAAACAATAGGTTTGGTTAATTGAACATCCATATACCAAGGTTTTATTGGTACCCAAGATCTCGTAACAGTAATCTTGACAACTGTTTTTAAAAAAATTGCCAACATGCATGTTGTCTTTACTATAGCCACAGTGGACTGTCGTAAACAACATATATTATTAATTTATTTTTGCCTATAATTGCTTAAAGTTATTGTAATCAATTTTTGGGTGTGTGCATTAGAGGGGAACGCATTTAATACAGAATAATACAGGCACATTTAATACAGAAACTGTGGCAAAGCACTTTTGTATTGTTACACTCATTTACTGAAATTCAAAGTAATCAGCTTATTTTACTCATCCTCTTTCATGTTTTACTCATGCTTGTTTGAAATGGATGAGTAAATACTCATCAGGGTAAAAAAAATTTATCTGGAGCCTTGAACACTGCTCATAACTTAACATGTTGCATGTGTTAAAGAGAATTGCACATGGCAGAGAATTTCATGTGTTATTGCATGTACGTGTCCTTTTGTGTTTAGGTTGAACGAGTTTGCCAAGCAGTCCTCAGGGGAGACAGGGAAAGGGGCACTGAACCGTTCACTGCTGTTCGATATCTCCTTCCTCATGCTCTGTCACATCACACAGATCTATGGCACTGAGGTACTCGCTCCTCTCTATCACCCTTAAATGTACCTCTTACCTGCCAAGATTGGCCTATCCAGGTGTACGCTGCAAATGACCTCAAATTTCGTCCCAAAAAGTGCAGTGAATGTTTTTGTCTTATATTGAATTATGTGCCAGTGTGGGTTCATTATTTCTGGTGATGAAAGTCACATTTTGCCAGTAGGGTATCATCCAAATATTCAAACAAACCTCAAAACAGATTTCTAAAGTCTGTAGAACTCTTAGAATCAGAAAATATAAGCAACTTAAGCATGGACAAAATTTTAGGTCATTTAGGGTAGTCATGAAAGGTTAGCCCATCTGTCTGTCCCTTTGTATTTGAACGAATGATCTCTTTAAACGGTTAGAAGCCATGTTATCTGAACTTACATAACATGTACACTTATCAGTTGGGAAGGATTTTGTTCATTTTCGGTTACCTTCGTCAGTGTTTTCAAGGCCATTGGAGGAATTTAAGCATGAAGTTTTCAGTTGTACTCTTCAAGCTGTTTTCAAAAAAGTTTTACGTATGAGCACCTAGTCTGAAAACATGTTGTTTTTCATTGACCTTGACCTTTTTTCGTTGACCATGACATTTTGGGCCCCGTGCTCCCTTTACATTGTCATGATTGTCAACAGACAGTTCTTTGCAACCATGCAACTTACTGTAAGGCCATGGTGTATTAATTTCTTCAAATTGAATGATATTTCCTTTTCCATGTTGCCTAAGAGTATGATTTGGCGCTCCCTGAACGAACTTGTCCAGGTGAACATGTTTCTGTGAATTTCAGGAGCCCATTTCTCAAAGTGAATTGGTGTTTAGGCTAAAATTATAATTTACATTTAGCCACTCAACATAGGTTGCTCTTTTTTAATGGAGTTCTAACCGACGCAAAGTACTAAACGTTATTAGACTTTCTGTTTGCAGATCCTCTCATGCAGCCCTGACTGCATGGAGTCTTTTTTCGTGAAATGGGCGGTGCGCTGTCTGTCTGACGAGGGAAAGTACAAGTCCATAGACAACTGCAGCCCCACGGACTCCCTTAAACTGGACAGCTTGCTAAGCCAGATATATGTCGGCGGTGAGATCAAGACCAGGTCTGTCACAGTCATTTTTTAATCTGATTGATTGATTAATGGGTATTTAAAGGCTGAACTAGAGGCTGTTTTGGGCAAAAGCCCAAATAAAATATCAGCTTCAGGCCATCCTTAAAAATATTTTCGTTTTGCGTAATTTGACCGTCCTTTCAGAAAAGGGCCTCAAAAGTTTTTATCTGTGTTGTGATGAATTTTTTTTTTATTTTTCTGTCCATGTTACTTTCTTTAAAATCCATTTCTTTTTCAAGGGCCAGAATAAAAAAAGAAAAAAAGGATTCCTATCGGCCAAGTGCTTTTGTCCTCACAGGGGTTATGCCCAACAAACACTTTGTTAAAGATGGCCTTGCCCCTACAGATGTAATCATAACTCAGTATTAAAGCTCATTAAATTTATACAAGTCGATTTATAAAATTTTACAGTCTTCAGGGTCATTTTAACACTATAAATAGTACAAGCACAAGTGTGATTTTTTCGAAAAAAAATAACTTGAGCTGCTGTAGGTAAAGAGAGAAAATCTGATTTGAATAGCTAACAAATATGAATTTTGTGAATCTTCTTGCTGTCCTCAAGAATTTTTTTGAGGGGGACCCAACAAATATTCTGATGAAACGCTGCACTATCATTAGCTGTTTCTGATGAACTGCAGTTCATAACTCATCCCAGCAAAAGCAAGTTGAATGTGCAAAGTTTCATAAGAATGATTGAATTTCGCTAAATGACCTCAAATTTCATCCTTGACTAAGTTGCTCATTTTTCCTGATTCTGAGAGTTGAATTCATTTTAGAAATGTGCTTTGAGGTTTTTGTGGATGATGTCCTTCTCGAAAACTAAAAGTTTACATTAATGATATTAATTTTACAGTGAAAATGCACTTTTTGGTTGTGAAATTTTAGGTCACTTTAGGTCACAAAATGTATACTAAATTTAAGCAGTCGTAGTTTAACAGTTCTTGCGTTCATCACAAGGAGACATAACAAATAATATTTGTTCAATTTATCTCCCTGAGTGAGAGGAGGTATCTGTGAAGCTCTAAATAGTACAACCCTGATGAATGGGAAGCTGTAAATAGTACAACCCTGATGAATGGGAAGCTGTAAATAGTACTACCCTGATGAGCAGAAAGCTGTAAATAGTACTACCCTGATGAGTGGAAAGCTTTCATATGCTTGGGGTCATACAGCCAGAATAGCACAGTCACAAGCGAAATAGTTCTGCTACATGTACATATACATCGTGCAAAATAAAGACACATGACCTCAGTCCATTTGAAACAGACCTTTGTAAGAAGATTGTGACCCATTAGTCTCTCACCAATGCGGTCATTGTCAGTCGGCTCATGCTGGTTTCCTCTCTGACTAAGTGAGAAGGTCTGCCAGCAACCTGTGGATGGTTGTGGCAAGAAGATTGTGGATGATTGGTCCCTGCATGAGTTTCAGATATGCTTCCTGATGTGTTGGGTTAGTTTATTATTGATTGATGAATTTATGATGTTGGGTGAACTAAGTATTCAGGGTTAAAGTTTGTACTATCAGACATTCATGCAGGTCGACTACAACATACTGTTTGCACGCTGCTTAATTCCAAAATGAACCCTGTCCTGAGGACTTGAGGCATACATGTTTAAAAACAAGAGAATATAGACATAAGCTGTAGTGTTATACATGCACATGTAACATGACAATTTACAGTGTAGGTGAGATAATGTCGAATACCAAAAAGTGGTATTCTCCTAAAACAACGTCAATTAATTCTTCCATGAAAAAAACCTCAAAAGATCATCAATTTGTTTGACTTCAGAGTTTAATTTTGAATTGTAATTTTAGGCTAAAGCTTAAATTTTTGGAAGTGGCCTCTGGTCTTTCTCAGAGCTGTGAAATCATTTAAACTGAGGTTGGATGGTTTGGTTTTCTCTCAACTATCTGGATACACCTACTAAAGTACATGTACTGTATGTGAATATTAATTTGTCTGCCTTTGCTCAGTCTGCAGAAATGGCATGAAGTGTGTATGAATGCTCCATTTGCTGTTCAGGAGGTTCTGTTTGCTTGGGAACAAGGTGTCATTCCTGCTGAAAATGTCAAGGTACATGTTTCCCACTTTTCTTTGAGATCCAGAAAAGTACACGCCTACCTCATTGTAACACTATCGCTAGGAGACAAATATGCCTACCATGTTATAAGTGAAGTGCATTATATAAAGTTCGTAATCTGTAAAGACATTGAAAAAAAGTTTGTTTTGAGATAAGCCCTGAAAAGTAGCCCTCCTTGATTTTTTTTTTTTATTTTTTGTGGTGATATACTGTAAATCTCATTCATTGATAAATTAATAGTGTAAGACTTTCATTTTCAAGTTTTCGCTCCCTTTGCGAAATATTTGAATTTGGTATATGTACTTGTGAGTATCAAAATGACTGCCATTTGCAGGTGACCCTGGACAATGTAAAGAGTAGGATGTGCTGCTTGCCCATTGTTGTGTCAACCTGGCTGTGCAGCTACATCAACACAGTTGGGGAGGAGGGACGCGCCAAGCCCCTCAGCATGTTACAGCAGCTCCTTAAGACCATCCAGCCAGACCCCACAAACCAGTATTACAATGAAAGGTACAGAGACAAATACATACTCCTCAGTTTAAAAGATACATGAAATGTTTGATCTTTCTGTCTTGGCAAATAGTTTAGTAAATGTTATTATATACAAAGAAAAGGCTTGTCAACTTTTGTCATGAAGGAGGGGCTGTGGATCAGATGAGTTTAAACTGCAGTTTTCCGGAGGAGACAGCTGAGAAAATGTTAATTAATTAGTAAAGTAGCCTTCAGTCATGACAGAGAGATAGCTGATAACATCTCTTGTGTGTGGGGAGAGGGAGGTGGTGCAGGTGTGGTTTGAAGAGCTTAGTGCTTGAGTATTTCAGCTGCTGATTGTACACTTTAATTGACACACTTTTCTTTGCCTGCAGCCAGGTTACATTTTATGCAGTCAGGCCTTACCGCTTGCCTTGCTCTGTTGCACCTGATGACGCCTAGATGTACATATAATTATTGACTCACCTATCTCTGTCAGACAGGTCACACCTGATGATGTCGAGTTATTGACTCACCTTTCTCTGTCTGCAAGGTCACGGCTAGTTATTGACTCACTTTTCTCTCTATGGCAGGTCATGGCTGATGATGTCTAGTTATTGACTCACCTATCTCTGTCGGATAGGTCACACCTGATGATGTCGAGTTATTGACTCACCTTTCTCTGTCTGCAAGGTCACGGCTAGTTATTGACTCACCTATCTCTGTCAGACAGGTCACACCTGATGATGTTGAGTTATTGACTCACCTTTCTCTGTCTGCAAGGTCACGGCTAGTTATTGACTCACTTTTCTCTCTATGGCAGGTCATGGCTGATGATGTCTAGTTATTGACTCACCTATCTCTGTCAGACAGGTCACACCTGATGATGTCGAGTTATTGACTCACCTTTCTCTGTCTGCAAGGTCACGGCTAGTTATTGACTCACTTTTCTCTCTATGGCAGGTCATGGCTGATGATGTCTAGTTATTGACTCACCTATCTCTGTCGGATAGGTCACACCTGATGATGTCGAGTTATTGACTCACCTTTCTCTGTCTGCAAGGTCACGGCTAGTTATTGTCTCACCTTTCTCTGTCTGACAGGTCATACCTGATGATGTCCAGTTATTATCTCACCTTTCTGTCGTACAGGTCTTACATGATGATGTTCAGTGATTGACTTGCCTTTCTCTGTCTGACATGTTCATGCTTGATGATATCTGGCTGCCAGATCACAGCTAATGATATCTGGTTATTGACTCACCTTTCTCTGTCTGCCAGATCACACCCGATGATATCTTGCTATTGAATCACCTTTCTCTGTCTGACATGTTCATGCTTGATGATATCTGGCTATTGACTTACCTCTCTCTGTCTGCCAGATCACAGCTAATGATATCTAGTTATTGACTCACCTTTCTCTGTCTGCCAGATCACACCCGATGATATCTTGCTACTGAATCGCCTTTCTCTGTCTGACAAGTTATACCTTGTGATGTCCAGTTACTGTCTCACCTTTCTCTGTGTGAGAGGTCACACCTGATGCCATCCAGTTTTTGTCTCACTGTTCTCTGTCTGCCAGGTCAGTTCAGATGGTGTCCATTTTGTGACTCACCTTTGTCTGACAGGTCATACCTAGTGATGTCCAGTTATTGTCTCGCCTTTCTCTGTCTGCCAGGTCACTCCAGATGGTGTCCAGTTTTTGACTCACCTTTCTATGTCTGACAGGTCACAACTGATGGTTTGCAGTTATTGTCTCACCTTTCTCTGTCTGCTAGATCACGGCTGATGATGTCCAGTTATTGTCTCACCTTTATCTGCTAGATCATGGCTGATAATGTCCAGATATTGACTCACCTTTCTCTGTCTGCCAGATCATGGCTGATAATGTCCAATTATTGTCTCACCTTACTCTGTCTGCCAGATCTCACCTGATGGTGTCTGTACTCCGGAAGATGACAAGTGACATCCTACCAGCTTCCCAGACTCTCCTGCAGGAGCACCTGATTCCAGCCAATACCCTGCCCAGCGATGCCCTGGCGCGGTGCCTCAAGACAGTGTTCAGTCAGGGGTGGCTGGATCTCACGTCCCTCCACACCCTGGAGCAGATTCTCAACCTGTGTGGCTCAGACTGGCTCTGTGACCAGCTTGTCAGGGTTAGTATCTGGTAATATATATCTAACAGCCGTCAGTGGGGTTAAGCCATAATTTTTAAAATAATAATGGAGTATGTATTGGTGTTCTTTAATTTTGATCATCCTAGAGATCCTCCGGGGGCCTCTGTGGCCGAAAGAGTTAGCACGCCAGCATGGCTTAATGACCCAGGTGCCCCTGACCAAGGTGGTCTCTGTGAGTTCAAGTCCAGCTCACGCTGGCCTCCTCTCCAGACGTACATGGGAAGACCTGCCAGCAACGTGCGGATGGTCGAGGATTTTCCCCGGGCTTTGCCCTGTTTCCTCCCACCATAATGCTAGCCACTATCGTATGAGTGAAATATTCTCAGGCACAGCATAAAACACCAGTCAAATGAATAAATAATTATACATGGAAGCTTAGCAAGTCAGACGGGTCGAATAAAGACAGAACAAAGTGTATTTCATACATGTATGGTTTGCTCAACCATAGGTGTCTTTAAAATTATTAGATAAGTGTTGATATGATGCTTCTAGTCCACTTTGGGCCAACAATAGTTAAAGAACCTTATCTTTCAACCGCTAGGACATTAAAGATGTGAGTGCCGAGCCCAGCTTTGGACACAGAATTTGTACTTTCCCTTTGTCTAGTTTTTGGTCCTTGTTGACAATAAGTTGTTGATAAAGCTGGTATGATCGTTTGCACAGTCTGACATTCCATGGAAACCCATTTTCTTCCACCAATATGGTGGGTATATCTGTACGTCACACGGGGGAAGGTTGGGCAATGACTTGCCAAAGGCTAGTGGTATATCCCAAGCACTAAAGTTTTCTCCATGCTCAAGGTTGACCACCATCGCATCATGAGAAACTTTTGGGTTTGGCAATATAACCACAATCAAAGAAATAATCAACAGCAAAAAAATAATAATCAATTAACAGTTAAAATGTCCCACACTCATTTTGTGGAACAGGGGCTACATATTATTGAAGCACTAGCTGGAATCCAGCTCTTCATGATTCCGCTACCACATCAAGTTTCATGAACACCTCCAGTATGCCTGACTTATATGAACAATACAGTCACATAAGTGAAATTAAAATGCATGTGATTGATGTATGATTATTCTTTTTTCATGTGTATTGCAACATTTATGTACAAATCTGCAGTACAATGGTCACTACAAGTATGTACAAATTTGCCGTGCAGTGTTGAATAACATGTATGTACAAATGTGCAGTACGATGTTCAATACAATTATGAAGAAATGTGCAGTAAAATATTCAATACAAATATGAATAAATCTGCAGTGCAATGCTCAATACACAATGCTGTACTGCCACTTATTAGTTTGCATATAACTACACAAATATGGGGATTTTCTAACCACTTTCTCGTCGTAACCACTACAAAAAACATCGGAAAATTGAGTTTTTGACAAACTCTGTAATGAGATTTCATGAAATAAATTGAGTGTTCAGTACATTTATCGAAAAATATTGAGTTTTCTGATTTGTTCAAATTGAGTTTCTGGAATGAAATTGGCCAGTGGTGATTCCTATTTCTGCCATTGATTCTTGTAATTGATATATTATGTTACTGTGTCAGTAATCAGTGCTTTGGATTTTAATTTGTGTTTCTCATATACATGTAATGTGTTGTTATTTTCAGCACCTGTTGGGGAATAAGAGGCCAACAGACCTGACGCGGGCCCTCAGCATGGCCTTCTCGGCCTTCCACATGGACCTGGAGCCCCTGACCCTGAGTCTGCTGCTCCACACCCTGCCCTCGATCCTCCAGTCCTCCCACAGGCTCCACCTTCTCATTGATCCCCGGGGCTACACGCTGGCCAAACTCTGCGTCATGTGCATCAGTTCCGCCCACACTGCCAAGACGGCTCATAAAGGTAATGTACATATGCTGTATCTTTTACACCAGGTGTGCTGAGTGCTTATGTGCTGTTGTGGTTTTAGTCTTTGTCCTGTAGTCTTTTGTATTACAGAGTAGCAGTTTAGTTAAAGTGCCACTCTGGTCAGAATACAAATTGCGTAGAAATATGACAGTGATATGAAAGAAATCTTACAGAGTAAGCCTAACACCATGTTTCAAAAGGATTTTGATGAATAACACTATTTAACCCATATAAATGAAGATTCCTTGAAAAACAAATTCTTCGGCTGTGTCTGTAAAAGTTTCCTGATGTGACGTGATAATATTCCTTGTATGACGTGGAATCAGGCAAATATGGCATTGAGTAAGGTATTTGTGCTGGGATGACGTCAAAGGCGTTTGAAAGGGCAGCGTCATTTGTGGATACACGTCAGCAATTGGTAACGTCGTGTTTGTGGCTGACGTCACCCCTGGCAGAGTGGAAGGGACAGAAATATTTTGTTTCCGTATACTCTGACGAAACGTACAATATCAGTTTTAATGCGCTGCATTATTTTCACAATTTAGGAAAGTAATTCAGACTACCCCAGTCTTTATGAGTTCACCTTGCTTTTAAGACACAGATGTTTTGACACCAAAGTAGCCCTTTAAGTGTGCTTCATATCCTAGTGGCTTATGTTGTCATGGTAGGGGCTTACTGTGCTAATTAAACAAGCTTTATATAACTTTCCCAAATCCCTGTAAGGTCTCAAATTTGGTGGGTAGGCACCATTTTTTTTTTGCCTTTAGACATTTTAGAAGGCTGGAAGATTTAATTTCTCTTATATTTTTTTGCTTCTTATAAAGAATTGTTTTTGGTGATAATTAGAATGGCAGCACAACGTTATGTCTGACTCTGAAATGACCAAGATTTGCGCCAAAAGTGATGTTGAAGGTAAAAACACATGCTGTGTGCAAACTACATGGATAGGTCATGAAGAATGAAGGCATGATCATGGTAAAGTAAAATGTGTTATTTGTAATCATTATGATTTGTATGTATCATTTTTCTCTGCTCAGATTGCGTGGGATATGCACGTCGCGGAAGGAAACGATCTCGAAAAGATGTTGATCTAGAGGTAAGATGGATGAGTTTATTTATCTGTGTTAATCATCCTTGATTACAGCCATGACAACGTGAAACACCATTGAAATAAAATATAATCAGTTTATGTATTTGATTGGTGTTTAACTCAAGAGTACTTTACTTATACTGTGGCAGTATCTGGGACAAACCCATGACCATTGGCAGGTTGCTGGCAGACCTTCCCACACATTGCTGGAGATATGCCAGCCTAAGCTGGTCTTGAACTCACTGCAACTGCACTAGTGAGAGGCTTCGAGGCCATCACCGGCACGCTATCCCCACCCGCCACGGTGGCCACCCACCCCACACCCTCCACCTGCAATAATAAATAAATCATTGTTACATGCACTGCTCAAGAACTTCTTGCTTATTGTCTACTATGGCAGTCCAATACATTGAATATGGAGGTAGAAACCGGATTTCCTTGACAGAAACCACCATTTGATTCCATAAAGCAATTTTGTACTCAAGTATAACTTTTTCAAACTTAACTAAAATTAAGCATTCTTTAAATTTTAACATGGCATGGATGATGCGTGTATATCATGCTGAATCACAGGTGACACAAATTTCAAAATCGGTAATTATCAAATAAACTGTAAAAATTGAGCTTAATGTTTCTGACAGAAGTCAAAAATGGCTTTGTGGAATCATACCCCTTATCTGAGAAACGTTGTGACTTTAAGCCATGGGACTTGGATTACGTGACCTCAATTGCCAAAGGCATGACGGTCACAGAAAGCCAGTACCTTTGATGTTAAGCATCTGTATCCAGCTATATTGTAACTGGGCCTACTTGTGACTGCGAAACAACCGAAACTTGACAACATCAGGCATCTTGTGGTCAGTGTTTTGTGGCTGCAGTGGACATAGAGATACCTGCATCTAAGTGCCCAGCTTTTGATCCGTGTTTTCTGACTTTTCTAGGACCTGGAGGAAAGCGAGAGCAGACCGAGTAAACAAAGGCGGATCCAGGATCCGGCTGAGATCACTTTCCACCTGGACGGATACAATCTAGGTGAGCTACTTCACACCTCTGAGTAGTGGGCCAAGGTCTAGAAGGTGAAGGTGCTTGTCTTGCAATGGCTGTGATGTACAAAGTGGCCGTTCAAGACTGGCTTTGGGCAGGGAATTTGCACATTTGTCTACTCTCACTGCCATTCGGTTTGTGGCAGCAAATGGACGATGATGCCTGTGTGTGGTGATTTGCGCAGTCTGGCCATTGTTGATGGCCATTGTTTTGTGCATATCTACATGTACACCACATGGAAATTTTTGTCAGCAACTTGCCAAAGGTCAGTGGTTTAAGTATATTTCTCTCAAGAGTTATCGTCCCATCAGTGTCATGTTATGTCATTGATGGACTATGGACCCTGAGAGACCAGCCACCCACACTCCTTCAACCCACCAGCCCCACCGCATCCCCACCCCATCCCCACCCCATCCCCATGTGGGCTTTTCCTTCCACCAGAGTTATTTCACATCTACATGCATGATCATTGACATCATAACTACTGGTTGTTTAATTTTCTGAGCTCTATTTGAGGCCTTAGGAAGCCCATAGTAATAAGCCAATTTTAGAAATTGAGAAATATAAACCCAGTGTTTCATGTATCCTTTATAGTTACTACATATTACAGAAAAATTACTTTTATTCTTTTTTCTTTTGAAACTAGAAGCGTGTATTGAGTATGCTATGATGAATGACAGCTGGGAATGTTTTGTCAAGTTTTTCTGTGCTTCCCTACATTTTTTTTCATGTTTGTTTTGACTTGCATGTAAAATGCATTGTAAACAACATACAGAATGCAGTACACCTTACCACACCTTTTGGGATATCCATAAATATGTTAAACTTCATTGTGGTATCGCACGTAAGCTAGTGATACATTTTTCTGTTAAGCCATGGGAACAGATAGCGCACTATGCATTGCTCAGCCATAAATGTACTTCCCAAATTATTGTTTATAATGTTATTCTGTGGATTTTCATGCTGTTTCCCCATTCTCAGTCCAGCTTCTCTGCACTATAATTCTGTCTGCCTTCGTGTAAGTGGAATATTCTTGTGTACAGTGTAAAACATCAGTAAATAAATAAATATGTTTTTCTTTTCCAGCTTTGTATTTTTCTTCATATTAAGGCTTCATATATTCCTTATTTTTTAGATCTGATAACGCCCAAGGAGGATGGTGACATGTCACCTACATACGATACCAGAGACCCCTTAAATAAAGCATTAGGTGGGTATTTGTGACCATAATCAGGGTTTATATGGACTCTCAAAATCGGGGAGGAGCTACATCATAAGATAAAACAAATTTTCAGTATCGTGATAAACACTATAAAGTGCTTGATAATTGTTCAACGTGATGAAACTTTTCTGATAGTGATAATTGCTTTGTAGTTGCTACATGTAAGCTTCGTATGTTGGGTATATCTAGTGAACTTATTCCGGATGTTGAATGCTGTGGCCAAGGACAGCCAGGTGGGCCCAAGGACAAGCTTTACTGTGGCATTTATAGATGAGGCCATCCGATGTGGACCAAAATTTGCCCGCTACATTTTACAGTTTATGCCTCCACAAATGGTGAGTAAACAGGCATGGGCTGAAGTAACAGCGGGTGGAATGTGGTAACACAGGTGGGCTGAGGCAACAGCTGGGGCTGAGGCAACATCAGGTGGGCTGAGGTAACATGGATGGGCTGAGGTGGGGGGGGGCGGGGTAACACAGGTGGGCTGAGGTAACATCGGGTGGGTTGAGGTAGCATGGATGGACTGAGGTAGTGGGGATGGGCTGAGTTAACAGCAAGTGGGTTGAGGTTACAGGGGGTGGGCTGAGGTAACAGCAGATGGGCCGAGGTAAGAACGAGTAGATCGAGGTAACAGTGAGTTGGCCAAAATAACGAGTGGGCCGAGGTAACATGGGTGGGCTAAGTAACAGCGGTGGGCTGAGGTAACAATGGTGGGCTGAGGTAGTGGTGGGCTGAGGTAACACAGGTTGGCTGATATAACAGAAGTGGACTGGGGTAACAGCAGTGGGCTGAGGTAACACAGGTTTGCTGATATAACAGCAGTGGGCTCGGGTAACAGCGGTGTGATGTAACAATGATGACATTTTTTATGTATTGTATGCGAACGCATCGCATTATGTAGTCATGACATTTGCTCTCAGATCTGAAATTGTTGATCAAAGTACAATCATTAACAAATAGTTCTGAAGATAATGCACAAATTTAACCTCTCTTTTGTCCAGTTTTGCTACAAGTTCTTTTCAGAAAGTATTATAGTGAGGAAGTGGGAAGTAACAACTGAGTAAATTGAATTTAACGTTTAAAAATGTCATTTTTTTCTCTTCCACATGCAGGAATATTTTGTTGTTTTTGTGAGGGTCATTCGGGCTACAATGCCACACCTGTCAGTTTGTGAGAGATAAATGATTTAGAAGACAAATCTTCCGTCAGTATACATAAAAAAAAAAATTTTAAGTGACTTAGCATCACTTTGATTGTTTTCACAGTGTTAGAGTTGTGATGGCTTTCATTTTATTTTTGTGCTGTCGATTTTCACGGGCCCCAAGCCTGCTTGATTCTCAGCTGCCATCTTGGAGAATCATTCATCATCGAAGCCTGTGTCTTTGCCATGCTCAATAAATATTGCTTCACTTGCTGAACATAGAAGATCAATGGTAGTTGAACAGTAGCAGATTTGGATTAATACTTATTGTGGTTTTGCCGAATACCCAGACTTAATCTCTGATGAATATAATGGAGCTCTAAGACCGCCATTTACTAGGCCGACCCTACCGAGTACCAGTGGTTATGTGAAGCGAGGTAGATCGTTTTTCAAGGAATTAAAACACAGATGCCATATTTTAGAATGGTACAGACCCATACCCATGTTTGCCATAGACAATACAGATCTAAAAGTAAGTTTTGGTTTAAACTTGTTTTAAACGCGTCACAAGTCACAAGTTGGCAATAACGAAAATTGGACACTGTATAATGTATCAAATTTCATGCTTGAAGCAAAGTTACTTCAGCATGTAGAGCATGCCAAGAGAAAATTTGTAAAGTTCAGCATGTCTTATTACATGAGTTTTGTGAGGTTATTTGGGTCATGTGAGGTGAAATGGGGTTGACAGTGTCTGACCACATGCAGCAGGAATCTATAACTGCTCTGTGTATAGGCTACACTGCCTCACCTGACACATAGTTTGTATACAAACTACAGAAAGTATATGTTTGCTGGATATCAGTGAATTTCCCTCCGGCCCCTTCCTTTGGGGGGACATTCATATTTGTATACTGCATAAAATATTAAAGATTCAGACTATGTAAATTATTAGCTTCATGGAAAAAATTTGTTTTTCATAACTTTCTTTCATGGAACCGATTTTGTCTTTCTTTTCTGTCATGTTGGTTCCCATGAAAGTGAAACATAAAACAGAACAGTTGTTGTCGCTATGTCCACATTGCAAGTGTTTATAATTTTTCAGTATTTGCATTCCTCATAAAGCGATTTTCTAACCTCCTAGCTTCCACCAAAAACAGCCATGACAGGTGATGGTTAAAACTGTGAAATTATGATAGATTTAGTTTTGTGTGTTGATCAAAGGCCAGGCAACAGAATTATCTACATATAAGAAACCCGAGCATTCGTCATAGAAAACGTTTCTGTGCCTATGGTCTCCAGTTTGAGATTTTTATTTTACCAAGAAAATTATTGTTAAATTGTTGAATATTTCAGTTACAAATGTAAAGTGGGCTTCATGGGCCAAAGTTCCACATTTTTGTCACATGATTTCTTGTTTTTTACACTGTACACTCTATTTGATTTACATGTTAAGTTACATGTAATTTTTACATAAATATTTTACTGACTGAAATCAAATTATACTACCAAAATACATATGTGGCCCATAAAACTCACTTTACAATGTGAACATTGTACAGCTCTTTCCTAGCAATGATAAATAAGTACATTCTGAAAACGAACCTGATGTAATTAATCTGAAGTAATTTTATGATTTCTGAGAAAGTATGTTACTGCAGCATAAAATTATCAACCACCTGGGTGACCTAGTGGTTACAGTTACTGCCTGGATGACCTGGTGGTTACAGTTACTGCCTGGGTGACCTGGTGGTTACAGTTACTGCCTGGGTGACCTGGTGGTTACAGTTGCTGCCTGGATGAGCTGGTGGTTACAGTTACTGCCTGGATGACCTGGTGGTTAAGTTACCACCTTGGTGACATTGTGGTTACAGTTACTGCCTGGGCATGGTGGTTGAAGTGTCCGCCCTGGAGGCCTGGCAGTTATAGCGTCCGCTCCAAATGCCTGGATGTTATAGTGTCCACTCCAAAGGCCTGGTGGATATAGTGTCTGCCCCCTACACCTGGTTGTTATAGTGTCCGCCCCTGAGGCTTGGCAGTTATAGTGTCTGCCCCAGAAGCCCTGTGGTTATAGTATCCGCCCCTGAGGCTTAGCAGTTATTGTGTCCACTCAAAAGGCCTGCTGGATGTAGTGTCCACCACGGAGGCCTGATGGTTATAGTGTCTGCCCCAAAGGCCTGAATGTTAAAGTGTCCCCCCCGAAGGCCTGGTGATTGTAGTGTCTGCTCCAAAGGCCTGGATGTTATAGTGTCTGCCCTGGAGGACTGGTGGTTGTGTTGTCCGCTCCAGAGGCCTGGTGGTTATAGTGTCCGATCTGTATATGTGATGGTTATAGTGTCTGCCCTGGAGGCCTGGTTGATATAGTGGCTGCACCACAGGTCTGGTGGTTATAGCATCCGCTCTAGAGGCCTGGATTTTATAGTGTCTGCCCAAGAGGCCTGGTGGATATAGAATCTGCCGCAGAGGCCTGATGGTTATAGAGCCTGCCCCAGAAGCCTGGTGGATAATGAGTCCTCCCCAGAGGCCTGATGGTTATAGAGCCTGCCCCAGAAGCCTGGTGGATAATGAGTCCTCCCCAGAGGCCTGGTGGTTATAGAGCCTGCCCCAGAAGCCTGGTGGATAATGAGTCCTCCCCAGAGGCCTGGTGGTTATAGAGCCTGCCCCAGAAGCCTGGTGGATAATGAGTCCTCCCCAGAGGCCTGGTGGTTATAGAGCTCGCCCCAGAGGTCTGGCAGTTATAGTGTCCACTCCAGAGACCTGGTGGATATGGTGTCCATCCCAAAAGCCTGGTGGATATTTAGTGTACGCCCCAAAAGCCTGGTGGTTATAGTGTCCATAAACCGGCCTTGGAGCCTGTGAAATGCACATGCATGTGGGCTTGTATAGTCTTAGCTGTACAAAGCTCTCTTAACATTACAAGCACATAGCTATCATACCTGCAGCAGTGGTTGCCATGGTAGTTACATGCTCTTAACACTAAGAGGGCTGCATGCAAGTGCATACCTATATTCAGCATTTTTCAACATAATTGACCGCGAGAATCGTCTTCTTAGATAATGCAGGTGCAATGAAGTATTAATAGGAACAGGTTGAGACAGTTTTTGATGTATCCTAGCAGCCTTATCACCCCAGTGACGTTGGCCTTGTTCAGAGATTTCTGTACAAAATTTGCTAGTTGTATCAATATTAAATGGTCAATGTGAAGAGGAATACCTTAAATGACCTGAAATTTTGTCCCTGACAAATTTACCAATTTTTTAGCTCTTTGGTCGAAATGTATTAGCAAGTTGTCTGGTTTCTGTCCATCTTTCCATCTTTCTCTCTGGCATCTGTTAACTTTTCCTTCAAAAGGCTACTCCTCCTACAGTTTGTGTCCGATTTCAAAGAAGCTTGGGTCAAGCATAGACAGTATCAAGATGCATAATTCGTAGTATCGATTTTTCATTTCGATCGTTTGTCTGTCTGTCTCTCTGTCTGTTTATACAGAATATGTTAACATTTTTAAAACACTATGCCTCCTACAGTTTTTTGAATGATTTCAAAAGACCTTGTTTAAAGTGTAGACTACATCAAGATACATGAATTGTAGTATCAATTTCCCCTTCCATGATTGATTCTCTGTCTATTCATCCAGTATATACTAACATTTCCTTCAAAATGGTACTGGTTACTGTTAGAGTTTTTGTTCAATTTCAACAAAACTTGGTAAAAGTGAATCAAGATACATACTTCGTAGCACTGATTTTCAGTTTGCATTGTTCATTGTCCGTTATGCATAAATAATTTTGTAATCGGCTCCATGATAATTTTACCCCAACCAGTAGACCTACTGTCTCATAAGAGACACTGGTTCTGATTCTGAGAGTTGTGTTGTTCGTAAAAAGGTGATCAGAAGTTTGGTTGGGAGGAAGGATAATATCCTACTGGAAAAATGTAAGTTTTGGCTCCAAAAGTAATATTTTATGGTATTTATTTGCCTGTAACGATGCACATTTTTGGACGAAATTTTAGGTCGTTTACAGGATGTACTGTATCAGGCCACAAGGGGGCACCAGTATCCTGTAAGAGTGTGATCATAAGATACCACAACTGTGTTGGATTTGATTGCTTTGCAGATGAGTCACTTGATGAAGATGATGCCTGAAGCATTAACTGATCAGCATGTTCTTAATGGATGTGACTTGTCCTCACGGGTTGGAAGGAAGGTGGCTGCAAAAGCCATCTGCCAAAACACACGTTATCATCGATGGAAAGGCGGCGCCAAGGCCTCCGACACAGCTTCTCTGACTTAATAGCGACAGAGAGGGAGCTATCACAGGCATGCGCCAGAATTTCTGCCACAAATGATGGATGTCAGCTCAAAGAACATGAATGGTTCCTCAGTGATTTTTACAAAAATAGAGCCACAGGAGATGAAAACATAATAGACTATACACATTGTTGTGGCGTTTGTAACTTGGCAGTGGCTGCTGTTTGTAGCAGGGCAGTGGCTGTTGTTTGTAACTCTTCAATATCTGCGGTTTATAACTAGTAGTCGCTGCTGTTTGTAAGACGTCAACGGTTGCTGTTTGTAACTCGGCAGTGGCTGCCATTTGTAACAGGGCAGTGGCTGCTGTTTGTAACTCGGCAGTGGCTGCCATTTGTAACTCGGCAGTGGCTGCTGTTTGTAACTCGGCAGTGGCTGCCATTTGTAACAGGGCAGTGGCTGCTGTTTGTAACTTGGCAAGTCCATGATCCTCCGACGGTTAGCAGACCTTCCTACCCTCGACCAGGCTGACATAGAGCGCATCGGCGAGACTCCTGATTCATAGTGGTGCTAGCTTTGCCAACAGATCAACAGATCAACGATCAGTGTAAGAACCAGGCTGATTGCAGAGTACATTTGTGTCATAGATCAGGCAGGGCCACTGCTAGGTTGTAGGAAAGTTTTGTTAATCACCTAATGAAACATCTTGCTCTCCGTGAATCTTGCTTCATTGTCTTTCTTTCTTCTGCATGGGGATGAACGTAGTCTTCTGCAGTAGTCATATCAAGGCTGTCTCATGTTACAGTTTCTGACCACATTGTTTGTATTACCCATGTTGGATGCACAGCACCTAAACAGGGAGCATGATTCACCAGTAATGGGATTTCATTCGTGGCCTGAATATCATTCCATCGATTCAATGTAATCTTTTGATAAGGTAGAATTACAGTCTGAAGGAAAACTCGCTCCACAATGCAAAAGCGAGATATCTGGGAGCAGGGGAAAGGGCGTAAGCAGATTATGAGGGATGTTTTCCCAGCGGTCATCTTGTAGCTCAGTGCTGCTTTGTTTTGCAGTCATTTCAAACTGAGACAGCCAAAAATTTGATTGACTGAGTATTGATGTGAAAGACACGCCAAAACCCTCCCCAAAAAACCCATATATTGAAATGTGAAAAAAATGAGTTTAAACTGATATATCAAGCAACCTGTCAGTGCATGTAGCATCGGTTTATCCAGATATGTGGAAGAAATTACGAACAGTTTTCATTTCTATGAGGCGCACAACTTTTCTCTGCACCCCCAAATCAGCCCTTCCCAGAGCATATTCTCTATGTGGGGATGTGTAGGGGTAAGCTCCAGTATGGTCATGGAGCCCATTATCCTTCACCAAAAAAAAAAAAAAAAAAAAAAAAAAAAAAGAATTCCAGAGTTTAAACCTACTTTTGGAGTATTTCAGTATATGATAAGTCCTTTTGAGATCTGTCGGAGTGTTTCAGGACATGCAAATCCTTTTTGGGTGTGCTTGTGGACTGCTGTTTTCGCTGATCTTTTGGTTATGAGGTTTAATTTTATATACGCCGTCAGTCTAATCGTGATAATGTTTGTTTGCAGGAGATATAACATCCCTTTCAACTACATGTCAGTCGTATCATGACTGTTTCAACACAGTAGGTGTCTTTCAGTGCCTGCCGAATTCTTTGAATTCAAGTCCAGAAGCCTTTGGATTGTCTTGGTGTTTTCCCCCCGGCTCCACCCACTATAATGCTGGCCACATCTGAAGGATACTAGAACCCTCATAACCAAAATATCACATTTTGCGTTGTGTATCCCAAAATATGGATCAAACATGTGTATATATATTCTGAAAGCTGAACGAATGCTGATTTCAAAAATGCTTTATAATTTACCAAACCTTAATATTAATCAAAATAAAGAGAAAGTGTGAAAAAATCAGAACTGTTTTTCAGAGTGTAATTTTTCCGCCAGTTTTCAAAGTTTTCAGATTTTTCTTACCTAAGTGGATAGATTACTATTTAAACTCAAAAACAGTTCCACGCATTTTAATATTCATCTTTTAATATCGTTTAATGTGAAAACTTTCAAAAAAAATTCGAAAAGATATCCAAAATTTGTAGGACTGTGCCAAGTTTCAAAGCATTATGTTGAAAAAGAAGCGAGAAATAAAAGTATTTCTCCATACCACCGTCTGAAAAATACAAAGGAAGAAAATGACCCAAATGTCTGGAGGAGAATAATATGTGACAAAATTCGTCATTAATTCGTTTGCCAATTAATTTTAAACAAGAATTGTCCTGCCTCCAGTTAAAATATGAACATATAAACCTAGTTACGTTAAATTTTAAAAACTTACCATGCACCATGAAAGCCTAAATTGGTGTTTTATCTTGACATTTCTGAGCAAAACCCGCTTGAATGCGTTTATACCCCCCCCCCCCACAAATGGCACCCTGGAGGGGAGGGGGTATTAGGGCTGTTTTAGTTAATAGGTCTGCTCGTGTAGTCTGCACAAGCAGTCCTGCACAGTTCATAGTCGGGGGCCTTTTACATATAACAGAGACATGTCTATTCACAGTAGCTAACCCCTCTGGGCTCTGCGTAGTGAAGTGTAATGTAACAACCATATGCCGCAGGTATGAACATAATGCAAATGCCCTGCAGTATAATAAATCATTATAGATATGCACATTATTATGGATATACTTTTAGATCTATTGCGCCATTCAAAGGGACACGGTATTACAGACATCTTTATGTTGGTACTATAGAGGAACAACTCAATTTAGTCCGGATTCTTCACATTGCCGAATACTATAAGGCACTTACTACCGTCATGGTGAAAACTCAGACCTCCACAATTGTTTCGCGCAGAAATATTCGTCCATATCATTTCTATCCGATAAAGGGCGCTAATCTCTTAGTTTCCTTAAATAAGATACGCCGTTTACGAATGAGCTGCCAGAGATTCGATCCTTTAGAGCAAGGGGCTGCTCAATCAAATATGGCAGAGGAATGCTACGCTCTGCACGACTACTGCAACACGTTTGCCCGCCACACACATCCAACCTCATAGTGCTCTGCTCAATACTCGTGCCTCCGACGCGGTGGCTTCTTGGTCAGCGTAATACCGTCAAGGAGTTGCAGTTGCTGAAGAGAGCTCTTTCCACTTTCTGGTTTAGATCGTTTTTAATGCGGAAATGTTCGTGGTTTGATCTACAGGACACGGTAGATGTAAGAATTTCCCATTGAGGTCTTAGATTTAACATTAAAACGCAAGTGGTAATAAACGCATAGTCATATGACTTATAAACGCGTACTAGATCATTTTAACAATTATTTAGTTTCACAAGCGAACTTTTAGCCATTGGAGTAAATTTAAATTATATTTAGATACCGAAATAATGTCAGGGGCCACCGACGTTCCAAAGTGTTTGCCGTGTCCATTTATTCGATACCAAAAATAAGGCGAAGGAAGTTGAGTGGTAACGAGGCGCATGCCAATTTTACATCACTTCTGCAGGAGTTCTTTTCTAACTACTCATAACGATTATTTACTTAAGGCGTAAAGGGGTTTATTTACTTTCACTTTGGCGATTACCGAAGTTCTGAGACATATTTCACTTGGATAACATCGCTCAGGTCAGTTGATTAATGTGTACCTTGTAACCACAAGGAATCCATCGCACATCGCCTTCCACCTGACGAACTTTCTGATGTAAGGCTACAGTCGTGACTCCGGCAGCTGAATTCAAACATATCGCCACGATATTGCTGAAACATTTCCGATGTGGCGTTAAGCCATAATCATTCATTTATACCTTGCTCAGGAACGGGTGATGGAAGTCAGGCACTGTATCATACTTGGCAAGTGATTTCCGTGTTTACAGTAAAGTCTACTTCTACGACTTGTCTGGCTATATTCAGTTTCTTTTTCTCACAATGGCAGACTGAATTCGTTTTGCATTTCACGACGACAACGTTCTGCCGTATGACCCTGTACCACACATTACCCGACGACTCGTTCAACCTGTGGCTACCTCACTCGAACAGTGTGAAGTTATGTTTCTGGGTAATTCACACTATTCAAAAAATTGGCGGGAAGTTGTGTGATACCTCCCCCCCCCCCTTCCACTGCAGTCTACAGTACCAACAGATCTACCCCGCTCGATGACCGAGGAACTGATCCCCAAACCACAAGGAACAACATATGGCTGCGAATAAAACTGTAATTTTGAACACAATACCTGCTTCATCTTGTTGACGAAAGGCCTTTTGATAGACGATAACCCAAGCAGCCATGAGGTACAGGCCTTTGTGCATTCAATGCGGGGGTAGGCTTACCTGAATAGACAGAATTCCAAAAGAGCGGCTACATTATTTTCTGACCTCGAAAGGGATTAGCACTCTTGTGAGTGATGTTTGGGTGAGCTATCATTAGGTAAGATTGCCTATGTCTCTTTGTTTGAAAAGCGAGATCCTCTTGGAACAGAAGCCAATGCATGTCATCTTACCAGCAATGTTAGATGGCCTGGACTGTGCGACAGGGAGCCATTGGAGACAAAACTGGACTAACCTCCCCCACAGCTCTCCTATGACGACGGAACTTGCATGATCCAGGACCGGAAGTGCGGCCTCTATAATATTGCTCACAGGGAGACGATGAATCAAATTGCAGTCTAACTGATGATGTTTTCAAATGTGCCGATGGTAAAAAACTCTCAATAAGTAATTGTTGTGACTTTCATCTCGATTTTCCCGATGGTAATGGTGAAGTTCACTGTGTCCATCTTGACTGTTCTGAATCAGAAAACCGATGTATAAATGGTGAGTGTGTCTGTAGATCTTTGGTGTGACCACAAAGCCGATTATGTTGACGGCTCAGACGAATACGACTGCGACTTCAAACAGGAGTGTAAGGGATTTATGTGCCCTGTACCTGATTCCCTCAGTTCCGGCGTGTTAGAGGATTTGCAGGCTGGCTTTCCCAGACAGAAGTGATGCTGACGAAAACTCGATAGCTTCCAATGACAGTCCGTGGCATCTACACTTCTTGTAAATGAAAACAGAATTATAACTCAGTTTAGTAATGGTGATACGGATTGTCCTCCCGAAGGCTTTCACGAAATTCGCTGTCATCGAGATCATGCAAAGTGTTATCCCTCTGGCAAAACTTGTGTGTACGATCACGTGTATTGTCATCTCAAGTACTGTCAAAATGTTGCCCAGTTAAAACACCGTGAGGAGTTTGAGTGTCGGGATATGTTGAAGTGCACGAAATCTTACTGTATCCTCGCATTACAAAGTGTGCAATAGCGTTCGAGATTGTGAGAGGGGAGAAGACAAGTCGAGCTGTAAGGATAATCCTTGTCCGGGGAAACTAAGATGTGGCTCAACGTCTCAATGTGTGTTGCAGGTCAATGTTTGCGACGGTATGGTCAGCTGTAGGGATGATTGGTCAGACGAAAGGTTTTGTGATTTGGTAAATTTGTCCTGCCTTGTCAATTGCACCTGCATCAGCAGCCTCTGGCGCAACATTGGTATTATTGCAAATGTTCATGACATTCGTCTGGAGCAAATTAAAATATCTTTATCCAGCACGATTCTTAAGCGTTTTCCCTACCTTGCTCAGATCTGTATGTCTAAAAATGTGATGACAGCATAGGGGTCATTCCAACCGATGTATTCTGGAACTACAGGGCAACCCTATCCATGAAATAACCTCGGGGACTTTTCGGGCTCTGACGTCTTTTCAGTGACACAAAACTTGGCCTCCTTCTCCTTTGTGGGCCTGGATAACCGTCTTTCACTTGACTTTTCCGATAATTTTTTTTTTTTCTCTTTTTTTTTTATGTCAGCATTTGCGACCTCCTCATGGAACTGTATCTGGTAGCGTTGTTTAGCGCTGGCCTACATTATAGACAAAGCTATATTCTCAATGACTGTAAGTGGAAGAATTCAGTGTACTGCAAAGCTGCACTATATGGTGTCTTTCAGTTTATACTGCCTTTTTACTTTGGTGACTACAGAAGAAACGCTATCTGTCTAACGTTTAATTTTACCAATCCGAAAGTGTCGGGCTGGGAAATGACAACTGTCGTTTTTAATAGTCTTGGACTAGCAATGATTATAGTTATATACATACTGATTTTTCATAAGATAATGGAGGCACAGCGGGGAGCGGGTCGTAAAGATCACATTGAGATTGACGTTGCTCGTAAACTGTCCATTGTTATATTGGCGGACTTTGCTTGTTTGTTGCCCATAATCCAAGAAAACCTCTCGTCGGTTTGGGGGCGTCCTATTGACAGACACATGGCATCTGTCCTAGTATCACTAATCTTTCCCGTAAAGATTAGTGAGCTGAGCCGTAACAGGTTGTTGGTGTTTCTGCTGCATAGCTGTCCTTTACATGCCCCGAAAACAGAGAATTGCCCGCACGAATTTTCTGCTTACAAAAGCATCTTTCCTTTCAAGAATACATCTTAGAGATTAGCAAGGGAAGTGCTGTTACACCTTGAATTTGGAAAAAAAAGCCAACTAAAGTTCTTCAAGTCTAAAGTAAATGTGTACTGACATTGTGGCTTTCTTGTTTTGTCATGTTTACAGTCAAGGTAAGATTCGCCTTAAATTAACCTGTACCGATATTCAGTAATTGATTGTACATAGCTTTCATGTTTTGTCATATTTACTGCTAAGGAACGATTCGCCTACTTTTATGTGTATTGATATTTAATAACTGATTGTACATGTCTTTCATGTTTAGTAAGTTTCTTTCTTCTTTACCCAGGATTCGCCAAAACTTTATGTTTGCCCATATTCAATAATTAATTGTATATACCCTCCGTGTTTGGAAATTTCTAAATGTAGTTTTTTGTCTTGTCACGAAAAGATACGTTTCAGTGTGCCATGCCTTAGAATTTGTTTTGTTGACAATAATTTTAATTTCTTAACCAATAAAATAAATCGAATAATTCTCGAGAATACACGCATAGATGTATATGAACCACTCCGTTAGTCGGACGTGTATATTGTATATTGGGATTTCTCTCGCGCTGCACTGTCCGTCAACAAATTGTTGTGCCAGAAAAGGCTTTGTCAAAAGTCTAATACCGCCATAATTTGACCATTGCAACAGCCTCGATACGCAGTGGTGTCATATTTCACAACTTAGACCACGGACTACCCTGCGTGTCTATAATCATGACTTGATTGGCCAAATGCTGGTCGATCCGTGTCAGTGATGGGCCAAATACAGACCGGTTGGGTGTCAGTTATAAGCCAAATACCGGTCGACCTTGTGTGAATTCTAGGGCAATTATCGGACCACCCCGTGTGAGTTTTAAGCCAAATACCGATCGACCCGGTGTCAGTTATAAACCAAATAATGGCCGACCAGGTGTCAGTGTTAGGCCAAATGTCGGTTCAACCAGTGTCAGTTACAGGACAAATACTGGTCGACCCAGTGTTAGTCATAGGCGACATACTGGTTGACCTGGGGGGTCAGTTATGAGCCAAATACTGGTCGAATCGGTGTCAGTACTAGATCAAATGTCGGTCCACCTAGTTCCCGTGATAGGTCAAGCAACGGTCATCTCGGTGCCATTTATAAGCCAAATACTGGTCGACATGTTGTGAGTACTAGGCCAAATATCTGTCCACCTAGTGTCAGTGTTATTTATAAGCAAATACCGGTCGACCCGATGTCATTTATAAGCCAAATACTGGTTGAGCCGATGCCAATTAGTAGCCAATTACTGGTCGACCCAGTGTCAATGATAGACCAAATACTGGTCGACCTGGTGCCAGTGATAGGCCTAATACAGGTCGACACGGTGTCGGTTAAAAGCCAAATGTTGGTCGACCAGGTGTCATTGATAGGTCAAATACTGGTTCACTCGATATCAGTGATAGGCAAAATGTCGGTCCACCCAGTGTCAGTTATAAGGCCAAATGCCGGTTAGGCCGATGTCAGTGATAGGCAAACACTGTTCGACCAGTGACAGTGATAAGCCAAATACTGGTCGACCCGGTGTCAGTGATAGGCCAAATACAGGTCCACACGGTTTCGGTTAAAAGCCAAATGCCGGTTTACCAAGTGTCAGTGAGTAAAGTCAAATAGTTGTCGACCCGGTGTCACTTATAAAACAAATACTGGTCGACCCGATGTCAGTTATAAGCAAAATACTGAGCCACCCGTGGTAAGTGATAGGTCAAATAATGGTCCACCCGGTGTTTGTAATACGCTAAGTTCTGGGCGACCCAATGGCAGTTATGAGTCAAATACCGTTTGACCCGGTTTCAGAAATATGCAAAATACTGGTGGATCCGGTGGCAGTTATAGGCCAAATACTGGTCGACCCGCTGTCTGTGATAAGTCAAATACTGATCGATCGGTATCAGTGACAGGCCAAATGTAGGTCCATCAGGTCTGTGGAAACTCTACCGCTGTAATATTTCTGAACTGTGGAAACTCTACGCCAGCAATATTTCCATTTCTGTGGAAACTCTACCACTGGAACATTTTCGGTCCGTTGAAACTCTAGGGCTGGAACATTCCCTCTCTGTGGAAACTCTACCACTGAAACATTTCTGGTCTGTGGAAACTGAAGGGCTGGAACATTTCCGATCTGTGGAAACCCTACTGGAACTTTGCCGGTCGCAATAAAACACGGTCGGGTAAAAATTTGTTAGCGTATAAAATTAAACCGACATTTAAGGACAGGAAAAGAATAATATTTCATTTCTTTGGTTCGCGTATTATCTGAGATCGTGTGGAAAACTCTCGCTCTGTCTCGCGATTTCTGGTGCCTTGTGCACAATCGTGTGACGGAACAGACAAAAATATCCCCCCCCCCCCCAAAAAAAACATCAAGACATGTGCACCATTAAACAAAGACTGGGTGTCCACTGGTGACTTACGCAGGTAAACAATTCCACGAGGACAAACTTTAGACACATTTACGAGCCTGTACACATTATCTGTCTTCATTGCATCTGAGCAGATCAGTCAAAGATCAAAGATTCGCCATGATGTAGCAAAAAATAAAAAACCAGATAGAATTACTTTTTAACTTTAGCTAATATGTCACTTAGAGTTCAGTTAATGGGTCATTTTTGTATTTGCTTAAGGGCAGGGTCCGTGTGATTGCTTGCTAGAAATCTGCACGTGATCACGACCTGTCAGTGTTATTTGTGCACAAAATGACAGTTTCTATTATCGCTTATAAATATTTTAATATCCCGAATATGTGATGAAATCTATCGCGCTCTTTGCCACAGAAACTGTCCACAGTCCCGAGCCTTTCTGGACTTTAAACATTTCTGTATTGTTTCGCAATTGAGCTGGAGTTACCTACGTTTTATTGATGGATCTTTTTGGACATTCGTTGTAAGGAATACGGCATGTAGAGCAAACAAAAGTGTTCTGTGTCGATTGCAATGCACCCGCCTCTAGAGGTTAGAGCGCCCGCCTCCAGGCCGGAAGATCCAGGCTTAAGCCTGGGTTGAGTCATACCAAAGATTTTAAAAATGGTACTTGTTGCTGCTTCGCTTTTCGCTCATCGTTGAGAGGTAAGAGCAAGGAGACAGGACTGGTTAGCCCGGTGTCAGTATAATATGACTGTGTGGGCTATTATGTCTGGTGTCTTCGGCATGAGGTTCCAGTGGCGGCAGCAATTTGGCGGCATGGACTCGCTAGAAGTACACACCAGAAGGACTCCTCGTCGTCATATGACTGAAACACTACGTTAAGCACTACGTTAAACCCCAAGAACTCACTCACTCCATTGCAACGTGTTCTACCGTGCGCAGAATGTATATTACTTACATGTACAGTTCATTTTAAATTTGATTTTATATTTAAATTCTTAATTTATTTGATGAGAATTTCTCCTCAAAATATGAATTACTAAGATAGTAATTAACAAAGTATATACATATAAATATATAAATACATATGCTAACAGAATATATATATATATATATATATATATATATATATATATGTGTGTGTGTGTGTGTGTGTGTGTGTGTGTGTGTGTGCTTCCATTCATGTAGAATTATATATCTGTACTATATCTGTATTATGTCTGCATTAAGGGTGAGTGAGTGCTGGGGTTTAACGTCGTACTTAGCAATGTTCAGTCATATGACTGGTGTGTGCATATAATGTTCCTTCATTTATGAGAAATACTCTACGTACTGGAAACTCAGCATTGATGTGAAAAAGACGAAAGTTGTAATTTTTGGCAGCAGATATACAAGAAATGAAAAGTTCGTATGTTGTGGAGAAGAGTTATCTGCTGTTGACCACTTTAAGTATTTTGGTGTGTTTTTAAGCTTGAAAAAAATTCAACTACGCAATTGAAAAACTTTAAAGAGGCAAAAAAAAAAGCAATGCACTGTCTGCTACAAAAAATAAGTAACTTAGATCTGAATGTTACAAGCATTTTGCAGCTACTTGACAAGACAGTAATGCCTATTCTATTGTATGGTTGCCAAATATGGGGTGTGAACAATACAAGGTTGACTGAGGTGTCTGAACTTCAGTTCTTCAAACAAATTCTTAGACTGCGTAAACCCAGTCGTGGTTTACGGAGAACTGAGTAAACTGCCTGTGTCAACAACAATTAAATACAGGATAATTAATTCCTGATTCAAACTTGTTAACTGCACGAAAAATACAAACTCAAAACACCTCGTAAAATTTGCTTTAGGCAACATGGAGAGTTTTACGTGGTTAAGAACTGTCAAATCAGTCCTTGAGAGTATTGGAATGAGTAATTTGATTCAGACACCAATGTCTTTTAATTCTGGATGGTTAACTGCATCTTCTAAGAAAAGGTTGACTGACCAATATATGCAAATGTGGAAAGCTGAACTATGGGTATGAAGCAAATGTGATTTTTACCGGTGTGTAAAAGAACAATTTGAGTTTTCCCAGTAACCTTAGTTTTAAGGTGTTGCAGTATAGAGTAACAAACAATTATCTACCTGTGGACGATGGCGAAATAGAACAAGACCAGAGAGGCTATGTTACTTCTGTAAGGCTTACGTTGAGGACAAGAACCATCATATTTTTGACTGTAAGGAAAATGTAAACCTTCGCCAAAGAGTTATCCCTGGATGCTTCGCTGAGCGTTGGTATAGCCGCCGCTTGATTTTCCAGAACAAAAATATGTGTTTTCTAACGAACCTTGCTAAATTCATAACAACAGTTTGGAAGACACTATAGATGTTAGCACATGACTATGTCTTATATAGTGCACAACAAATTATTGTATCTTAAGAAATTTACAACGGAGTACTGAATATATGTACTGGAAGCGTGGCCTCTTATATCCGGCAACGGATCTGAAGGTGAAATAAAATATATTCCATTCTATTCTATTCTATTCTTTTGGCAGGGCGAGTCCATGCCGCCAAAGTGCTGCAAAGGAACATCAGACACCAGACATGACATCCCACCCAGCCACATTATACTGACACCAATTCTGTTTTTTTGCTCTAACCTCAATGCTGAGCGCCAGTCGAGGCAGCAGCAGGTGTCATATTTAAATTCTTTGGTATGACCCGGCCTGGGCTTGAACCTGGATCTCCCGACGCTTTAACCACTAGGCTTTCGAGGAAAGGCAAAGACAAATACATAAGTAATACCAACGTACCTACAAAGTTGCTTCTTATGGCAGAGCAAAGAGGTTTGTGATTGATTATAAAGGGCTATCATGATGAATTGAAGTAATTAATTATTCATAGAACTGACATTATCGTTATCATTTCCATTACCATGGTCGGAGAATCTCTCTGTATCTGTCATAAATTTATGTGCACAGTGGAAAAGAATAATATTTTCTTCGTAACTTAGCCAAACAAAAGTATTTTATATATATATATCGTGAATATTCTGGCATAAAAACAGAATAATTTACACCGGGCGAAATATGCTTGCTTCCTCTCCGTACGTGGTAAGGTCTGCCAGAAACCAATGGATGATCGTGGGTTTCCCCGGGGCTCTGCCTGGTTTCCTCCCACCATAATGCTGGCCACCGTCGTATAAGTGAAATATTGTTGAGTACGGCGTAAGACACCAAACAAATAAATAAATAAATATAAATGATTAGATAGTGACAGCTTAACAAGCCACCAAGGAACACGTCTACAGCAGAATTAGATAAACAAAACTTGCGCTGATAATAATTACAATTTAGTGAGCGTCACTTTCGTCTAGAATTACTCAAATGCTGCGTTGTTGTCGCGCTTAATAAATAACAGTAACATGAGACAATGAATAGGTTTGCCTAGAGTAAACTAACGCCCTCATGCGTCAAGGGTCTAGTAGTGGCAAAGAGCCAGCGCCTTACCCGTTCTAGCATTCCAGCCGTGGACACATGCTGTCTCTGTACCATGGAAGGCATCAATGAACAGTCTGTATATACGGAAGAAGGTGACAAATCACAGTTCACTTACATTTATAAAGGAACTGCAAGTGACAAAGCAACTGAGAACATCTCAATGATATACAAAACACTGCACGCTGTAGGGCAACAAATATTCCTAATAACAGTTATACTGTGACATAAAACCAGCTTCTACATGACGTCTGCCAATCACATAATTTAAGCTCGGCATAGAATTACCATATCGCTTGCGTTGATCCGTCCTGCTCTCTTAAAAGAAAAGAACACATTTATACAACCTACACCTTAAATGAAAGAGCTATGCAAACTGTGTGGAATATTTTTTTAAATATTTTTTACAGGTTTCGTAAAAGAGACAAACAGTTTTAAACATCGTAATTTTTTACAAAATCCACCTATTCGGGGCACATAGAAAGTCCTGCCATGTTTTAGGCTTGTCCAATGAAAATTCTCCTTCCCCCCTCTTGAATATTCATTGTGACGTCATTGTGCTTAAGGTTTTACTCCTACCATTTAATTAACGTGCATTTTCTTAGCTATATATGTTCGTACATCGTCATAATCGTGGATTCTAAGTTCTGTTAAAGCCAACTCTAAAACGGAAGAGTTTGAGATGTACTATAGGGCCAAATCATGCCTACATGCGTGGCTGTAGGCTGCCAGAAATGTTTGAATTGCGATGTCCTTAAGGCATAGAGCGCAGCCTGTCCTTTCACTGATTGCCCCTGTCAAAGGCAGAAATCCCGGTTCCCACTCAGTGAGCTTGATGTGTGGTCAGTCAAACCACTGCTCTCAGCCTCACTCCTCTGCGATTCAAACTGGCAGCCTTGTAAGCCGAAGTTATATTCACTATCATCAGAACTAGGGCTGGGGTCCCCACTGAAGCCCTCCATTACGTTATCTACATGATTTTTTTTACCTTCAAAGACAGAAGAGTTACTTTGCAAAGCTAAGCACGATGACGTAAGCAACTTGTTAAAATGGAGGCCTAAAAAGGATTCTCAGTCTTGGATGTTTAACTTTTAAACACTCAAATAACAAGCACTTCCGCCATAAAATTGAGATTTTTTTATTTAACCATAAGTTAAGCTCTTGCTTTTAAGGTACAGGTTGTATAAATGTGCTTTAAATGTGCTAAAAACCTGCCATGTGCTGAGACCTTGATCAGATTTTGGCGGAATTATTATAAAACAACTGAAACTGATTGATTGACTGATTGATTGAATGGCTGATTGAATGATTCACGTGTTGATAGATTCACTGATTGATTGAGTCACTGATTGGTTGATTCACTGATTCACTAATTAGCTGATTAGCGGATTGTTTGATTCATTTATTGAATGATGCACGGGTTGATTTATTCACGGATTGATTCATTCACTGATTGTTTTCATTCACTGACTGATTCTTTGATTCAGTGTGATAGATTGATTGATTGATTGAGACCCGACCCACCGCATACCTGGGCACAGCTGGGTTTTGAAACTTCGGAATACAGACTACCTAAAATTGTTAACCCAAGAATAAAGCGCGGTTAAGAAAAACAGCGAGGTGCATTTCTGGTGTCCGACCACAAGGAATATCTTTATGACTTAGCGCGAAGCACGACGCTGCTCTGTAACCTGCTCTTTGGATTTAACCGTTTTTGAGACTTGAATGAAAAATGCTTCCTGGTGAAATACATGTACTTTATTAAAAATTCTGAATAATAAATCATTATGGGGGAATTTCAGCAAAGGTGAAAATCTCTACCTTTACTTTGTCTTGTGAGCCAGTAACAACAGTAGGAAGGTTTATAATATGTTTTATTTTGCTGATCTTTTCCTAAGGTAAATTTCTGTCCTCTTTTTTAGCTGTTACTGTAATTGTTATAATAATTATAATTCGTTGATAAAAATTACTACTTCTTGGACGGAGAGTTTATCTTATCTTAATCTATGCCATTGTTTTAAACTAATGACAAAAAATGTTTTTTTCTAGTAATGATAAAACCACGGCTGTAAATCACACAAACGTTTACAAAACAGCATTTTGAATCTATAGTCACCATGGAAACATAACACACAATACGGCCACCTATGCGAGTGTTTAATCAGTAGCGATAATTGTCAAGTTGTTGCAGCATTGATTAGTTGCTCGAATTTAGCGTTTATGTAAATATTTTATAACTCCTAAAGTTTACTTCAATGTGCATTTTCCTTAGTCCACATGTACGAAGTAATGTTTGAGCCTGTACAAAACATATTTGTTGACATATCTAGCAAGGCTTTCAATAGTAAATACACACGAGATGAGGATTCCGTCTTTTACAAGGGATTTATGGATCCCCCAATCTCATTAAAATCACATCCCTAGTTCTGCCTACGCTACACCATTTGGATGTTACACTGGGAAAGTTTGTCAGTTCTTGTCAAAGACCAATGGTTTCCAATTGCCTTCACCCATGAACCCAATCCGCATTGTGTCAGTGAAAGTCTACTGTTGAGTATGGATTTAATTATTTATTTGGTGTTTTACACCGTACTCAAGCATATTTCACTTACACGACGACGGCCAGCATTATGGTGGGAAGAAACCGGGCAGAGCCCAGGGGAAACCCGGGATCATCCGATCATTGTTGCTCAATGCTGTACACATTAAGTGGCCCCGCACTTAAACAATGCCGGATATAGATGTACGGATAGCGGTGTACCCTGTACGCTCATAATAT